>OX463855.1:4092427-4692427 GCA_949825065.1 Odontocerum albicorne
GTGCGTTACTGCACGACCATACACTTCAATTATATATACTATTCAGTACAAACTCAATATTTTTTTATATAAATTATTTGTTGGTGCCCTTTCATAGTCCAATTCCCTAGACCGTCGTTTTTCAACATGTGGGTCGCGACCCCCAGAAGGGTCGCAGTGAAATGTCAGAGTAGTAATGAAAATATAAATGGCTTACGTATCTCTCGTTTGGTTTTTTTTTTGTAATATATTGAACATGTTGCACTCGCAGAAGTCAAGATATGTACGGGCGCGATATACGCGACCAGTTCAAACTAGTGCACGTATTTGTACAAATCGAATCTAACTAGCACTTCATTGCAGCCTTTACGCCACCACTAAAACATATATCCTTACCTGTTAAAGTTTGTCATATTTGTGCAAGTATAACGTTTGTATTGCCACGTGTACACGCAACAAGAAAATATTAAGTTTTTGTAGGGGCTCGCCAACTTTTTTTTAATGTTTTTGGGGGTTCTTAAAGATAATTAGGTTGAGAAATAATGCCTTAAACCCTTTCCGCATTCATATGAGTCTTTCGATCCATTCTGTCTATTCTTATTGAGGTAGAAGAGGTGAAATGTATGTATAGAGGTAGAAAAATCTAGCATCATTTTCTGTTTGCCCTTCCTCGACAGGCAAAATGATGTGACGTTTCTTCATATGCCTACCACATTAATCCTGCATATAAATCAACAACAACGATGTAAATTCAGATCGTGTGTTAATAATTTCTAACAAAGGTTTTATTTTCCATTGTACTTTTTTAGTAAATAAATAATGTATATATCAACGGAATAAAAACATGGAATGTTTATTAAGACAGAATATTGACGCATTTTCTTAGTATAATTTCTAAGATCCGTTTGACACCCATATTTGCTCATTGACCTACACCATTCCTCCTAGATTTATCTTAAATGGACTTAAGTCACTATTTTCGTCGGTTTTACCAGTTGACATAACAAACTCGAGCGGTCTACACGTCAACGTATGCGATTTTTTTTGAGCTTTTAATGCTGAGAGTTGCCGATAATCTACGAGTGTTTTAAGTGTTTATTAAACCAGACAACCATCCCTCAGGTAAGACCTTTTTTTTACTTTCTTAAAGGCTGTGTAGGAATACCTACCCAGATAAATAAATAAATAAATAATTGTCAAAATGAATAAGTGAATTGTTAAACACAATTGAATTAAATTAATTATTGTTAATAATAAACATACGGGGGCAATGACCGATGAAGAATTCAGGGATTGTTACACGCTACGAACAACAACAATATTTACTATTTTATAGTATCTGCGACTCGCCTAGTCATCTCCAAATATAAATAATTAACCTACCGCCAGTCCATGCGCCAGAGCGAGATACAATATGTATCGCGAACTGGTTCATTCATTGGTATAAATTGTCCGCACTCTGAGAAATAAACATACTTTTATTGTCATCCATTCAACTGTCACGACGTATTATTTATTTACCTGCTGTCCACTTATCGATTTATATCCGCATTCCTGAGTCTATATTTATTGAAAACAAATCAAGATCATCATGACAAATAAAGACAAGCAATCCGCTATATTGATGACTCTGCACGAGAAGTAACGCAGAATCAGCTAAAACGAAGATAACGATGTCGATATCAAAATCATCAGCACGTTCTAATAGAACACACGCTACAAAGATAACGACCATCGTTACAGCTGCTAGCAAACATAAAAAAATAATGCATTATTTTAATACTATAATATATATTGTTTATAGTTAAGGCTATGAACATTGCGGAGGTTTAAAGACATTGTCATTTGTTTTATCAAACACTGTTTATTCCACTTTTTGTTGGAATAACAAAAAGTGGAATAAACAGTGGTTGATAAAACAAATTACAAAATAATATAATATAACATTAATGTAAAAGTGTATACCAGCCTTAATAACGCTCAACGGAGAGTAAACAAAATAAGTACTAAGAATATTCTCTCATTTTAATTTTCTTATGTTTGATTTCCGTATCTCTGAACGAATATATTTTCTTCAAATCCTTTTATTATTATTAAGAGATAATTAATTTACTCTGAAATAACATTTTTACTAGTAGTTCAGATATCATAATACTCGTATTTAAATGGATAATCTGTAACACCTTACCAGATGTATCATAAAAACCCTGCACTAAAAAAATACTTTATTACAGAATAATTAGACCCTTAAATGTGGAAAAATTCTACATCATAACTTTAATTTCAGTGAAAGATCTATTTCACTTAACAAAAGCATTTTCAAACTATCGAATGGTTTTACAATGTTTTTTTGTAAAGCGAAGCTATGCACTTCAAAAAGTATTTTATAACTGAATGATTTGAAGCTTAAATGTAAAAAAATTGTACATAATAACTTAAATTTAAGTGACAGTGTTATTTCACTATACGAAAAAAACATTTTCAAATTATCGAACAGTTTTATTATGTTTTCGTAAAGCAAAACCATGCACTTCAAAATATGTTTCATTATTACAAAGTGATTTGAAACTTAAATGTGGAAAATTCTACATAATAACTTCAATTTAAATGACAGATATGTTTCGCTTTACATTAGCATTGACAAAAATAATATCACACGTGCGGAGACAACTTCATTCATGTGGGTATTGCACCCTATTTTTTTTACCATTAAGAGTCAAACCCAACACTGCTAGGTGGCAAACTAGCTTGCCAACTGATCCAATGATATCGTATGTTTGATTTAATAATTTAATACTAATTTATTTGATATTACAGATTTAATCTATAAATATCCTTAGTGAGTTTAATTCATAACAATGTTTTTTTTTCATAAAGTACCCCTCAACATATCCGAATTGGTGTTTCGAACATGTTGAAGAAAGTGACCTAGCGACCATATTGTGTTCAATCGTTCCTACAGTAAGCGTTCCTGCGGGTTTAGATTCTCAGGAGTAGGATTTGTCATTGCATTACATTACACTTTCGTTGTATACAGTACAACCTGGCAGGCTTATCGCCATGTGGCAATCTCTTCATTAATCATTGATCGTATTAGCAACACTACCGCTCGACACGTGCAAGTATTGTTACTAGATAAACTCTTCGATCAGACTGGTACACTTTTTTTAGAGTACAATCGGAAATCGAACCTGAAGCCCTGGGATAGAAGTCAAGAATGTTACCACTAGGCTACGGAAGTTGAAAGTATACAAGAATTAATGCTATTACAACAAATAACAGTAAATATGAAAATGGTATTGAAATGCTGTGATTATAAATAAATGTTTATTCTCAGAATGAACTTTTCTCTCTCCCTAGGGTTTCATGGCTTACCAATGGTACATATTTAATACATGACCTTTCAGATTTATTCCATGGTATTATTGGAAATCACTGGAATCAAGTATATGTATAGGAAGTTTGAAATATCAAAAGACTTCTTGATTAAAATTAGTAAACGTACACTGTCTGTCCAATTGGAAAAGTGACTTTTTTTTTTCATGGAACCACCAGCGCCATCTGGGGAAGAATACACGAGTTAACTAGCGACATATTTCAACTGTCATCCGTAAAAGTTTCAAGAGGAACAATAGAGAAACGTGGCAACATTCAGTTTTGTTGCTTTGTCGCTGAAAGCTGGACCTAAAATAATGTTGTAGACTTAGCAGATTTCGATACTGCGTTTAACCCTCCGATCGGTGACAGTACCGGCGGCGTTAAAAAAGTGACAAGGTCTCTAGGGACCGTCAAAAAATAGTATGGTATTATCATCATGCAGGTGTGTCTTGATGGTTTTGTATGTTAGCTTATGGTTGTATAAGGTGCTTAAATGTATATAGAAGGATAAAATATAAGTATAAAGGCAAAAAAATAAGTTTTTTTTTTTGGTAATTCAGGTTTTATTTGACAGGTAAAAAATAAAAGTTGTAATAAATGTATTATTGTGCTGCTTATTCATGGTCAGCTAACGCAAGATTGCAGGTATCGCACCGATACAATAATGATGAATGCTCAGCACAAACTGCTTTATTGCAGGTATAGCAATATGATCTGGTTTTGCGCTCGCGTCCGTTCTGCGCACGATATAACTGGCACGATGGCCGATTCGTACAGATGCAAACGAAGGTGCAGCTCCTGATTTTGGTCTTGCTACGTCCACCCCAGATTTATGGGCATTGTAGTCCAGAATGACCATTGGCTTTCGCTTATCGGTTTCATTATCTACCGAACAACTATAATGCATTGTACTCGTATACAACAGCAGGACCGATTTATTCTTCTTCGGCACGGAAAACACAATTCATTTACGATTTCTTTCAATAATGGTACAAGTCAGGTGTAAGGTCCCTAAAGATCTTGTACCTGATCCCCGTTCAAAATGTTTTCACACCGTAATAAAACACGAACGAGTAATCTTACCGCTTTGAAACCGATTTTAATCGCTTCAGCATGTTTTTTTTTTTTTGAAATACATGCAATATCACGTTTCCAAAACATACAAAGAGAAAGTTGTGAGCAAACAAAAATCGAAAATGTCCCCAGGGACCTTGTCACTAATCGGAGGGTTAAAGAATATCAAAGCTGAACCTAAAATACTGTTGGAGACTTTCATCTTAGCAATTTTTGATACTGCATTGAAATAATATCAAAGTTGGACCTCAAATACTGTTGTAGATTTTCATCTTAACAATGTTTGATACTGCGGTTAAATAATATCAAAGCTGGACCTGAAATACTGTTGTGGACTTTCATCTTAGCACATTTCGATAAGGCGTTTAAAGAATACTTCAGAAAAAAATATGTGAGTGCGATAAAATAAAGTATTATCTTTTTTTTTTTAACAAAATGCACTGAATTTCCATATGGAGCACTTTGTTTTCCTCGTAACTCATTTTACTTAACAAGTAAAAAAGAAAATACAGCGAGTACATTATGAAGATAATGACACGAGGCGCGTCGCTCCCTTGAGACGGAGGGACGATTGGAAGGCTGGGGAGTGAACTTAATTTACATCAGCGCAAAGCCTTTATTGAAAGCACTTTGAGCATTTGTTCTGGGGCGTTACACATTTTAAACATATAAAGCAATAAAAAGAAAAAAGATGCATGATTATCCCATGTTTGAATACAAACATTAGAATGTAAAAAAATATGACAAAATTACATTACAAAATTTATGAAATCACGTTGATAACAATATATCTAAATTATAAAAGTCTAGACGAGGAAGCAACTACAAAAGCATTGGCACTTTATTTCAACTTCTCCAGTGAATTGAGTCATTGTGTGATTCATTTAAAATTCAAATTATGTCGACAGCACTACAGATTTGTATCCTATCAGGCCAATAGGAGGCAACTGCGATGGCTTTGAGACTGTCATTCAGCTGGTTCAGTAAATTATAAAAGTGTGAGTGATATCCCATACAACTTTGTTTACAACACCAGATTTGTATCCTATCAGGCCAATAGGAGGCAATTGCGATGACATTGGGACTTTCCCACAGCTGATTTATTACATCAAAAAAGTCTGATTCATATGCCGTTCTAATTATGTCGATATCACCAGATCTTTATCCTTTCAGTTTTATTGTATACAATTGCGATAGCATTGAGTCTACCTTTCAGCTGGTCTATTTTACATATATTTTAAAGATGTAAGTTATTTCAAGGATGTTGACAATGTCAAGTGTATACTCATTACTCAAAAAGGAGGTATTTTATTTATTATTTATTATTTGTATCCTATCAGGCCAATAGGAGGCAATTGCGCTGGCTTTGAGACTGTCAGCTGGTTCAGTAAATTATAAAAGTGTGAGTGATATCTAGTCTAATTTTGTAATTTATTTTTAACAAACACTGTTTATTCCACTTTTTTATGACGGTATAACCCTACCGGTTTCAAGGCTTTCACCTCATCTTCAGGGGAGCGTAAACAAGACTGAAGCCTTGAAACCGGTAGGGTTATACAAGAGGTGAAAGCCTTGAAACCGGTAGGGTTATACCGTCATAAGAAAGTGGAATAAACAGTGTTTGTTAAAAATAAATTACAATGTCTTTAAACCTCCACAACGTTAATGCCTTAACTATAAACAACATAGTCTAATTTTGTTTACAACACCAGATTTGTATCCTATCAGGCCAATAGGAGACAACTGCGATGGCTTTGAGACTGTCATTCAGTTGGTTCAGTAAATTATAAAAGTGTGAGTGATATCCCATCCAATTATGTTTACAACACCAGATTTGTATCCTATCGGGTCAAATATAATGGCATTAGACTTTTCCCCTGCTGGTCTAATGCATTATAAAGGTTTGAGTCATATTTCATTCCAATTGTGACGACAATACGCTATCTTTATACGAATACTCCAAAAGATGACAACTGCGGTTGCATTGGGACTTCTCCTCAACAGGTACAATACAAACATTATGACGGTTTGAGTCATATTTTATTCCGATTGTGTCGACAATACCTGATTTATATACTGTTACTCTAAAAGGAGGCTAGTGCTGTGGAATTGGATCTTCCCCTCAACTGGTCCGATACATTTATAAGGTTCGAGTCAAATTATTTTCTTGTTATGTCGACAACTCCAGATACTCATATATTCCCTATCAGTCCAATGGGAGGCAACTGCGGTGGCATTAGGGGTTTATCTCAGCTTGTTCAATATGTCATGAAGGTTTGAGCCTTATTCTATTTGAGTTTCATTCCATTTTAACACCCGGTCTTTATCGCATCAGTCCAATACGAAGCGACTGCTGTGGCATTAGGGGTTCATCTCAGCTTGCTCAATATGTCATAAATATTTGAGGCTTATTCTATTTGAGTCTCATTCCATTTTAACACCCGGTTTTTATCATATCAGTCCAATAGGAAGCGACTGCGGAGGCATTAGGGGTTTATCTCAGCTTATTCAATATGTCATGAAGGTTTGAGCTTTATTCTATGTGAGTCTCATTCCATTTTAACACCCGATCTTTATCGTATCAGTCCAATAGGAAGCGACTGCGGTGGCATTAGGGGTTCATCACAGCTTGTTCAATATGTCATAAATATTTGAGGCTTATTCTATTTGAGTCTCATTCCATTTTAACACTCTGTGTTCCTCGTATGAGTCCAATAGGAAGCGACTGCGGTGGCATTAGGGGTTTATCTCAGCTGGTTCAATATGTCATAAAGGTTTGAGCCTTATTCTATTTGAGTCTCACTCCATTTTAACACTCGGTGTTCATCGTATGAGTCCAATAGGAAGCAACTGCGGTGGCATTAGGGGTTTATCTCAGCTTGTTCAATATTTCATAAAGGTTTGAGCCTTATTCTATTTGAGTCTCATTCCATTTTAACACCCGATCTTTATCGTATCAGTCCAATATGAAGCAACTGCGGTGGCATTAGGGGTTTATCTCAGCTTGTTCACTATATCTTAAAGGTTTGAGTCTTATTCTATTTGAGTCTCATTCCATTTTAACACCCGATCTTTATCGTATCAGTCCAATATGAAGCAACTGCGGTGGCATTAGGGGTTTATCTCAGCTTGTTCAATATGTCATAAAGGTTTGAGCCATATTTTATTTGAGTCTCATTCCATTTTAACACTCGATGTTCATCGTATGAGTCTAATAGGAAGCAACTGCGGTGGCATTAGGGGTTTATCTCAACTTATTCAATATGTCATAAAGGTTTGAACCTTATTCTATTTGAGTCTCCTTCCATTTTAACACTCGGTCTTCATCGTATGAGTCCAATAGGAAGCAACTGCGATGGCATTGGGACTTTTCTTCAGCTGATG
Organism: Odontocerum albicorne; assembly: GCA_949825065.1. Lineage (NCBI taxonomy): Eukaryota > Metazoa > Arthropoda > Insecta > Trichoptera > Odontoceridae > Odontocerum > Odontocerum albicorne. The sequence goes on from OX463855.1 coordinate 4,100,243, forward strand.
AAATATATCAAAAAGGTCTGATTCATAGGCCGTCCTAATTATGTCAACATCACCAGATCTTTATCCTTTGAGTTTTATTGTGATATCATTGAGTCTACCTTTCAGCTGGTATATTTTACATATATTTTAAAGAAGTAAGTTATTTCAAGGATGTTGACAATGTCAGGTTTATACTCATCACTCAAAAAGGAGGCAACTGCAACAACAACAAATCATAAAAATTTAACTATGAACGAAACGACAAGAAATCAATTATTAACCATGACAGTCGGGGGTGCCATAGTTATTTATTGATTGGATGTGCAACTCTTTCGAACCCGGAACATTAAAACCAATTTTAAAATAATCTTCTTCTTCCCAGTGGCATGTCAGGTCCCCCAACGTTGAATATCACTTAAGAATAGACATATTTGTCCCCGGCATGCCGAAAAAGATCTCCAACGCCCCTTATGCCAGTCTAATCACGTATATTGCGGAGCCAGGAGAGTTGCCTCCTGCCAACACCTCTTCGGCCTTCCATTTTGCCTTGGGTGATACAAACAATAAAAAAAAACTATTTTAAAATGATATTCAAATTAGGACTTTGGAGTAAAAATTTATAAAGAATCTGTGGGAAATGTTATGAACGTAAAAATGATTTCATGAAAAAAGTGTAAGACATAATTTCAAATCAATTATAAAAAATATCAATACGTTATAGAAATATTTAATTATACCAACAAGTTATATTTATTCTATGCAATGATTCTTTCGGTTTAATATGACACGCATGGCAACTAATGGAATGTTCACCATCCCTAGAGTTAAAACCTCTTTTGCCCAAAGACAATATGCTTATTTGGCTCCCATTACATACAATGGCGTGCCGACTTCAATAAAAGTAAAGGTAGGAAAACCATTTAGACAGTCGATCGGAGCGTGGTTGTTATTGCGACAGGATTTTGAGTACTTGGGCTTTCAGGATGAATGACGAGTGGAAAGGATTTATGTGAGCTCGTGAGTCTCTTCTTGTTGTTTTAATTTTGGTTGTTTTTGTATTTGTGTTTCTGTGTGTTTTTCTTTTTTTCTTCTTTTTTTTTGTTTTGGATTTGTTTTGATTTTTATTCTTATGATTGTGTGCGGTATATTGTGGGATGAATATTTTTGGTCTTTCTGGAGTGATAATGTGTGAGGAGTTGAGTTTCGCAAGATGTTTCCAGTTGTAGTTGAGTGTCACTGTTTGTCAGGTTGATGAGAGCGTGCAACGGGGTTTTTTGTGTTATCAAAAATCGAAAAGAAGTATCGATTTATTTTTTCATGCTAAATATCCTAGTTTACTGGGGATACGACAAATGAAAGGCAACAAACCCAGATCCATTAAAATTATATGTCCAAATCAAATTACCTGTTGTTTTTTCTCAAATTGTGAATATTTCTTGTCATGTGTAATAATAATAAAAAAAAATATTTACACGTGTAAAATCAAGGAGTATTTTCACTTTCAAATATGTGCTTTTGTTATTTCGGCAAAGTCGTAAATATGAAAGAAAAATGTTTTAATATTTTTCTTCTGGAGCGGAAGATAAAATGCCTGTACAATTTAACTGGGACACTAAAACATGGAAACCCTTACACTCGTATGTAACACGGGTATACTAGTTATACACATATGTGTTCCGTGTATGTTGGGGAATCGAGACAGTGTGCGCGTATACAGTGTATAGTAATATATATATGAGTATAGAGAGAGAGAACGTATGTGGACCATGTAAACGTGCAAAACAAGTATTAGGGCTGTAGAAAACGTAGAGGGTTACGAGAGACTACGGTTCGTTGGGTGTATTTAACATTATCAGTTCTTATTCACTGATATATATTTTTTTAATTTAAAAAATAAATCTCAGAAATCGAAGCTGTTTTTTTTTATTTAATGAAAACAAGCATTAAATGGTTCATCACAAAGCTTGTTTTTTGCTTTTAATGATTATTATCTGATTCGAAAATTGTAACCAACTATCCGAGTACAGAACCCAAATCACCACGAACATTAAAAAAAAAATTTAATACATTTTTTTTCAATGCTGGTGAACATAACGTCGAAAAACTAGAGGTTCATGGTCAAGATTGATAAGGCTATATTATATCAAACAATGATAAATTGGTTCATATATTGCTTAGTAACCTTTCCCTTGTGCTAAAAAAATCCGCGCATTCCGTTGCTGTGTATTCAATACGCATGTATAAATGAGCGATTTATAATCGAAAAAATAAAGATTATTTATTGCCAATCGCTTAAATTAATTAAATGTGAAGTCAAAAGTGATAAGAATTGAAATTTAATCACTGAAAACATATAAAATTATCGGACGACGTTCACAAAACGAGTGAAGTGACCACCTTAAACGAATGCCCGAAAGCTACTGAAGCGAAAGAAGCGAGTGAACTGAGATTCTATTCTTGAGTTCCCATATACCGAAGTAGAGTGAGAGTGAGACGTGAATAGCATCGCTTCCTCACCCATAGCTGATTTTTAGAATGAATATACCTTCGTCACACACTGGCACACATTTGATTGTATTGGTGAATTTATTCCCGATTTTCACAAAATATCTCTGATGTGGCCGATAACTGCTAATTATTAATATTATTATTTTCATTCAATGCGTAAATGTATTACGGAGGAATACCAAAAATCTGAACCCAGTATTGATTATATTTATAGAGATATGAAAGTTTTTAGAAGCAATGTGTACTAGTTACACTTCACAGAGAAGGAAGGTTAAAATAAATTTCCCACAAAAAACAGTAAAAATGTGACATTATATGATTTCGAATAGCTTAATCCTACTGATTTTGTTTTTGTTTTTGTAGAATAACTGCCAAGAATAAGTTCGTACGATTTTTTTATCAACAGGAAACGACAGAACGAAAAGGTTTCTATGAACATGTTATGTTACAATTTTCTTCTCGTATATCATATGGCGTTTAGATAATCATTCAAAAAAATCTATTGACACACTACCGCAGTAAATAATGTTACCTCCATGGCCTGGCCAGCTACACACTGGTTTTGAGCATCAATTGTCGATGGCACCATAATTTTTTTTATGAAAGGTTCCAGTTTATTTAGAAAAGTTAGTCTGGTAACAATGCTTCGAGCGCGTAAGACCTGTCTGCGTCAGTCTGATAGTGGACTATAAGTTGTTTATCTTTTCCAGTGTTTCTTATTTCAAAAGCACGGACAAAACACAATGTTGTCTTCAACTTGTCCGCATTATCAATTCGGATATGTTTATGTGTACTTTATGAACGATTGAAAAACTATAGAAAATATATAAGTGTAACCCATCTGGGTTTTAAGCTCGATTTTTTTTAAAAGTACATAATTTTATATATTATTATTATTGGTCAATGTGTTGATATTTCAATAAATATTTTACTACAATTTAGAGACTATTACTTAAAGTTGATTATTGCGTCCAATATTCAACACATAACAAAACAATATGTGTTTAAAATATATTGGTCAACTTAAAATTAAAAAAAAAAGCCATATTTATACTTCATATATTTTTAAAATTTTATTGATTTAAGAAGAAACTTCTTCATAAAATAAAATATTTTTTTGTATAGTTTTATGGGAAAAGGACTGATGTAATAAACCAAATGTATAAGAGCTTTTTGATATGGCTTGGGCACGAAGAAAGAATGAGCGATCAAAGCTAACAAAAATACTTTAGTCTGACCGTGTGAACTAGAGGATGACTGAAAAAGTATGATGGGATTAAATGAGTGAAATTTTGGATTATGGAAAGGTTAGATAGCTGAAAGAGAAGATGTGATGTTGAATGGAAATGTCAGTGAAGGACGTATGTCGTGAATTAAACTCTGGTGCTCAGCTGTTTCTGCTCATCCATATCTGATATGGAAACAGTGCGATGGTATGCATAAAACAACTTTGAAACCTTAAATTAAAATTATTTAATAAAACAATTGAATACAAGTGTTCAATATTGAAAAGGTTTATAGTATTTACTCTAATTCTTATGCATTTTTAAATATATTAAATAATTATTCAATTTTAAACCAAAACGAATATATGTGGTTTATAAAGTTATGGCATTAACGTTGTGGAGGTTTAAAGACATTGTAATTTATTTTTATCAAACACTGTTAATTCTACTTTTTTGTAACGGTATAACAAGATTTGTTTGTGCTCCCCTGAAGATGAAGTGAAAGCCTTGAAACCGGCAGGGTTATACCGTTACAAAAAATTGGAATAAACAGTGTTTGATAAAAATAAATTACAATACGAATATATTTTACAATAGTTAAAAATTATAAAGTTAAACTCTATTTGGAAACTGGTATAAAAAATGTTACCCATACATAAACTGTTCTACATTTTTCAGTTTATATAATGATGTACGAACGGGGTTCTACTACGGGGGTTCTACGACGAATTTATGGACCGGTGCGGGATGGACACATTTGAAAAATCAGATGTAGGGAAGATATCGATGGCGTACATCAGACTTCCCATTCATGTGAAACTCTAGAAAGCACTACTCCGATGGGAAAAAAATATAAAAAGCGATATATTTGAAGTATAAAGAATACCTTATTCGATATTAAAGGCGCAAATATATAGTAAATTTAGAACCGACGCTTAATATGAACTGAAATGTCATCGAAAACAGTTAATTGATCATAATAAACCCTTATCTAATGAGTCTAAGATATTTATGACGATCAGTTACAAACATAAATATTGATTGAAACTTCATATTGATAAATCGAAAATATTCAGTGAAGTAAGAAAATTTTTACTTGAAACATCAAGTTTTTAAATATATTCCTTCAGGCTTATTGTGTAATATACACCCTCCATTCGCTCACTTAGGCGAAGAAAAGCTTTGTCTGTATTCTCTCACATTACAAGGAATACTCATATTTACTTACAATCTCACGAATATTTCTGCGACCCTGTTACGAGGAGGTTTCAAGCCGTTTGCCGGAGTATAGGGACCAAGAAGGTTGTGTGTGTATTTTTATGAATACTTTTTTTGTATTGAGAAAGCAAGTAAAGTAAGCGAGTTTGAGAAAAGATCTACTAACCTTTATTGTCTCCTTGTATATTTTCTTCGAAAGTAGAAGAAGTAACGAACTTCATCGAAAGACAAAAGAAAGTCAACAAAAATTTAAGATCAAAATAATATGAATATAAAAGAATAAAACTTAACCTGTTCACCGCGTTAAAAATCAAATTCCACGAATCCTGTGCGCGGCACAATTTCAGCGTTTTTTAATTTCTAAGTTTAAACACATATTTTGTTTAGAACCACTGATATTTGATTACAACACCAAGTAAACATGACACTTAAGTAATTTTCTGATAATAAATAATAGTCATTACTCTTAAGGAGACTCATTAAATAAAGGAGATAAACTAAACATTACGTAAAATAAACAAAGGAATGCTACGATCAAATCAATGCTTCATGACACTCACCCAATCAAATGCATATAGCACTAGTAATGTTTATTTACGTAAGAGAGACTTAGTAATGTTTATTTACGTAAGAGAGACTCATCGCAGGACTCGATCCGCGCGACAGGTCGTTAATGCTGGAAATATTGAGAAACCAAAAAAAATCGGCGCTCTGTTTATTCAACAATATCTCATAAACTAATAATATATTATTTGACAAGGTTTTCAGAGATGTCGCTAGAATAAAGATTATTTTAAATTTTAGTTTAATTTTTATTCCGGTTTTGTGTCATTTTTTTAAGTATTTGTGATTTGAAACTTGGATTGTCGTCAGATCACAGGCGTTTGTGCTCCCCGCGGGGAACACGAAAAGTATCAAGATATTAAAAATACTAATTCAACATTGTATGAATGATTAGGAAACGAAAAGGTAGTTAAAAATGTTGTGAACTAGGATATAATATTAATAACAAAGCCGCTGTTTATACGGACCATGCCAAAGATGGTGCGAGTCATATGATAATTGTAGGTAACTGGTTTCAGAGTCTTGTGACATATTTTTGCTATTGTATTAGGTGTTAACATAAGTTGTGCCCGTTTTTTTTTTCAAATTAAAAATGATCACCAAAAGAAAAACAAAATGGTAAAGGTTATACGTCATTTGAAAAAGAATTTTCTGCTCTACAATACGAGTATATTGTGTTTGCTTTTACGTTACATATATTATTTTATTTGATAACAAGCCTTCAAAATGGAACATCAAATAGATGAAAGTGAGCATTTTTGACACCTCCAATTTGTTGAACGTTGATTTTTGTTGTTTTCACTCAAAACATGTGGAAACCAAGCGCCGAACTTCTGGACTTTTCCCATTGATTTACGATGATAGTATACAGTTATGTGACAACAATTCATCGGCTCAGCCAATTCTACAGTGGTTTGAAGGGGATCTTCATGAATAATATGGTTTAAGCGGTCCTCATCGAAGTCCACTGGAGGTGTCGAAAATGTTCACTTTCATCTACTTGACAGCCCATTTTGAAGGCTTGTAATCAAATAAAATAATATATGTAACGTAAAAACAAATACAATATCTTGTAGAGCAGAAAATTTTCTTTCTAATGACGTATAACCTTTATCATTTTATTTAAATTTTGATGCTCATTTTTAAATTGAAAAAAAAAAACGGACTCAACTTATGTTAACACCTAATGGTATGACTGTTATTTTTTAATTAAATTGTATTGTTTTTAAATGTCAATATGTAAGTTTTGCTGAGAATCTCTTTATGGTGGAAATTTATTATTAAGTATATATGTATTCAAATTACAAAATACTATTTGTTCATTGTACTAAAGAGCAATCACACATTTAAGAAAAATTATAATTATTAACAAAGCATCATACCAAGACCCAATTGGTGCTAGCGAAAATAATTAGACTGGATTCAATCCTTGTCAGTTGAAAGTTGAAATACTGATTTTTTTATGTTTAAAATAAGTTCATCTAACTAATAAATTTCTTTGCAATTTGTTTGATTGTTTATTCAGCTTTTTGTAACCCTACCGGTTTCAAGGATTTCACCTCATCATCAGGGGAGCACTAACAAGACTGAATTATATTCGAACAGTGCATCGAGGTGAACATCTGGCAAACACATAAATTCCAAGAATCTCTCCACTGCTCGCCGAGGTTTTCCCATGCCTCCCTCAACCCCCAGTCCCCAACCCGTATGTTTACCGTTATAAACGTGTATCTCGGTACCAGTTATTATATATTATTTAAAGTTAAGGTGTTAACATTGTGGAGGTTTAAGTGAGTGACGTTGTTACACACCAGCAAATTCATCGAGCACACAGCTGTACTGGATCCGATGGCACACCGAAATTAAACGATCGGAGTACTCCGTAATTTTTGTTTCCTTTTTTTGTTTTGAAAGAATTGATACGACTGAAGTCATAGGTATCTTTATACTCCAAAATGCTAAGCGAAAAATATGCATGTCATTTGAGGAGAGTACGAGACACGGGGTTCAAACCGGCAACCTACCACAAAGAAGTCCAGTACTTTACCGCGCGGCCATGCACCTCTGTTACACATTACAGGATAAAAGGAGTTTATTTATTTGTATGATAGATAAACCTTTGATACATCTGAATTAGTGACTTTACACATATGAAGAGCGTGAGTGAGAGATAACATTGTATTCGGCTACATATATCGAACCTTCGGACTTAGAAATACTTTAAAAAACACGAAACTCGCAATTCAATATCACATGTGTTAATAATATGACCTCTCACATGAAAAACCATTAACAAACACACGTTTTACATTATTATTTTACACTTACTTTGCATACAAATCCAACCTGGCGAGCATATTACTATACCACAATCTATTTCAACCATCAAGAAACGTTTTAAACAGGCCTTAAGTAAAAACTAAATTGAAATAATTTTTTTAAAGGCCGGATTACCCTTTGGAAATTAAACGAAAACTTAAAAATGTAACTTTTTTTTTCCAAAGCGAATTGAGCCGTGTGCAGGGCACTGCCCGGCCTAGCCGACTGACCCGCTGCCCTATATTCCCGGTACGGGTTTCGGAACCGCTCGCATTGAAAGATTTCTTTGAAAACTGCTTTCGCTGCGATATCAATAGTTTTTATAGGAATTGAATATAAAAATGTCGTAAGAACTTCTCTGTTAGAATTTTCAAAATAAATTCTGATTCATATATATTTTTTCTAATAAGGTATTCTGCGTGAAAGTTGTGAGCATATTCCATTATATTAATAGTGTTTCCTGATTGAATCTAATGGATATCAGTGGTTTTTTTTGCCATTTGGGCGTGTTTTTTTTATAAATATCACAATTATATTATTTTGGCGTGTTTATTGTATAAATACCTCAATTATATTATTTTGGCGTGTTTATTTTATAAATATCACAATTATATTATTTTGGCGTGTTTATTGTATAAATACCTCAATTATATTATTTTGGCGTGTTTATTTTATAAATATCACAATTATATTATTTTGGCGTGTTTATTGTATAAATACCTCAATTATATTATTTTGGCGTATTTATTTTATAAATATCACAATTATATTATTTTGGCGTGTTTATTGTATAAATATCACAATTATATTATTTTGGCGTGTTTATTGTATAAATACCTCAATTATATTATTTTGGCGTGTTTATTTTATAAATATCACAATTATATTATTTTGGCGTGTTTATTGTATAAATATCACAATTATATTATTTTGGCGTGTTTATTGTATAAATATCACAATTATATTATTTTGGCGTGTTTATTTTATAAATATCACAATTATATTATTTTGGCGTGTTTATTGTATAAATACCTCAATTATATTATTTTGGCGTATTTATTTTATAAATATCACAATTATATTATTTTGGCGTGTTTATTGTATAAATATCACAATTATATTATTTTGGCGTGTTTATTGTATAAATACCTCAATTATATTATTTTGGCGTGTTTATTTTATAAATATCACAATTATATTATTTTGGCGTGTTTATTGTATAAATATCACAATTATATTATTTTGGCGTGTTTATTGTATAAATATCACAATTATATTATTTTGGCGTGTTTATTTTATAAATATCACAATTATATTATTTTGGCGTGTTTATTGTATAAATACCTCAATTATATTATTTTGGCGTATTTATTTTATAAATATCACAATTATATTATTTTGGCGTGTTTATTGTATAAATATCACAATTATATTATTTTGGCGTGTTTATTGTATAAATACCTCAATTATATTATTTTGGCGTGTTTATTTTATAAATATCACAATTATATTATTTTGGCGTGTTTATTGTATAAATATCACAATTATATTATTTTGGCGTGTTTATTGTATAAATACCTCAATTATATTATTTTGGCGTGTTTATTGTATAAATATCACAATTATATTATTTTGGCGTGTTTATTGTATAAATACCTCAATTATATTATTTTGGCGTATTTATTTTATAAATATCACAATTATATTATTTTGGCGTGTTTATTGTATAAATATCACAATTATATTATTTTGGCGTGTTTATTTTATAAATATCACAATTATATTATTTTGGCGTGTTTATTGTATAAATATCACAATTATATTATTTTGGCGTGTTTATTTTATAAATATCACAAATATATTATTTTGGCGTGTTTATTGTATAAATATCACAATTATATTATTTTGGCGTGTTTATTGTATAAATATCACAATTATATTATTTTGGCGTGTTTATTGTATAAATATCACAATTATATTATTTTGGCGTGTTTATTTTATAAATATCACAATTATATTATTTTGGCGTGTTTATTGTATAAATATCACAATTATATTATTTTGGCGTGTTTATTGTATAAATACCTCAATTATATTATTTTGGCGTGTTTATTTTATAAATATCACAATTATATTATTTTGGCGTGTTTATTGTATTAATATCACAATTATATTATTTTGGCGTGTTTATTGTATAAATATCACAATTATATTATTTTGGCGTGTTTATTGTATAAATACCTCAATTATATTATATTATTTTGGCGTGTTTATTTTATAAATATCACAATAATATTATTTTGGCGTGTTTATTGTTTAAATACCTCAATTATATTATTTTGGCGTGTTTATTTTATAAATATCACAATTATATTATTTTGTCGTGTTTATTTTATAAATATCACATTTATATTATTTTGGCGTGTTTATTTTATAAATGGATCTGTTATGATCTTAACTGAAAACGAACTCAACAAAGCTGTAATCATACTACGAGTATCTTCCATATATATGGATGCAAATCATGGTTTCATACATACGACATATTATAAGGCACTTAAAATTGTTATGTTGTTTATAGTTAGGCATTGACGTTGTGGAGGTTTAAAGACATTGTAATTTATTTTTATCAAACACTGTTTATTCCACTTTTTTTTTTTTTTGAAATTGAAATTGCACTTGAAGTTGTTAGCAGTGACATCTCGGACAAATCATAAAGGTTTGATGGTATGAAAGAATAATTAAAAACGGCGTTCCACGCAGAATAAACTGCTATTGATCAAGTCACTTGTTTGTCTGCTTTAATCTAAACATATCTTGGTCCTGCAAACAACACTGCTGTAGCATCAAATCACGTGCTTGTCTGCTTTGATCCCGACATGTCCTGGTCCAGTAAACAACACTGCTGTAGCATCAAATCACGTGCTTGTCTGCTATGATCACGACATGTCCTGGTCCAGTAAACAACACTGCTGTAGCATCAAATCACGTGCTTGTCTGCTATGATCCCGACATGTCCTGGTCCAGTAAACAACACTGCTGTAGCATCAAATCACGTGCTTGTCTGCTATGATCCCGACATGTCCTGGTCCAGTAAACAACACTGCTGTAGCATCAAATCAAGTGCTTGTCTGCTATGATCCCGACATGTCCTGGTCCAGTAAACAACACTGCTGTAGCATCAAATCACGTGCTTGTCTGCTATGATCCCGACATGTCCTGGTCCAGTAAACAACACTGCTGTAGCATCAAATCACGTGCTTGTCTGCTATGATCCCGTCGTGTCCTGGTCCAGTAAACAACACTGCTGTAGCATCAAATCACGTGCTTGTCTGCTATGATCCCGACATGTCCTGGTCCAGTAAACAACACTGCTGTAGCATCAAATCACGTGCTTGTCTGCTATGATCCCGACATGTCCTGGTCCAGTAAACAACACTGCTGTAGCATCAAATCACGTGCTTGTCTGCTATGATCCCGACATGTCCTGGTCCAGTAAACAACACTGCTGTAGCATCAAATCACGTGCTTGTCTGCTATGATCCCGACATGTCCTGGTCCAGTAAACAACACTGCTGTAGCATCAAATCACGTGCTTGTCTGCTATGATCCCGACATGTCCTGGTCCAGTAAACAACACTGCTGTAGGATCAAATCACGTGCTTGTCTGCTTTGATCCCGACATGTCCTGGTCCAGTAAACAACACTGCTGTAGCATCAAATCACGTGCTTGTCTGTTTTGGTCCAGACATGAAGTATTAAGTCAGGCGCTTGTCTGTTTTGATCCAGACATGTCCAACTTTGATCCAGGCAAATGTGCCTGATTCCAGATACCAAATTAGAAAAAAATTACAGTTAATACTCACAATAAGAGCGTTGCGACTTTTTTCTTCCTCCGGTCCTTGATTTCAAAAGCAATTATACCTGACTTGAATTGGGCCGGTGTCATCGTCCCGATGTCCTAGTTACCGGTTTCGGGACAGCCTCCTTGCAATCGATTCGCCGCCCGCTGAGTCGTCCTTTGTTTGCAGGGGCGTACTGAATTTCGTTGTTTTCGCAATTTAAAAAAATTACTACATGCAGAACAAAAAAAATTGTGAAACATATTGATGTTTTTTGTTATTTATATAACATTTACCGGCATAAATTCTTGTTTAAAATTTAACATAACAATGTTTTTTTTGCTTTTTTTTTCAATTCAGATATACAAAATAGCGCGATCGGGAGAAACATTCTCTTTGGGCTTAAAACCACTTGACTATGAACGAAACTCGCGGTGCCTTATTGGATGTGTTCGTAATTCTACTGCGCAAGTAAAGTATCGCACGTTTTTGAATAGTCGTCTCAGAAAAACTATTTTACATGACTGACAACCTCATTTTGCTGTGGTGAAAATCAAGTGAAACTCCGAGTGCAAAATCTTTACACCTCGAGACGCTGTGCAAATATGAAATATCGCTGTCTCACGGTTTACTGTACATCTCTGTCTGCCCTATATGAATTTGCATTTCCGTCCGGTGCGTATTGGAGATCGCTCCGGTAGTATTGGCAAACTTGGCCGGTTCATTTGAAAGGATATTTTTTTAAATTTTATTTTTATTTTCACTTAAATAAATATCCTCGTACTATTTGTCAGTATTCTTATAAATGTTTAATCTATACAAATATTTAACATTTTTAGAAGTCACGTTTCCGAATATATAATTTAATTATTGCGAATTATTTCTCCGGTTCAACGCACCAACGCACCTATAAACCAGCCGCCGCTGGTTTGTAGTATTGTAATAATTAAAATTAAATAAAAATAAACTGCCATAAGCATGAGCCTACTGTACTATATATGGTACGGGTGATCCCCAGCAAGCCTTACATAAATGATTCTTTTCGTATTTTTCAGATGACTTTCGAAGCTCCTTAATTCAATTAACAATAAAAACTCCATAAAATTCTGAAAAAAATTGTTTTAGGTCTAAATGGATTAACACACTTTTACTAAAAATATTCTTTCTACTACCCCACTGTTTTCATTCAAATGTTACTCTTTATTATTACAACGCATTTGAAAAAAAATCTCCCAGTAAAATACTTATTTACACCAAAATCGATTCTGCAAAACCACTTATCGAATCTTCACCTTAACGAGTTGGAGGTAAATTCCATTGGATGCATTCCACTCCGATCTGGAGAGGCTGGGGGGTGGTGGAACTTAGTTATCTAGGAGACGATGGGGGTTAACAAATAGGGAGGTAGAGCTAAGTATACCGAGCCTTGTGCGAGACTGGGTAGTTTAAACTGGGCGAAGTGGGCGGAACTCGAGAGATGAATGGAGAACGGCTGGGGCAGGTCAAAGAAAGTGGAACAGAAGTCCAGATTGTTATATTACTCTTGATTGTAATAACAATGTGTATTGGAGATATTGTTTTAATTTAACTGTTTGTTTGAGATATTAGTGTGATGTGTTTGAGATATAATTGTGTTAATCTTTGTGTTTGAGATATTATTGTCGTAATAATAATATAATAATAAAAAGAGAAATTATAAAGCGCCTTTTAAAGAGTTTACTCACTCAAGAACGTTCCAACTCTGGGTTCGAATCTACTAATATTGACAAATTTAAGTTATAAAAAAATGAAAAAATATTTATTTGACTGAAAGCATAAAAAAGATGGTGGATGTACTCATAAAATAAGATATTTTTCCGCATCAGTATATGTTTTGAACAAAATGTTTGGTAAAAAACCGCAAAAAGTTTACCAAAGGAAGACAACCTACTAACAAATCTTTGTCGTGTAATGTACGTGTATAGTGTTCATACATACTACCTTGATCAAAAAGTTTTAGGACTTTATTCATAAAATCGAAAATACAAGTTTATTAATCAAAATCGATATGGCCCCCTTCAAAGTACTCCATATCGATTACAACGCACTTACGCCAGCGCTTGATCCAATCCTCGAAACCCCGCTGGTACTCAATTTTCGGTATGTCCATCAGAGCCGTCTTCGATTTTTTCATGACATCCTCTCGGGTGCTGTAACGCGTTGGTGTTCTTATAAGGGTTTAAATAGTTTAATAAAGATGTGTAAAAGCTTTTGGTCAGCAAGGCAATCAAATCTCTTTTCCCCAGCAGTTCAATGTAGTTGTGTTCTGTAGTATTGCTTATCTACCAAACTTCACCCTGGCTTCATCCCAACTCATTGTCTGCGAAGACTGTTGGGGTCAGCTCTCCTCGTCCTCAGGTTGTATGCCCTTCTGTCCTGGACTACGTCTCCCAGGCCGTGCCTCTGCATTAGGTTATCTTTTTGCACCACCCATGAATTCTTTGGTCTTTCTCTGGTTAATATTCGAGGAAGATCCATGGAGATTGCCTGTTTCACAATGTGATCGGGTGCTCTACGTCCAACGTGCTCATACCATCTCAATCGCCTCTCCTCCGCCTTGCTGTTGATGTCTGTAACACCTAGGCTTCCACGAATGCGTGAGCTTTTTATTTTGTCTCTTAGGGGCACACCAGCTGACCATCTTAGCATGCGCATTTCAGCTTATCTACCAAAGAGCTTCAACATATATATTTAGTGCCTTGTTTTTAGATGTTTTGGTGCTTTGGTATGCTGATAAAACCAGCAAATATTAAGATGAGCTTTATTATTGTTTACCTTTTTTTTTTTAATCTGTGAATGATTTAGTATTCTAGTACTTAGAGCTTTTTTGGTGGTAGTACTAAGGTCTAAACTATGGGCAAGTACCATGTATTTCTAAAAGCTTCCTCCCTTAACAAGGTAGAGCGTGTATGTTCAATTTTAACTTTGTTTAATTTCTGCTTGACTTTTCTCTTTTTTTGAAAGAAACTTGATAACCGCGTGATATTGAATTTTTAACATTTCAGAATATAACGAAACGACACTTTTCTATCGAATCTAGCTGATAACATATACTAATAAGTGTAGAAGTATCAAAATTTTAACTGTTACATTTCCACATCATGCGATGGACGTGACCAGTATAGTATATGTCCATAATACTTGTAACATATCGATATCTAAATTATTCAGACCGTAAGCTTTTGGACTTAAGTGGTACCTTTTCGAGATAGAAACAATGTCAAAAAACTGTAGGTCGATAGATGTTACATGTATAATTGATTGACACACATACGGTAATTTCAATTAAATCCCAATTTTCATTTAATTTCATTTTGTACATTCACGTGAGAAGTCTTATCGTTAGGGTTGATCTTTACACAAAGCTGCTAGGTTAAAATCATCTTAGAGATTGCAGTATTTTTACCCTCTAGTTTACAGGTGTTAAAGAAATACCAGATTTTGCATTGTTTTATCATTAAAAATATAAAATAATTCGTTTTGAGGCTTTCAAGGTTCCTTGTTTCAGTTGTATAAGGTCTTTCAGAGTATTGTACCACATGGTTTGGCTCATGATGCCGATGTTTCGAAGATGTTTCAGTTATTTTTTTCTTCAGGGCTTGTTCGTAGTTGGATTTTCCACTATTAAATAAGGCCTGGGAATGAAAACTCAAACGTTTTCAAAACTTTGCCATAATCAGCCAAACTTTACAACACTGAAATACCTTACATAACTTTAAAAAAAAATCGATAACCTGATTCGACATTCATTTTTTGACAAAATGATCTTGAACCGAATCGCGCATAAATCACAATAAATATTCGCGCATAAATCACAATAAATGTGACATTAATTATATATTTCATTCCAATAATATACTGTTGAATTTATGTTAAGTGATTTGGTGCGATTTTTTATTTGCCTGACGATCGTTGATTTTTAAAACTATATTTGCTTAAAGCATTCCATAACTCACCTGGATCCCTGACAGACGAGATTTTTACCTCATAGTGGGCATTTATATCTTGTGTCCTAGTTCCATATGAAAATCAGGGTAAATGCACTGTAGGCCGGAAGCTGTGTGGAGCAACGGATATCGGCCAGGTGAACGTACGAAAAGTGGGACGCAGGAGAGATGCAACTTAGACCCAGCTCCTTCCCACCCTACCATCAAGTTTTGCTGAAAAGGGGACTGAAATGTGGGCCAACCCTGCTTTGTATTTTCAGTTTCAATAAATCTTTTGCATTTAATCTGTTAACTAATATATGTATACGAGCACAATGAATATTTTTCATTGTTGTACACTTTCACTCTAGGTAATATGTAGACTAACTATAATATTGCTTATTTCTTTCCAGTCAATAATAAAAAAAAATAGGATACTTGTTATTTTATAATAAAGGGTCTTTCAAATTGAGTGGTTTTTTTTAATAATTTTCTTTTATCTTGAATAAAACACACAATTTGCTTTGATTTCAAAAAACTTTTTTATTAGTCATTGAAGTATAATGTATGACATTTAAACACAATAAACAATATCCGCCAGATGTCCACCTCTTTTAGCTCCACAGATGTCCACTCTTTTGTCAAAAATTTCGATGATAGTTTGGCATAATTGCGGCTCTTACTCACCAATAACGTGAATAATTTCGTCCTTCAGCTCAGCAAATGATTGAGGGTCATTCTTTTAGACCTGGCTTTTCACGTAACCCCAGAGAAAATAGTCTAACGGTGTCAGATCACATGATCTTGGTGTGCAATTAACATCACCGTTTCCGGAGATTACAATACATAAAATAATTCAACAATTTGAACGCGTTGTATTGTATACGACTCCATTTTTATAAATGTCATGCATCACACTTTTCAAATCTCACAAGACCCAGGCAAGTTCGCGACACCATCTATGTTTTATCCAAAATTAAAAAACCCGCTGAATTTGAAAGACCCTGTACTTGACAAAAATCAATAGAGTAAATAGTTGTAATTTATTTTTAACAAACACTGTTTATTCCACTTTTTTGTGACGGTATAACCCAACCGGTTTCAAGGCTTTCACCTCATCTTCAGGGGAGCGCAAACAAGAGTCTTGTTTGCGCTCCCCTGAAGATGAGGTGAAAGCCTTGAAACCGGTAGGGTTATACCGTCACAAAAAGTGGAATAAACAGTGTTTGTTAAAAATAAATTACAATGTCTTTAAACCTCCACAACGTTAATGCCTTTACTATAAACAACAGAGTAAGTAGTGTTTTAAGGATGAGATTGTAGAAAACACTGTTGACTTGATCCACTACACTTAAGATTAACTCACGTGATATATATTTGTAACTTGATTTCACAAGTTATTAAGTAAGATGAACTTTTAACAAAGCCTTAATAATAAATAATATTTAAAAAGCGTCCACCTATTTTTTTTAAATTCATAAATCCTCAGTAAGATATAGGCAAAATCCTGACTTACTGGGGTCACAACAAATTATAGGGAACCAACGTAGGTATAATTTTTTTCAGTGTTTACTTGAAATTACTTGGTTATTTGTTTAGTTAAGTTTTTTCCTTTTATTAAATGAACGATAATATCTCAAGACTTATATATCAACAATTAAGATAATACACGATGAAAAAGTTGATTTACTGATGCATTAACTAACTTGCATAGTTGACAATCTTCGTGAATAGCTTTGTAAGGCACTTGACTTCCACCCAAGAGTTTTGGATTCGATTCCCGATGACACCCAAAAAAATATCTCAGTCTCAATACTCGTATATCCGAATCATCAATTTGGATATATCGAAGGGAACATACGGAAGAAAAAAATCATATGGAAGAAAAAATATTTTTCTAGGAACAAGGTACACAATGATGCTTGTTAAAATTGTTTTCATCTATAGATTATAAAAGTGCTAAGGGTTGGGGGTGGTTACGGCGCATCGAACCCGGATGTATCGGAGCGCCCTATTGTATACGTGTCTCACAGGCTCACTGACGCAGAAAAAAAAAACAAATTCAACTTGTTAAGGAGACGTCCCCCTACTTTTATATCCTTTTCAAACATCCCCTCTACGTATTTGACTGGCAATTAAAGCTGATGCCAAACCATAAAATCTTGTATACACGTATATTTTTTAACTCAACGATGGTATTCTGTATACAGCTGTAGCAAGCAGACGAACTCCCATGACGTTATTGGTAAGACGCTTGTCTCCCAATCTGGAGTATGCGAGTTCGATTCCCGCTGGAACCCAGATTAAAAAAAAACTCTAGTCTGGTTTTTCTTTGAGGCTTCTATAATATATTATTGGCTGGCTGGAAGAGATTGCCACATGGCAATTATCCCGCCATGTTTAACAGCATTCAACGAAATGTAATACTTTTACAATATGTTACAAGCAGTCAAATTAGCGGCAAAGATGGACCGTTAAAAAATAAACAGTCATAATCGATGCATGATTACATCTTCTTTTGAAAATAAATAAATTGCTCATCATTTTTTTCTTGACTTTTTAATTGTCTATTAATTAAGTTTAAAAAATAGTTTATTATTAATTTTAACCTAATCAAATAACATTTATAATTTAATATGTACACATTTTCACTTCAACAATACTTAAATCTCTTCTTCCATACCATTCGAGAACACAAATGCCCGTAATGCAAATGGATGGAGAAACATTACCAAATTGTGACTCATTTAAGTATCTTGGGTCACTCATCCATAGCGATGGAGGATGTGCAGCAGATGTAACACATAGAATTAGTGTGGGATGGATGAAGTTTAGATCAATGACGAGAGTTCTATGTGATCCGAAAATGCCAGTAAAGTTAAAAGGAAAAGTATACCCAACGATTGTCAGACCCCCACTATTCTATGGCTCCGAAGGCTGGACGATGTACTATATAACTCTTACTCTAGGCAACTAGAAACTGCTGAAATGCGTATGCTAAGATGGTCAGCTGGTGTGTCCCTGAGAGACAAAATAAAAAGCTCACGCATTCGTGGAACATGTATATGACAATATATATCAGTGGTCCCCAACCCCCGGGCCGTGGACCAAATGGTACTGGGCCGCGTAAGGGCCTGCTTAAAAATCAAAATTACTTTTGAAAAATCGAACATACCCAATAACACTTAATTATAGCTTAAAATAATTATTCCGTTGAAAACCCCTTCACGCTAAGTTACCACCGACCTTCCGACAATACCTTCGAAATAAAACAACAACACCACACTACCGCAAGATATCAGAATAGCATGACGAGTAAAATCCCGATATTAAACCCTAAGCATTCTCAAAATAAATTATTTTCTCTATCTTGGAAAAAAATACTTTCAACCTTCCGTTGAACCTTAAAAATATTGAAAATACCCATCAATCCAAAAGAAAATTAAAAAATTATCTGAAACTCAATAATCCTTCATTGTTATTATATATTTTTTCTTAATTTTTCCCACAAACCTTGTGTTTTCTCTACTTTTATTTGTCACTATAACTTATGTACCACAGTTGTAAATTTTATTATTACGATATATATTGTACAAATATATTGTTATTAAATTTAAAAAAAAACTACATTCAATGTGTCCCCCCCCCAGTGGGCCGTGGTAAAATTATGAAACGTTGACCGGTCCGCGGTGACAAAAAGGTTGGGGACCACTGATATATATGACCAAGCTCACGCATTGGTCATATATATTGTCATATAAGTTTGTTTCTGAAAAGTCTACACTAGTTTAAGTATTTTAAACGGATTCATTTTAAACTTTATGTTCAAGTCAATTGATGGGGTGTCTCGATTGTATATTTCGTTCAAGAGGTGTCGCTTTGGAGAGGTGTAGAACTTTGTAAATGTTGATTTTTTTTGAAAGCCGTTATTCAACATTCATAACTGTATTATTATAATTCTGTATTTTCTGGTCTGCCTGATACGCAAGTTCTACGCTCCAGTAGATATTTTCAACGCAGCTTCTAGACTGATTTGTGTTGGTCATATGTATTGTCATATAAGTTCGCTTCTGAAAAGTCTACACTGTTTTAAGTATTTTAAACGGATTCATTTTAAACTGTATATTCAAGTCTATTAATGGGTTGTCTCGATTATATATTTTGAATATTGTGATGTTGCATCGGAGATATGTAGAACTTTGTTGATGTTGATTTTGTGTTCATCTAATAAATTAGTTGTTCCCAATCGATTTAATAAAGCAGGGCATTACCATTACTGGTCCTGGAGCGAGAAATAGTCTGATTCGAAGTGTTAGTGATATGAGTTGCGTGTACAAATTTAACAATTACTTGAATATAGCCCCTTTTGGGAAGTTCAAAATTCATAACTATATAATGAACACAGCACTAATACTATATCATACACTAGACTCCGCCTGAAGTCGAATGTATTACTATCACACACCGGAATATTAACAAACGTTTCTTTATAGTCAGTTTTCTTTTGATAAGCTTTCTGTGGTTTTCTTACCAAATATGTTTTTGTTCACGTATGTAAATACGGAGAAGTATCTTACCTCAGCCGTAGTTATAGTTTAATATATTGTACTTAAAATGAACTTTTTTCAATTTTGATTTTTGTGTTATTTTTCAATCTGTCATTAAAAGTTGGTTCTAATATTCTGATATCTAAAAGGCGCTATATTAACTATAATTGTTTGATTATAACTATGTATTTAGATCACGGATGATTTTATATATTATATCGAATGGTTATACGAGTTACGAAACAGAAAAGGGTTTTAGTAAAGATATATGAAGGGCATTCAGGCATTGTTAAAATTGAATCTATTGCTATAAATAACGTATAATGGCCTTGCCTAGATAAGGACAGAGATAGAATTGTAACGTCGTATTGAGGAATAGGGGATGTGCCCTCCACTCTTCGTTCCTCCCTTAATTTCGTAAGGATATCCCACTGCTCCGTGGCAATGGTTAAATGCAGAGTAAAAGCGATTGACGGAATGGAATAATAACGGAAGTCATGATCAGGCAACCCATGTTTTCTAATTGGTGAAACTCTTTTCTCCTAAAGGTTTTGGGTTCTATAACCGATTTTTCCTGAAAAAAAAACATAACCTCATTCTGGTAACAATACTCACACGAGCTAGACGTGTGTGAATTTTGTTACCTCTTCACATACGGGGTAGTAGTGTTAATAGACGTGATGACCAACAATGAGCTCCGTGCCGACTCCAGTGGTTCTAAATACAAAATTTTAAAGCCACTCTACAATATGTTCGAATAAAAAAATCGATTTTTTAAGGCTACCTTCCGTAGACTAGTCTTATGTTTGATGCACATATTCAAAGGGGCTGAGAATTGTAGAAGTGTATAGCACAACTTACTAAACGACAAAAAAAAAGAAGTTGTCTACAATTTAAATTGTTGGCAATAGTCCACGATTCCAAAGTTTTAAATTTTAACAGTTTGGTTGAAACATACCTATTTGAGTTTTTATCGTGTTAAGAAGGCTTAAATGATACTACGAAGGTGTTTGATGGAGAAATTATTATCTTAAATATATGACATCTGTGTCATTGGTAAAACGCGGTAAAATTGTTTTATTTTCAAAATACCTTTTTGAAATTAAAAAAACACTCTTATACATAGTTGCATTATTTGCATTAAAATTTAAAAAGATCTCTTATATGTAGTTGCATAATTTGTATTAAAATTTAAAAAACACTCTTATACATAGTTACATAATTTGTATTACCGTTTGAAAAATACTCTTGTACATATTGTAGGTGTATAATTTGTATTAAAATTTAAAAAATACTCTTAAACATAGTTGCATAAATTTGTATTAAAATTTAAAAAACACTCTTATACATAGTTGCATAATTTGTATTAAAATTTAAAAAATACTCTTATACATAGTTGCATAAATTTGTATTAAAATTTAAAAAATACTCTTATACATAGTTGCATAATTTGTATTAAATTTTTAAAAATACTCTTATACATAGTTGCATAATTTGTATAACAGTTTAAAAAATACTCTTATACATATTGTAGGTGCGTAATTTGTATTAATATTTTAAAAATACTTTTATACATAGTTGCATAATTTGTATTATAATAAAATTTAAAAAATACTCTTACACATAGTTGCATAATTTGTATTAAAATTTAAAAAAATACTCTTATACATAGTTGCATAATTTGTATTATAATAAAATTAAAAAAATAGTCTTATACATAGTTACATAATTTGTATTATAATAAAATTAAAAAAAAACTCTTACACATAGTTGCATAATTTGTATTAAAATTTTAAAAAATACTCTTATACATAGTTGCATAAATTTTATTGCAAATAATAAACTGCAAAACATTAATCAATTGGTGGCAGTACATCAGGTTCATCCATCTCATTAGGGTTATTTAATAAATACGAGTACTTCAACAATGTAAGTATCAACGTATCTTATTTATAGCACTATACGTTAGATATGTATGTTACATAAAAAATGTTCACTACATTTTTCTGTTTTATTTAATTAAAAAAACGTAAATTTCCAGTGGGGCTTGTGTAACTTTTTTGCTAAAAAGGGGGTAGTGGGTCAAATAAGTTTGGGAACCTATGGTCTAGATGGACAGTGTCTTCTTTTATAAATTTTGTTACACTTCTAATATTTTAATAATTTCTGCATTCGATCTAAGACGACCTCATAA
Source organism: Odontocerum albicorne (assembly GCA_949825065.1). Taxonomy (NCBI): domain Eukaryota; kingdom Metazoa; phylum Arthropoda; class Insecta; order Trichoptera; family Odontoceridae; genus Odontocerum; species Odontocerum albicorne. The sequence goes on from OX463855.1 coordinate 4,122,605, forward strand.
GAACAAATCCCACTCAAGCCTTCTTTTTTGTATTATAATTTTAATGTTACTCTAAAGAGCTCCCACAGTTGTTCGTAAAATTAAAATATGAAATTTAAAACTTCATTCAAAAGTTTTATGGCATTAAATGTACTGTTAAAATATTTAAAGAGATAAATTTCTATTTTCAGAAAGGACATTTTTATTATCATCTTGCGGTCTTTAAATGAAACTTTTAATTTTATCTCGATAGCAAATTATTTGGAATTTCACATGTTTCAAACACAAATCGAGAAAACAATTATTATTTTCCCGTTAGATGCCCTTCCATAAGTTTGGAAATATTTTCCTTGCAACTTTCCCGTTTTGTTATGCATATAAAATGTTTTGAGTTGAATCCGATAGATGCTTTTAGATACTATTTCAACTGAAGACATCTAGTGAAGAAAAGTCAAAACATTTTGTGCACTTCAAAGCTTTTGGATTCTGAGCATATTTACAGCTGTTAAAAAAACTAAAAGGTTTTTAAATATTTTGTTATTATTTTTTAATTCCACTGTTTTAAAAAAAATGCCGATTGGATATTTTTGCAGAGGTTTACATATTTTTGTCTCCGAAGCTGAAAACTCCTGAAATTTATTTATAGGAGGGTTGAAATATTTTCGTACAAATAACATAGATGTCACATTTTTCTATTTATTATTAATTTTATAATATTGCTATTATCCAAATATTCAAGAATATGAAATATTGATCATTATTAAAGAACAGCGATGAAATGGTGTCAAATTTTTTTTTTTCGGAACAAAAGAAGCAGAAATTGGAAACGGAAAAGTATTTTTTTTTCTACTAGTAACTATTTTATTCAACCAATATATATAAATAATAAATTTTAGTTTTAAATTTAAGAATGTATGAAGGGTCTTAGCGAGAGAATGTTGGATCATACGTGTATATTCTTTGAAAAATTACTGAATGGTGCGTATCAGATATTTTCTGAACATCTACAATACTTTTGATGAATAAGTTTATTCAAACTGATCTTCTTTAGTTTGCAGACATTAGAGAAAGAGTTAATGTTATTCAAGATATTTAATAAACACTTTTATTTAATAAACGTATTATTATTGCAAATTTTTAATAGCGTAATAAACTGTGATGGTGCTTCTAGAACATATTCTGTATTCTAAATTACTGTTTTCCACTTATCGTTGCTCCCTGGTTGGAAACATTCAAATTTGAATAAACAGCTGTTATATTAGGTGTTAACATAAGTTGTGTATGTTTTCTTCAAAATTTAAAAACGAGCACCAAAAGTAAAACGGAATGGTAAAGGTTATACGTCATTCGAAAGAAAATTTAAAAAAGAAAAAACAAGATATTGTGTTTGCTTTTACGTTACATACATTATTTTATTTCATTATAAGCTTTCAAAATGAAATGTCAAGTAGACGAAAGTGAGCATTTTCGACACCTGTTCGCATTCAATCGAGGGAATAAAGCTGCCAAAGCTGCTCGCGATATTTGCGAAGTGTACGGTGAAGATGCTATGAATGAAAGGACAGCTCGTCGATGGTTTGTCCTTCAATAATTACGTCGAATTGCGGACATGGTTGGACGAATTCCTTAAGTCAACCGGAGGGTTTTTATCGCACAGGCATTGAAAAACTTGTAGAACGTTGGCGAGAAGCTGTAAATAATGAAGGAGAATACATTATTGACTAATTTGTTATAATTTTTTTTTGTTGTGTCCTCTTGTTCTCTTCATTTGGAAAGAAACTGATACAACTTATGTTAACACCCAATAAAATAATACGAATAATCAAATTTCAACTATCCATCGCAATTCTCACTAGAGCGCTTCCACTCGTGACGTAACAAATCCCGTCGAAATTAGACAGCCATACAACCGCGTATTATTTTATACATACTGGTTAAATCTCATTATAACAAATACCGAAGTAACGAATTTTTCACACATGACGAATAATTTTTGTTGAATCGAATAAAACGTTTATAAAATAATGTGAAAAATGAACTTCGTTTTAACGAAATAAAAAATTCAGTATAATGAACATTTATCGGTCAAAAATAGCCACTGAGGGGATTCAAACGAAGTGGCTTGAGTGACACAAACAATATTTAACAAATGGCTGAAACATTTGGACGCTCAAATCAAAAAAGATAAAATCTGGTTTAAATTGTTGATTGCTCAGTACATAATTTAACGTGTGAGTAAAAATAAGTTTTAGCTAAATTTTAGCTTTCAAATTGTACAACATTTCTATTAACTTAAGATCTGTTTTTTTTTAAGTTTATGCAATTCACCCTTCTGGGAGTGCTTTGTGTCTTTTGCATGATTGATTTTATGAATGCAAAATTTTGTTTTTCTTTTAATTTTAGATATTAATATCACTATCGGAATAATTTTATTAAGAAATATTATATTCATACCATCATGCCATTTCTCTGTTGGAATAGGCAGAGAAGACATAGGACCAGACTTTCCTATGTCAACACACATCCTTCACCTCTTCTGCATCCTTACACCGTATCATAAAACTTATACTCTTCATCCTTACGTGAATTATATTCTGTTGTGTCCTCAGTGAGATACAGGCAAAAGCCTAGTTAACTGGGGACACGACAACTGAAAGGCAACAAACCCAGATCCATCAAAATTGTGTGTCCAAATTAATAACCTGTTTTTTTTTTTCTTTCATAAATAATGTATTGGGTGTTAACATAAGTTGTGTCCGTTTTTATCCAAATGAAGAGAACAAAAAGACACAACAAAAACAAAATTACAACAAATTAGTCATTAATGTATTATCTTTCATTATTTTACAACAAATTAGTCAACAATTAATTCTCTTTCATTATTTACAACTTCTTGCTAACGTTCTACAAGTTTTTCAATGCCTGTGCGATAAAAACTATCCGGTCTTGACTCGAGGAATTCGTCCAACCATGTCCGCAATTCGATGTCATTATTGAAGGAAAAACCATCGACGAGCTGTCCTTTCATTCATAGCATCTTCACCGTACACTTCGCAAATATCACGAGCAGCTTTGGCAGCTTTATTCCCTCGATTGAACGCGAACAAAAGGAGGTGTCGAAAATGCTCACTTTCATCTACTTGACATTCCATTTTGAAGGCTTGTAATAAAATAAAATAATATATATAACGTAAAAGCAAACACAACATCTTGTAGAACAGAAAACTTTCTTGCGAATGACGTATAACCTTTACCATTTCGCTTTATTTTTGGTGCTCATTTTTAAATGGAAAAAAAAAACGGACACAACTTATGTTAACACCTAATACATTTCTTATCATGTGTAAAATAAATAAATAATAAAAATATTTAAATTCTTTCAGAATATAATTCCCTTAACCCAATCATACTTACCTTGGTCTTTCTCTCACTCACCTTCTACTCATATTTGCACTCTTTATATATTTTGTTAGTATTTCTTCATTCATTCTTTTCACATGCCCAAACTATCTCAGCCTGCTCTTCCTTATCTTATTAAACACATAAGCTTTAAGTTCACATTCATCCTGTATTATGTCATACACTGTCATTCCATATTTTCTTTTCCATGGACGCTTTTCAACATCATTAATTCGGCTTCTCTCATTTTTCTATGGTCAAGTTGGTAAGATATCTGATTCCCAGTTCGGGGGTTGCGGATTCGATTCCCGGTGGCCACCAATTCTATTAAAAAGGTTTTAGTTAGAATGTGTAGTGATATGAAACAAAGTCAATAGAGCACTAAAATATTTTTATTTGAACCGAACTGTATCAAAATCTGCTAAGATTAAAATCCACAATAGTTTTTTGTGCCAACTTCGTTATATGAGAGTGAAACATGGACATGGAAAAGACTTAGAGGAGAATGAATATCTTAGAAATGCGTGGTTTGAGAGGAATATATGGAGAGACTATGTTTGACAGAAAACGAAATGAAATGATTAGTGATGAACTTAAACTTTAGGTTTATAATGTTTCGAGTAAGATGAAGAAGAGCATACTGAGATGGATTGGGCATGTGGAATGAATGAATTAGGAAAGACTTACATAACTGATATATAATACAAATGTGAATGGAAAGCGGGTGAGAATTTCATGGAAAGTATGATTGGATCAAGTGAATGATATTCCTAAAGAAGAAAACGTCGAATGTTAGAGAAACCGTAGAAGTTGTGTAAGGAGGTGTATGGATGTAGAATAAGTTAAAGATGTGTGTCGAAATAGTATGACATCTGTCCTCTCTGTATGATGTCATTTCGCTATTAATCAATAACCAAGCGAATGAATACATTTCAATTAAATTTAAAAAATACTTTTTTATTTATCAATAATCTTGACTGTAAACGATTTAACAATAGATAAGAGATATGGTTTGTTCTTGTATCAGCGTGTAGATTTTCTTCCTGGTGAATTTTGTGTTACTCGATTTTAAATTTCATCCCTCATTCTGTTGGTTGTACCCATAGAACAACATTTATCCATCACACCATTTATCCGTTACAACATTTATCCATTACAACATTTATCCATTAGAACATTTATCCATTACAACATTTATCCATTACAACATCCATTACAACATTTATCCATTACAACATTTATCCATTAGAACATTTATCCATTACAACATTTATCCATTACAACATTTATGCATTACAACATTTATCCATTACAACATTTATCCATTACAACATTTATCCATTACAACATTTATCCATTACAACATTTATCCATTACAAAATTTATCCATTACAACATTTATCCATTACAACATTTATCCATTACAACATTTATCCATTACAACATTTATCCATTACAACATTTATCCATTACAACATTTATCCATGCTCTTGCATTTCCCTTCAAATCACTGCATAAAGACTACTTTTTAAGACAATGTTGAGTTGAAACCTGTAAAAGTCATAAAATTCTAATATAATAGTTGGTAAGACGCCTGTCTCCCAGCCCGGAGATTGCAGGTTCAAATCTAGGAACCCAGATTTTTTTTAATATTCCGCTCAGGTTTTACATAAGACCAGTTTAACATATTTCTGATTAGTTGAAAGAAATTGCCGCATGGCTATAAGTTGTGCTGTATACAATGAAAGTATAATACAATACATTACAATCCAATAATTAATAAAACTCGCTTAGTATATAGAATATCATTATAGGGTTATTGAAAATAAATTATTATTGGAGTGTTTTTTTTATCCACTTTGCACGGATTTCTCCTGTTACACAAAGAAGGTCTGCTTCTAGCGTTAGCTTATTTGTTAGGAAGAATATCAGCCAGGATTCTTCTCATACTGCTAGACGGTGCCGAGAATATATCAACAGTGTCATTCCGTTGGTTCAATATCTCTATACCACGAGTGTTTAGCCATGATATTCGTCCTGTAAGTTGATATGTAGTTGTCTCTGGGACAAATCTCCAAACGTGTAGGAAGACTGCCCTTTCTACAGCCTTCAGATCGGTATTTTTTTTAAATTGTTAAAGATATCGTTTTATAAATAAAATGTAATAAAAAGCAATTTATTTTTGCTCACTAAATTCACCAGAGTCCGTAACGTCTTATTTTCTTGAGAAGAAAAATCTTAAATGACCACGAAGGTTGTGTATTTTTTTAGTTTCTTTTCAATAGGGGCTGTAAAATGGGGACTGAAAATATCAAAGGGGAAGCTTTATATGGCCCGTTTAACTGTGAATGTTATTGTGTACGAGTGGTATGTGGGCGATTTATACAAAAGTAACGAAAATATTTTTTTTACTTATTTCGAATAAAAAGAGCCATAAGATGTATCAAAAAAAAGGTAGCCTAAATGTCTAGGTGTACTGTACTACGTCAACGTTTCACGTCAAAATTTTGTAAAATACTGGGTTTCCTTCTGATCTTCTCTACTGAAAATATATCGGTAACTTATTCCAAATGCCCTCTATACTCGTATAACTATTAAACGTAAGTTTACAAGCTGAATTCCAAAGACAGTTTTAATCCACAATATATCTCCCAAAGTTTACATTTTTTAAATACATACATACCATTTCTCTTTTGGAGTAGACATATAGGATATTGCGCAAGATTTTTCTATCTCAACACACAACATTAAACGATGACCTCCGTGGCCTGGTGGTAAGACACTTGTCTGCCGATCCGGAGGTTGCGGGTTCGATCCCCGCTGGAACCCAGATTTTTTTAAATAGGATTCCAGTCTGGTTAACACTAAGGGCCTATAAAAACATATTTCTGGTTGGTTGGAAGAGATTGCTACATGGCAATAAACTCGCCAGGTAAAAAAAAAAAAAAAATAAATAAATAAAAAAAAAAATAAAACATTCGCCGTTTCCACATACATACACCTCATACAGCTTTCTATGATTTATTTGAATATTTTCAGAATATATTCACTTGATCCAACCACATTTTCTTTGATTTTTCTATCATCCACCTTCCACTCACGTTTGCACTTTATATCCTTTTTGGTAGTATTTCTTCATTCATTAGATTTACATGCCCCAACTATTCATCTTACTTAACACATCAATGTACTCCGCTCTAGCTAAAGTTATTTATTGCCTTTCCCAGTTTCTTGTTTTTTACGTTGTTCTTTACTGTCCATACAGTTAAACTCTAGAACCAGTTTCCAACTAACGTTAGACTTGTTCAGTCGTCATGTTTTATAAACAATTCTTAATTACAAGTGAATCTAAAGGGTGGCCCATGAAAGGCTAAAGGATGTGCATCGCTGCACTGCGCACACTGCTATCGTCAATAACTCTTTCAGCCATTGCACCGCACCAAACAGTGATGCTGATGGGGTTCTCAGTAACCCAAAATGTGCAGTTTTATTTGTTAATGTACCCGTTTAAATGAAAATGGGCCTCATGAATCATTATCAAGTTGTTCAAAAAGTTGTTGTTATCTCTGACTAGGTGTTGAAATCGAATGGCGTACTGCAAGCGCTGCTGAATATTTTGGAATATTAAAGTTCTATAACCTGTAAAAAAATTAAATTAAAAAGATTGAAATGAACATGTTATGACATTTTAGGAATATGTCCTTAAGGGAAGAGATGATGATGATTTGTTGATAAATAAAACTCGTTAGATCGCAATGCGGAAAGAGAGAGTGATTTATTTGGTAGACGTAGGTATTTATATCATTTTAAAATGTGTGCGTCTTGTTTCTGCGAATGCAAAAACGATTAATTTGTACGTAGGTATCATTCAAATACGGAACTGGCGAGACAAGTGTGGTGCGTTCTCGCTCTAGTATGGAATGCGGTCCGCTCCCGGCTTCGGGTTGAATAGCCGGCGTGTGAACTTCGGACTTGTTTGTTTAGAATTGTCAAGGAATGCAAAGGTCACTTCATAGGTCATTGACCGTGTGTATTGACGCCCACAGTGTTCCAAGTGTGCGACCGCCACAACTTTATCAAATCCTTAAGTCTTTCAGTGGCCACCCTATAGTTACTAGTTTCATTTCCAACTTTTCTTACTTTCCCTCTCCATTATACCTTTCTACTTGTATCGATTGACAACTCAGTTTTATTAACATATTATTTATATTGTTCACGAGTTTTGTGAATTTTGCTTGCACTGAGAAGAATACAATGTATGATAATGAATGACAACGATGAACAACAATGTATGACCTAATACGAAATGAAGTTATAAGGGATGATTGTGAACTTAAGACTGATGTGTTAAGGAAGATGAAGAAGGGCTCGCTGAAATGGTTTGAACATGTTGAACAAATAAATTAAAAAAGACTAACAAAATAACTAAACAGTGCAAATGTAAGTGGAAGACATGTGAGAGGAAGACCAAGTGAATGTTGGATCAAGACAATGATGCTGTGAAATTATGAAATGTTAAAGTCAGAGAAATTGTGAAACTTGTATGATATGGTGTATGGCTCTAGAAGAAACCAACGATGTGTGTCGAGACAGGCAAGTATGCCATTCTGTCATATATCCCTACCCTGACATAGAAATGGCGTGTGTATGAATTTTATACAAGTCAAGACACATTTTAATCACTTTGAAACCCGTTTTCATTTTGCGACTATGTAACCCGTTTTATTTGCTTTCTTCTGGTTGATTGGAAGATATTACTACCTCGCAATACATTCGCCAGATTGTTATATAATGAAGTATGAAAAAATAAATAAGAACTTATCACATGAAAAATATTAATAAAGCAATACAGTTGTTACTGTAGACAATAAAAGCGAAATACCATTTTATAAATTTTTTTTGAATAGCTCGTTTTTTCCTTTTCTGGTAAATATATATTTTTTTTTAATTATTTTTACCTTTTTTTGTATTTTATTATCTTAAATTTAATTTCTCATCTCACATATAAACCAAAACTCATTTAGTCTAATGTCAAAATATTATTTAGAATTATTTATGAAACGTTATGAAAACATTTATTTGGTTATTAACAGAAAAAATAATCTAGGAAAAATAAGTGATCTGGAAATAACTTACGCATTTTAAAAGGAAAAAAATACGAAACGCGAGATCGAAACCAGAACTTTTACATCGTAAGTTTAGTTTGACTTCTTAACTAAATTATATTTTGTAACAACCATACCAAAATTTAGACCTTTAGTTATTTATGTGGACCATGAAAACGACACAATGTTTTATTTCAATTACTTCTTTTGCATTTCTTTGATAAGCTTGCTTGTTCAAGAGGAATATTTTCATAGCATCTTTAATAAGAATGCTGATGTTTCATATTAAAATATGTTTCAAACCATACATAAAATTAAACATAAAAAAGCTTAAAGGACGAGATATTTTCAAAAAGAAACCACTATCACAGTATGTAATATATTACACCGCCTCTTAAACCCTGAAGGGGATGTTTCCTAACAAAACGTGAGAAAAATGCATGTTTACAATAATGAAATAAATTTTGCTGCATATCCTTTTTTTAACTGAGATAGTCTGGCAAATTATAATAATTTTAAGTACTTCTGGTTTGTATGAAATAATGACTTTTATTTGGTTTGTTGTTTATTGTTAAGGCATTAACGTTGTGGAGGTTTAAAGACATTGTAATTTATTTTTATCAAACACTGTTTATTCCACTTTTTTGTGACGGTATAACCCTACCGGTTTCAAGGCTTTCACCTCATCTTCAGGGGAGCACAAACAAGACTAAATGCTTTTCGAACTGGTACCGATATACACGCTTCAACAGTTGGGGGCTGAGGGGTGAGGGAGGTATGGGACGATTTCGGCCAAGAGCGGAGAGATTTTTGGGATATAACTGTTCACCAGATGTTCGGATCGATGTACTGGCTTAGAAATGTCTAGGGCCTCTAATATGTCCAATTTATTTCCGTTACTACTGATATGTAAGAATTTGGCATCATCGATAGAAAAGTATGGTTTTCACGGTGACAATGATTAGCCATTTCAGAAGAAATTAGAGGATTTGTTAAGGCGGATTTGTGTTCACGAAATCTCTTTTCAAAAGATCTTCCTGTCTTTCCTATATAGAAATTATCACAGTCAGCACATAAAAGTTTACGCACACCACTGTTGCTAAGTATTCCATTTTTGCCTTTCCCATTAAATAAGAGTTTCCGGAGATTAAAATTAGTGTAAAAAGCTGGCTTTATGTGACTTGGAACTTGACTTTTATTAACCTTTCCTTCCCTGTGTTGGGTATCTTCTACACGTTACTTCTAATAACCATCAATATCTCTATAAATATAATAAATACAAGGTTAAGATTTTAGGTATTCCTCCATAATGTATTTACGCATTGATTTAAAAACTAATATTAATAATAATCAGAATTTATCGACTACATCGTAAGTGTTTTGTAAAGATCGAAAACAAATTCGCTTTTAAACGCTGCGAGTGCCTCGTCTTGACGATAGGTGAATAGTATGCGGGAAGCGCGACACTATATTCGCATCTCACTCTTGCATACTCCACTGAATTGCGAGGAGCTCAATTGTCTCAATCGTCGCAAGCGTAAGCCACGCCGGGGTACCGCTCCGCGCCGCAGTGTCTTCTGGACTTAGTAGATTAGACGTACGCCCGTTCCGTGAGCGTTGCCAGATGGTTTTTTAATGTTTTCAGCAAATAAATCTCAATTATTATAATTTTTAACTTCAATTATAATTAATTAAGGGGATTATCTGTGAATGTTCTTATTTTTCCGATTTAAAATCGCTAATTTTTGATCGCATACTCACTACCCAACACCGGAGCGCGCGTTTCAATTTTAGCACCGTAAGGGAAGGGTTAAATGTCTACAACTTCCAATCTACGCAACTCAAGTGTATCTAACTGGTTTAAATTAGTAGAAATGTAATAAAAACTATTGATGCGATACGACAGATTGTCCCTTGTGATCGAGTATAATTTTCAACCACCTTGTGGATGAAAGACGCATGTGCGTACATTGGTTTATTGTGTGCAAGCTGTTGATAACATACACATCAATGTTCTGATTTGTAGGTCTACAAAGATACTTCGTTTTCTTCGGATAGATTATCAAAAAAATTGAATGACAGAGAGATAAAACTTCTGCGACAAAATTAGATATTAATTCTGGGCAAATATATAAACATACAAATTACTGCACCTGATCATCCAAAGCAAAATAGAGGGTCGAAGAGGTGTTGGTAAGAGGCAAATCTCCTGGCTCCGGAATATATGTGATTGGACTGGTATAAGGAGCGTTGGGGATCTTTTTCGGGCTACCGGGGACAAATATGCCTACTCTCAGTTGATATTCGTAGTCAACGTTGGGGGGACCTGACATGATACTAGCAATAAGATATGTAAACAAGGAGTTCTAACCCGATTTGAGCAATATTTAATGTCGGGACGTTGATGTAAATATCTTGTGTTTTATAACTTGAGTACGTTGTTTTTCTGTTCTACCGATTCCTTTTCATTAGATGGGAGGTTTCTACGGAGTGAAATGGTCAAAGAAAAATGGTAATGAGTTTTTACTTACTTATTCACCCAAGAAAACTATGCGGACGTCTGTTATTTGGATATAACAGAGAAACAGCTGGACATATATAAGTTTCTTCAAAATGTTTGTCTAAGATTTATTTTTAACCTTAGTAAGTACAATCATATCACTTCATACCAGAAGGCATTGAGCTGGCGATACCCTGGACGGATATGGTCAGCAACACAAGGGTTTTTAAAAGAGCCAAAGTTGATAGAGAGTTGCTGAATAATATTAAAATCCGAAAGGTGTCCTTCTTGGGTTATATACTAAGAGGAGCAAAATACAAATTACTGCACATGATCATCCAAGGCAAAATAGAAGGCCGAAGAGGTGTTTGCAGGAGGGAAATCTCCTGGCTCCGCAATATACGTGATTGGACTGGCATAAGGGTCGTTGGAGATCTTTTTCGGGCTGCCGGGGACAAATATATCTACTCTCAAGTGATATTCAACGTTGGGGGGACCTGGAATGGCACTGAGAATAAGAAGAAGATGGACTTTTAACAGTAAAAAAAGTCCATGTCTCCAAAAACTGGTCGTTAATTCTATACTTTGTAACATTTGTTATACTACTTGGAATAATTTAAAATGAGATACACTGCTGCAGAGAGGGTCGCTTTGCGAAACACTCACGGGGTGTATCCAGACACGTTTAATACCCTCAACCGAGACGTGCTCGGAAGAAGAGCGTAAGTACCCATTGGGGCGTTAAATGAAAACAGTGCTTGTATAATTTTCATGGGATAAATGACAACATTTAAATATATATACAACATTATCATGATGAAATTTCTTACTTTAAACAGTTTTTAGTAATTTTATTAAACAATATTTTAAGTAATTTAAAAAGGGTTTATTTTTGAGGGTTTCAAAATGATTATTGGTTATCTTATCGTTAATATTTAAATTGATCAAAAATACGAGTTCTCACTAATAAATTGTATTGTATTATAATTCATTTATACAGCCTGGTGGTGAGCTTCTTGTCATGTGGTAATTTTCCTATCTCAACACACAACATTCGCCCTTTCCACATCATGCAGCTTTCTATGATTAATTTGAATATTTTCAGAATATATTCACTTGATCCAACCATATTTTCCTTGGTCTTTCTATCATCCACCTTCCACTCACATTTGCCCTTTATATCTTTTATTAAACAATATTTTAAGTAATTTAAAAAGGGTTTATTTTTGAGGGTTTCAAAATGATTATAGGTTATCTTATCGTTTATATTTAAAATGATCAAAAGTACGAGTTTTCACTAGTAAATTGTATTGTATTATAATTCATTTATACAGCCTGGTGGACTTCTTGTCATGTGGTAGTTTATTCCGCGCAACAAAAAAGATGTTACAGAGACTGGAAGTGAAAACCAAATTTGATTTTTTTTTTAAATCTGGGTTCTAGCGGGATTTGAACCCGTAACCTCCGTATTAGGAGACAGACATCTTACCAACTAGATAACAAAAGTCGTCTTGCTAGTAATAGTTTGATAGACAGAAAAATATTGTGACTGTTATTCGATTTCGCAATCACCTAAGAAGCTCGTGAGAAGTCTTCTAATGCAATACCTTTAATTATAACAGGTTGATAGTGTAAAGTACCTTGGAGTTTATGTTGATCAGTTTCTTCGTTGGGAGGTCCATATAAACACTTTGAGCGCAAAAATCAGAGAACTAGGATACATATTCCGTATGATTCGAAATGTGCTCAGTAAAAATATTCTTAAAAGTATATACTTCGCCTTATGTCAGTCAGCACTTTCTTACGGTATATCGGTTTGGGGGGGATGCACCTTAACCCAAAAACACATGTTGCAGGTTTCCCAAAAATTGATTGTGAAAATAATTAATTAACTTCCTGCTCGGTATCCCACGGCGGAGCTTTTCAGAGAGTATCAGGTCCTGAACATAGCCAATTTACATCTCAAATCCATTCTCTGGCACTACCATCGAGAGGAAGGGAAGATGCAGACACACATGACACGCATGGCAACTAATGAAATGTTCACCATCCCATTGCATACAGTGGCGTGCCGACTTCAATAAGGGTAAAGGTAGGAAAACTATTTAGACAGTCGATCGGAGCGTGGTTGTTATTGCGACAGGATTTTGAGTACTTGGGCTTTCAGGATGAATGAGGAATGGAAAGGATTTGTGTGAGCTCGTGAGTGTGGGTTTCTTCTTGTTGTTTTAATTTTGGTTGTTTTTGTATTTGTATTTCTGAGTATTTTTTGTTTTAATGTTTTTTTATTCTTATGATTGTGTGCGTTATATTGTGGGATAAATATTTTTGGTCTTTCTGGAGTGATGATGTGTGAGGAGCTGAATTTTGCAAGATGTTTCCAGTTGTAGTTGAGTGTCACTGTTTGTCAGGTTGATGAGAGCGTGCAACGGGGTTTTGTTTTTGTGTAATCAAAAATCGGAAAGAAGTATGTATCGATTTATTTTTTCATGCTAAATATCCTCAGTGAAATACAGGCAAAAGCCTAGTTTACTGGGGATACGGCAAATGGAAGGCAACAAACCCAGATCCATTAAAATTGTATGTCCAAATCAAATTCCCTGTTGTTTTTTCGCAAATTGTGTATATTTCTTGTCATGTGTAATAATAATAATAATAATAATAACATCTTGAATACGTCTTACACCACTTGAATATGTTATCATTTATTTTTCTATCTCAAAGTAGAAAATAGAAAAATCATTTCAACATTCAGCACGTCATTGCCTTTAACCTTTCCCGTCCTGTGCTAAAAAAAAATCCGCGCGTTTCGGTTCTGTGTATTCAATACACATGCAAAAATGAGCGATTTAAAATCGGAAAATATGAATATTCATAGCCAATCGCTTAAATTAATTAAATTTGAAGTCAAAAGTGATATTAATTGAAATTTAATCGCTGAAAACATATAAAAAAATTGGACGACGTTCACAAAACAGGCGAAGCGACCACCTCAAACGAATGCCCAAAAGCTACTGAAGCGAGAGAAGCGAGCGAACTGAGATTCTATTTCTTGCGTTCCCATAAACCGAAGTAGAGGGAGAGTGAGACGTGAATATCGTCGCTTCCTCACCCATAGCGGTTTTTTAGAATTAATATACCTTCGTCACACACTGGCACACGTTTGATTGTATTGATGAATTAATTCCCGATTTTCACAAAATATCTCTGATGTGGCCGATAAGTGCTAATTATTATTATTTTTTCATTCAATGCGTTAATGTATTACGGGGGAATACCTAAAATCTGAACCCAGTATTTATTATATTTATATAGATATTAAAGTTTTTAGAAGCAATGTGTACTAGTTACACATCACAGGGAAGGAAGGGTTAAACAGCACTCCACCTTGCACTCACCTTATTCGTTCCAATACGATCGTACAGAATTAGAAGCGATGTAGTTTTGGAAAATCCACACCTTGCAAGTATTTCTTTTGATTTTAGTATTCAAACTTGGAGTACTTGCTTTTCCACTAATTCAACTGTTTCACTAGTGAGTGCTTCTACTTGTTTGCCTTAATGAGGGTCATCTTCAGTCGATTATCTTCCTAAGTGAAACTGCTCCACTCAACATTTGTATTAAATTATATTGTCAGAGATGAATTCAAAAAAACTCCTTACCTAACATATTTCATTTACATTTGATGACATATAGGTTTATTTACTCGTATATTAGCCAATTTTTTACTTTGGAATGCAATGTAAAAGTTTTTTCCATCGATAGTATCAAAACGTCGTTGAATTTATGTCTAACTCATCTTCTCTTTTGAAAGAAATTTTTAACATTTCTTTCTTTCCCATGAGAGTGAAGGTGTCAAATTTCAACTTTCAAATCTGAGCATACGAGTACACAAACTAACTTATTCAGGGAGGAAAAATTAGGACCATAGTGGTATATACTATGCGTATCCAGAAAGTAAATGTACTGAGGCTCTCACGACCGGATGGATTTTATTTTCGACATGTTGGCTACACTTCCGTGTAGCCTGACCCTTCCCCTCTACAACGAGACCAGTTCGAGGTCAGTACGTTGAGAAGTGTCGACGCGACAACACGTTTCGTGAAAAATGTCAATCCAATCTCCCGCCAAGTGCGAAATACGCGGCGTCATCTGTTATCTCGTTTGGAAGGGAAAACCTCCGGTTGAGGTTTATAATGAGGTGAAAACTGCATATAGCGATAAAGCTATGAATCGTACGAGTGTGTACAAGTGGTGTCGCGAGTTTAAAAACGGTCACGTCACATCTCTTCACCCTCCGCCAAAAAGTTCAAAACCACAATTTCAGCAAAGAAAATCATGGCATCCGTGTTTTGGGACTGTCAAGGCATAATGTTAATTGAATATATGCCTCAAGGGGAGACCTTCAACTCTGCAAGATACTGTGAGACCCTAAAAAAATTGCGGAGGGCGATTCAGAACAAGAGGAGAGGCATGCTGACAAAGGGAGTCTACCTGCTGCACGACAATGCCAGACCACACACGGCCAACGCCACGAAGGAACTGCTCGCCTCGTTTAAATGGGATGTCCTGAACCATCCCACGCATTCCCCTGACCTAGCACCTTCAGATTACTATCTCTTTACCTCTCTGAAGCTGCACATGGGTAGGAAAAGGTTTTCAACCGACGAGGAGGTAAAGGAGGAGGTGGAGAAGTGGACGGAGGGGTTGGCGGGAAACTACTTCGAGGAAGGCATCAAAAAGTTGATACCCCGCTTCACCACCTGCATTGAGAGGAATGGCGACTATGTCGAAAAATAGCTTACATATGTACTACGGTAACCACGTAATTTTTTTGTTTAAATAAAAAAAATTGTAACCTACAAAAATTCAGTACACTTACTTTCTGGACTTACCTAGTATAATACAATATTTAAATCTCCATTACGTTAATGCCTTAACTATAAAATTAAATTATATTATTAGAGATGGATTGAAAAAATAAACCTAACTTATTTCATTAATATTTGAAGGCATATCAGTACGTTTACTCGTAAATAAGCCTATTATAAAATATTTATCTTTTTAGTGCACTGTTATACTATAAATGAATTGAATTTATTAAACTCTTATTTAGTAATCAAGTAAAAAAAGAACAGCATAAAAACGAGCGTGTTTTTCTTAATCTTAATGCTCATAAAATTGTCGGTTATGGACCGGGATTTTTTAAAACATGCGATTTACTTAGCATAAACTAAGCATTCTAGTAACGTGTACTTGAAATTTTATATAAAAGTAAATTTGTAATTCATTATACACTCAACAACATTATTAACTTTTATAATACATGAAAAGTTACACTTTGCTTTTTTTGTGTCATTATCGGTAGACGTCGTTTATGGATTTATATTTTCGTTTATTGGAGTTGTTCCAAACTTTTTTGTTTCACAGCACCTCTTACCAATTAGTTAGAAGGGTAAACCTGTTTAGTGTTCATAATTTATTTTCTGAAATCTTGAAATCAAACTACGAACAGCTACCCTTACTTCTTATTGCACGTTGAGTTTTGAATGACATTTGAATTTTATTACAGCAACTGTCGAAATCCTAAATTCGTAGAGATCGCCGACTTAAGAAACATTTGGTTTTGACGTTTTTGATATCAGTTTAGAATATTCATCCATCACTGATATGGTTTATACCCTTAACTTATATTAATCATTTTTTAATATCAGTTAAGGGTATTTATTTATCTTTTACTTATATCCAAAACTTAATCAGTTACTTATCAACACATTTTGTACAATGTTAAGTAACTACAGACAGATAATTCGCAGTTATTCATATTATGATAACGTAATTATAATTGTGAAATTAAATCTCGGTACGGAAGGAGAGAGAAAAAAGCTCCGTTTTATGGCATACTGTACCACCACGCCATCAACAAACTTTACAGATCACAAGACTTTCGAACAGGGCGTATATTTTTCGCCTTCGCCTCTTCCTCGTTCATTCTTATAGAGCTGCTTTGAGTTTTCTGAGTTTTGACGTTTCGTACATATTTTCTAACTTTTGACGTCTCTTTTGGCGTAGGCAGAAAATACGTCTTTCTATCCATGCACAGGGTTATCGCTTCATTCAGATCCATACTTCCGTTATTCATTTTATCCTGTGTTTCATTCTCCTTACCTTTTCCTTAGTTAAAATGTACTTAATTATCCTTGATCTGCAGCTTCCACGCAGGCAATTCATTCCAACATTATGATTTTTCATTCCAGCATTATGAGTTTTCATTCCAGCATTATGATTTTTTACAAATCTTATTGAACTGGTTTTATGGATACATCCACACCATTTCCAGCTACCTTTCTTAATTACACTAGACTGCTCCGCCAAGAACTGTTCTCAGCTAACAATTACACTAGACTGCACCGGCAAGAAATGTTCTCAATAACATACGCAAGAACGGGTCTTCCAACCGCTATCCCCGAGACATGGTTAACGAATGTAAGTCCGATATCAAAAGTTACGCCCAAATTTTAAACTGTAGAAACTCTGTTTAATGCTACTCCCTGTATTGTACGCTGATTGATGGTGGGTTGGTGAAAATGATCGACTATAGGATCTACAGAGATATTTATATTGAATAAGAGATGATTTTGCTCAGTCCAGGAAACTACAGAGTCTAGGTCCTGTAGTAACTGTGCACAGCTGTGAAGTGAAGCCATCTTTTCGAAAATTTTTGTCAGGGAACAATAAACATGTCGAGTGACGTGTGGAATTTTATATATCGTCTATTAATATGAACAATTGCAGGGGGGCTAAATAAGATCCTTGTAGTATGCCAGATCTTGCGATGTATTCCACAGAAGATTTGTTCCGGACTTTTACGTATTGAAATTGTACTTTTAAGTATTATTAAAATGTTTTTTTATTTATTTATTGTACACGCATGACAATAAATATACATAATTTGCGAAAAAGTAACAGGTAATTTAATTTGGACTTACAATTTTAATGGACCTGGGTTCGTTGCCTTTCATTTGTCGTGTTATCCAATCAGATTATCGCTGAAGCTTTATGCATTTTTAGAGCAATATAAATGAAGTTTATGCATTTTTGGAGCAATATATGTACTATAAATGCATGTAACAGATTCCTGATAACTTATAAATGAATATTTTGATGAATGATGTATGACAAAAATATAGAACTTTCAATATTTTAACAACTTATCTCCCTCCTCTTCCTCCGCCGTGCCATGTTCACTGTGGTTTCAAATATTGCAAATGAATGTACGAGTTGCGAATTAATGTTGACTTTTGCAAATTAATGTACAGTTTTCGTCACAAATACACGGTTTCAGAAAAAGCAATTCGAATAATGCGATAATAACATCATATTGGTAGAATAAACAAAGTAAATATCGTAATTATCAATCATAACTCCTTTTTAATTGATAATTGTGTTTTTTTTTACTATTTTGTAAATTTTTTCTCGTGCCTTTTGGGGATTTGGGAAGTCGTACCTGTCTGATTCCATCTATATATTTTATTTTCAAATTGTATTTTGTTTTTTAATTATTTGTCTATTTTGT
Source organism: Odontocerum albicorne (assembly GCA_949825065.1). Classification (NCBI taxonomy): domain Eukaryota; kingdom Metazoa; phylum Arthropoda; class Insecta; order Trichoptera; family Odontoceridae; genus Odontocerum; species Odontocerum albicorne. Next base: position 4,141,164 of record OX463855.1, read on the forward strand.
GTGTATTTTTTGCGCAGTGCGGGCTGTGCGCCTATGGACGACCCCGTGTTGTGTTGGTAACGTTTGATTTTACGATTTGATACCTGTTTCATCCTAAATATTTTTGTTGTGATTCGGTAAAATTGTTTTATTATTTTTCATTAATCTGTCAAACTTAATGCGTTAAGTACTCACTACCGGTTCTTTTATACATATATATATATTTTTTGTTATCAGTTACAGTGTACCGTTTACTTATAAATTAATAAATAATTAATAATTACCAATCGTCATTATCAATATAATTTAATAGATTTTAACATTTTTTTAAAAAGTCACTCAAATTGATTTTGATGGATTGAAAATTATCCTTAGAAGAGGAGCTAATATCGCTTTTAAAAAAATCTAAAAAGGTTAAGAAAAAAGTTGAATTCAAAAGGTTCTGACTGAAATAAAATTTATTTTCCTTAAAGTGCTTTGCCCTTTTAAAAATATAATCTAGATTCAAAAAGGATATTTAAGGATCCGTCATATTTTATCACTTAGCTTAACACAACGCCAAGCTGTCGTAGACCAAATACTTTTGGCAATATGGAAAGTGAACTTTTTTCTATTTGTTTTCAAACATCCATTTTGGCACCACATGGTGTTCAATAAAATGAAAAATGGCTTTCGTGTGTCGAGAAAATCAATGGTCTTCTCGCGAAAATATGTATTTTGCAACAATACAACTTGAACGTGATTTTGCAAACTCGATAAGGATTTCATTTGGTGTATACTCCTTTTCAATTAGGAAACTAAAATATTGTTCTTTACTTGCGAAGTTATTCTTAGTTCATAACTTAGATATTTCTTATCCTAAGAATTATTGAGTACGTTGTTTTACCGTATATCAAAGTAAATGATTTGTCTTTTTTTTAAATTGTATCATTTTATTTAAAAAGTTAGTTTTTTATCTCTTTTTTAATTTACGTTTTTGAGGTGTCAAATGAGATTGATAAATCAAATTAAGGAGTTATTATAGTCATATTTAATCCCTGCATTCAAAATGATTCAGGACTGGAAGTAAAGAAGACATGTAGTGCACCGAAATCGAGATATGGCAGAAGTCCACAGCGACCAGCATTAAGCACACAATGAAGACATGTATGTTTTGATATAAATCACAATAAATATTCTCAGACATGTGTGTATAACGAAAGTTTCAAAATAAGTTATTAAAGTGTGAAATTATTTGGAGACACTTGTGGATATTGAAAGCGTGGAAGGACGACGCTCAAGAGGAAAAGTCCCAATGCATTGGACTGATCAAGTGAGAGACGCAACAGGACCGCTCTTCGAACCTTAGAGTGCAGAGATGGATGGGGAGAAGTCAGCAGAGGCTTTTGTGGAACTCATGATACTCAAATCATAAGCTACACGATAAGATGATGATAACTGGGTATATTAAAACAATATGGTGAACGTCTATGTGATGTCATATTTCATCGTAAATGAGAATGATTTATTTATCCAAAGAAAAAAATAATGAATAAGGGATAAACCTTCAATAAATTAATTTAATCGTTTAGTATCGGAAAAAGTTAAACAAAACGTTGATTTATTTGGTTATTTTAATTTTTAAATCATAGTATAAATAGGCCAAAACCCATACGACGGCTGTCGTCAAAGAAAGAATACGAGAATTGAATTTTTGAATACAAGAGAGCGAGAGAGGAATACTTGGATTCTCTCCGAAAGTAATTCGAAATTTGAATCTCGGTGGGTCCGCGATAAATGAAAAGATGGAAACTATACTGAACAAATTAAAAATACCTAGCTAACAATTTTTGAACCGGTATAAATAAACAAATTCTACATTTATGAATATATATTTTCATAAATGTAGAATTTGTTTTTCTTCCGTGAATATTTCACGGGTCGCAACTAGTTGAGAAAATATTTTTGTTATAAAATCCTCCACTTGGATCTACGAGGGTTGTATTTGGTGTCAATTATTCGTTTTGGTCTGTCTGATTATTTTATCTGAAAATTTTCTTATACCAGTTAAGCGGCGTGTGGAATTATTGTAAAAAAGTGTTCAAAAATTGATTTATGTTTTAAAATGGCGTTATGAAAGCAAGACTTTTTTAAAGATTTTATGTAGTGATCATTGTAATTAAGAAATTAAAATGAACGTCAAGGATGGATTCCATCATACTTTAATCAAGCTATCGTGCTAGCAATAACTTATAAGGGTTGTTTATTAGATTTATGCTGCTACCTCTGGTTTAATGTTCATGAATTGACATGTGTTAAGCAATAAACCTTTATATTTATACAAACTTGCCATAACTATTTTGAGGGAACCATAAAAGACAGACTTAAATTAAATCATTACACACCATTTTACGCCATTAACATTTATACGAATAGTTCACTTGTGTTTCACTTTATCTATTTAACACTTTACACCAGAATTAACACTTATCACTATGTCTCGTCATCCACATTTTAGCGAGGTTCTTACTTTTCAGCCTGCCTAGTCGTACACCTTACACCGAGGTCTTCACTTTTCACTAAATATTGTCGTACACCTTTTACCGAGATTCTCACTTTTCACTGTATATAGTCGTACACCTTTCACCGAGATTCTTATTTTTTTACGTTGTCACACGTCTTTCACTAAGATTCTAACTTTTCATTTTGTCATATCTTATGCCTTTCACAGGCATTGTCATTTTCTCTGTGTCTTGTTGTACACACCTTTCAACGAGATTGTCTCTTTTCACTGTGTCTATCATAATAAAATTGTCGAGATTCTCATTTTATACCGTATATAGTCGTACACTTTTCACCGAGATTCTAAATTTTACTGTGTTTAGTCGTCGACCAGGAACGTCGATGACACGGTTGTTCTGGCAGACAGTATTGACGACCTTCAAAGGCTTATAGATAGAATTAATGAAGCCGGTATGAGGCTGGGGCTGAACATGAACGTGAGTAAAACTAAGTTCATGGTGTTTGGCCAGCAGGAGCACGTCTTACATTGAACGGTGCTGATATAGAGAGAGAGAAAAATTAAATACCTCGAAAGTATCCTAGTAGAAAACCTCGATCCAGAAACCGAAGTCAAATGCAGAATTGAATCATCTCGTGCGGCTTTTAATAAAATGAAAAGCGTATTCTGCGATGATAATCTAAACTTAAAACTTCGACAACGGTTAGTCAAATGCTACGTTTGGTCAGTGTTATTGCATGGAGTTGAATCATGGACCCTCAAAGTTGGTTGTATGAACCAACTGGAAGCATTCGAAACGTGGATACACTGGAGAATACTACGGATACCCTGGACGGATATGGTCAGCAACACAAGGGTTCTTCAAAGAGTCAAAGTTGATAGAGAGTTACTGACTAATATTAAAATCCGAAAGGTGTCCTACTTGGGTCATGTACTTAGAGGAGCAAAGTACAAATTACTGCACCTGATCATCCAAGGCAAAATAGAAAGCCGAAGAGGTGTTGGCCGGAGGCAAATCTCCTGGCTCCGCAATATATGTGATTGGACTGGCATAAGGGGCGACGGAGATCTTTTTCGGGCTACCGGGGACAAAAATGTCTACTCTCAGGTAATATTCAACGTTAAGGGGACCTAACATAACACTGGGAAGAAGAAGTCCTCGACCCTTACACCATGTCCTACTTTTAACTGTATTTAATCGTACACATTTTACCACAAGTCTTATTTTTTACTATATCTCGTCAATTTGATTTCACCAACAGTATCAGTAGACTAATTGGTATTATGTAAAACTTATGTTGTGCACAGTACGTAATTTAACATTACGAATTTCTTGTAAAAGTTTAGACTATGAATTCAGGTATATTTTGCGATTGAAGTAATGTGTGTAATATCTTGGGATTAAAGTGTGTGTAAATATGAGAATGCAGAGTGTAAAAGTTTCAGTTGAGTGTTTTAAATTGAAGTAAAAAAATCTATCAGAAAGAGAAAACAAAAGTCAAAACAAACCATTAACGAGTAATAAGGATGTGTCGTGCAAAACAATGTGAAAAAAATACTCATTCAAATCCCTTCTTAAATGCATCGATTGAAATCACAAATGAATATTTTTCAACGAATTCCTTATTAAACGAAGTGCAACTTGCATTTATAAATGAATCAATTACGTCATGTAAATAAAGCAGGTTGTTTGATCTGGTTTAATGAATATGGCAACGGAAACGTATTATTTTAAGTAAAACTGAGGAATCGACAAGTTCAATACAAAAAATCATCGATAATGGATAGACAAGATGTAAAAATGCAGCCTTCTGACATTTGAATTATGAGTTATGTATGTTATATGGTAATCGTGGAATTAATTCATACTTGATCGAAAAAGGAACGTATGAAACTTCCTTCTTTTTCATTCGAATTAAAACATCGGGCTAGTTTTCTAATTCAGTAGGTTTTGACACTTTGTATACCAATACCGTGTTTTAAAGTGATTAACTAGATTTGCGTTGAGTCCCGGTCCCGTGTTTTCTCGTGATCGATAACTCTTTCAAAAAAAGGACAGATTATTGGTATCTTACAAATATTTTTCTAAGCAATTTAACCTTTAAACAATAATCTTCTGGTTATTAATGTGTTTCTCGTGGGAAGCACAAACGCCTGTGATCTGATCTGTAGCATTCCTTTGTGTATTTTACGTAATGTTTAGTTTATCTCCTTTATTTAATGAGTCTCCTTAAAAGTAATGACTATTATTTGTTATCAGAAAATTACTTGAATGTCATGTTTACTTGGTGGTGTAATCAAATATCAGTGGTTCTAAACAAAATACGCATTTAAACTTAGAAATTAAAAACCGCCGAAATTGTGCTGCGCACAGGATTCGTGGAATTTGATTTTTAACGCGGTGTACAGGTTAATATGAAAATATCCTTGTCTATCAAAATATGCATGAATTCAGACATCGCGTCATCATTATGCAGTGATGTGTCAGATCTTGAAAATTTTGATATTTTAATCTAGAGGTCAACTAGAGTATCCGAGTATAAATAGAAAAATGTAGAATTTTCATAACAGGTTGTTAAATATTATCACTTAGGATATTTTGATAAATACTCCACCAACTGACAAAAAGAAAGCCTTTTTAGAACTAACAAAGTATATGCTAATAACAAGAAAATAAATGAGACCAGGTATATGTAGAAAATATATGTGTAAGGAGTGTGGTGTAGCTCTCCTCGGGAATAATGTTGACTAAATTGTTATACAATTTAAAAAAAATTGTATTTCAAACAAATATGTAGTTTCATTAAAATATTCTTATCGTTTACTTTGTAAAAATTTGAGTAAACCCTTCACTTAAATCAGAAAGCCTCAAAAATATTCCGGGCAATTTGAAAGGTTGTTTTGATTTTAATTGAGTCTTAAGGCTTTGATTGGGCTCTAAAAGTACGTATTAAAAATAATAGTGAACTAATTAGAATTTTATTTGCGTATTTTTCAAAATAAACTGACTTCAAGACTATCTTTAAAATTTCCACCAAATGACTTTCCATATTTTTTCAAGAGAATGCCGTTAGATGGCACTGTCCAGTTACGGTTCCGCCATTTTCTTTTCTACGCCTGCGTACAACCCTTTTCCCTCCCTTGCGCACTGAGGGTATATCCAACCCCCGCGCTTACAGAGCCTCCTTCATCCATTATGGATCTGAGCTCCGTTCGCGACGCGCTGCACTCCATCCAAATGTCTAAAATACATCATCATGTGGACTATGAAATCTGAAAACGATTTAATCCCAAATTGGGAACATCCAAATAACGCAGTTGTTGACATCAAAACGAAATTTCTGTGCGTGAAATTCGTAACGTAATTATTTGACATTTTCGTCGACTGTGCATCTTTCGTGTTTTTGTGTTTGGTGTCGTTTCTATACCTCTTTAGGTTATTTCCAGTGAAAAAGTGTTGTGAAAACATTAAAACTGAAACAATTTGTTATTTATTCAACCAAAAACATATTAACTCTTACCTGGTAAGTTATTTTTTATATTGTTTGACATTTTTTCTGTTATTTATTACCTCTACGTTTGACCGTAATTTTTATAATGCGGTTTTTCCCATCGTTGTAAGGAATCGATGGAATTTCGGTAGGTATGTGTATATGTTCTCACTGGTCCGTACAAATCGTTGGATGTCTAACGGTACTACCATTGTTTTGTGGAAATGTGGAAACGAAAAGGTCTCTTATTGTTGGATTCGATCACAATTGGTCTAGTGCCTGGATGCTGTATTGTTCTGTGGAATCATTGAAACTATGCGCTTTCATCTTAGTTCTGTTCGAAAGGTTTGTGTTTTGAAATGGGTTTATGCGGGGAATACAGTGCTTTTCAAATAAGTGTATTTTATGGTTAAGGGTCTAAAGCATAAAATCGTTATTTATTGTATTAGAATCCGGTTGGATAATTGTACTTGTAATTTATGATTTTTCATATTAATTGCTTCTGAAAAGTAAAATAGCCCGTTAAATTTAATTGCACAATTAAAGGGTTATATCAGGTTTAATTCTAGTAAACTTTTTTAAATAAATATAAACACACTTTTAATGTAAAATTTCGTTACCACTAAAAAAATTTATAAAAAAGTTCAAATTATCATTCAGTTAGCGTGTCTTATGTCACATTTTTTTTTCTTGTTACGTGATTTTTTTGAATAAGGTAAGTTCATGCTTCATTTTCGGTACATAACTAAATGAAAAGTTAATTTAATTAAAGTCTTAGATAAAAAGTTTTATAAAAAGTTAATTTAACTAAAGTTAAGTTAATTAAATGGGAAAACAAAGTTGTAAAGATATCTTTGTTTATTTGTGCTAAATTTTCAAAACTAATGTAAGTTATAAAACACAAACAGAATTTGGTTATTTTTTTACTATGAAAACACTAAGAAATGTTTATTTACATTTTATTTAATAAAATATGGTATTGCTATCATTAATTTTGAGTCAAATTATTGATTTTATAAGTAAAAGGGTTACATAATTTTGTTTGTGGTAACATAATTTGTTTATTTGATTGAAAACCTCTTTAAAAATAAAACTTGGATAGAATCATTCGTTGTATTATGTTATTTTAAGCAATTTATTTTCCAATAAAATCAATCAGCAGATAATAATTTTATTGATTGTCATTTTTGCTAAAATTTATAGACTTTTTCCACGCAGTAATGAATAAAACCTTTTGAAATATTTAAGTTTAACGAAATCCAAACTTTAAGTTGCATACAAACTTTAAGTTGCATACAAACGTTTCACAAATATCTATAGCTTGTTGGATAGTACTGAAACAAATATAGGGAAATAACCAAGAAGAAAAATGGTGAAACAAAATTAATTTAAGGAGTTTTGAGTGTGGAGATATTAACTTTTATAATGATTCCACAAAAGAAGAGATGATGAAGAGGATGACATATGTAAGATTAAGAAAGTATTTTTTCACATGACGGAAAAGTTACGGTAGGTGTGTATCGATAGATAACAAAGTCAATTGAGCCCTTAAACATATATGTTTGAACCAAACATTATCAATGTCTGCTAATAAAATAGACCACAACAAAAGTTTAGTACCAACATTGATGTATGGGATTGAAACGCGTATGGTCAAGTGAATTATATTTTGATAGAAAGAACGCTAAAGTCAGAGAAATTATAGGATTGTATCGATGTAGAAAAAGCTAAAGTTGTGTGTCAAGATAGGAAATTCTCACCCTTAGGCTTCTCCTAAGGGTGAGAATTACATGATGGTTTGTATACTCGTATGTAAGTATTTGATAAAAACATCCCTAATTACTGATTAAAACACCCTTTTTTTAATGAAATAAGTTCAATGCCAAAAAAGCGATTAATTTTTACAGGACGACAATCATATAATAACATTAATAAGCCGCTATCCAAACAATTCTTAAACTTAAGACCGCATATATCATGTTCCTGTTCTACACAAAATTTAATATTTCAATTCACAATTATTTCCCATTTATCAAAGAAATAAAGAAAAACTTTTATTTGACTCCTGGAGGGTTAAAATTCTGTAGGTAAGAACTAATATAATTCAGATGGGGTATGGGGTTGTACGAGTGGCCATTGAGTGTTATTTACTGTGTCTGATGGGAGTCGTTATACTCTAGAGCTATTCTCTATGGTGTTCTTAGTTAGTCATAGATAATAAAAACTCTCCAACGGTATCTAATGTGTTCAACAAATAATAATAAAAGTACATACTTAATGTTCAAAATAGTTTTAATATTCAATATACGTATAATTATTTAATTTATAAATTACGGAATAAGTTTGCCAAGTAAATTACCATGAATATTGGTTCATTTTGAAACATTAAAGCTTTTATATATGAACAAGATACCCCTTAACTTGAATATATTGTAGATGAGGGCTAAACGACGCATTTTAAGATTCTAAGCCTACAAATAAACCTTTTTTTTTTGTAACCTAACATCCCCAGTACTGAACTAAAGAGAACCTACATTGTAATTTGTTTTATCAAACACCGTTTATTCCACTTTTTGTAACGGTATAACTCTACCGGTTTCAAGGCTTTCACCTTATCTTCAGGGGAGCACAAACAAGGCCCCCCTGAAGATTTATTTATTTCTTTATTTATTTTTTCAAAACAGGCATAGCCCTGATGAACCTGATGAGATGATAGCCAAGATGAGGCGAATACCTTTAAACCGGTAAGGTTATACCGTTACAAAAAGTGGAATTAACGGTGTTTGATAAAACAAATTACTATATCTTTAAACCTCCCCAACGTTAATGCCTTAACTATAAATAATATATAGAACCTACATGGTTGTAAAATAACATTCCCACTATAAAGACGGCATAGTTTCCGGGCTCGTTGACTCGAGTCATGACCAAAAACTAACTCAACTGTAATTAGTATAAAAACGTATTTTTTAACGAGCAATAAATGTTTTACTTTACACAGTTTTATTTCCGTATGCCTCGTTTATTCAAATCATAAATATTTTATCAAAGAATCGTAAAATGCAGTAATATAAACCGCATAAAAATAAATGCAATTCGAAAAAACTCTATTTTTAGGTTTTATATTTTTCTCTCTCCATATTTTATAAACCGTTAAGGCGATAAATTATATGCTTTCAAAATGTAGCGTGAAAAACTATGCAAATTGAATTGTGAATTAAAATATTGGCGTGTGTATTCTATAATATATAATTTACTGGTCAGCGAATAATACTGTATTTGATGAAGATTCCTTACGATTGGTAATGATTATCAGGTATCTCATGAATGAAAACCCTTTCCGGATGAAGCTGTTGCGCTTTAGTAAGTAAAACTCTACAATACATTCCTTTGGAATGAAAATCAAAATTCGAAGACAGCAGTTTCAATTTATTTGGCCAGAACCAATTTTCATTTTAATTTAAAGTAAGGCTTTCAGTTACGAATATTGGAAGGATGTCTTAAGATTGATAATCAAGTCTGGATTTGAGGTCCAGTGTCACACCCCAATTATTCTTCTCGATAAGATACATCCATCTTTACCTCTTACCAGATATGACCACTCTAGCGATTCTTAAAACCTACCTGGAATCCGAGTTGTCAATATTGTGAAAACGATAATCGTCATTCCATGAGGAAATACAAATATTTAATTTACTTGAATCAATCTCGAATCCTCGTAGGTGTATATGTACAAACCTAATAAACTACCTAATGTCTATATGGCTAAACATTTTACCTTCGATCCGCAGATAAAATGTTGAAGTACTGCGATGATAATCGAGTCAGTAATTTCCGAAAAGATCTCTTTTCAGCCTTACATCGTTCTATCTTCGGGTCAATAAGCTACTCCGATATAGTTAGCTTTAAAAGATAGTTTGGCTATATTGAAAGTTGTCTGTGAAAGAACTGGCAATATGCTGGACTGTTCGAACTCCAGAAATCCACTGGTCGTCCGGAACGCTCCATGGTTGCAATCAGGTCGAGATTACCGTCTTTGAATAGCAAAAACCATCGACGAGCTGTCCTTTCATTCATGGAATCCTCACCGTACACTTTCCTATCTCAACACACATCCTTCACCTCTTCTGCATCCTTACACCGTATCATACAACTTATACTCTTCATCCTTAAGTGAATTATATTCTGTTGTGTCCTCAGTGAGATACAGGCAAAAGCCTAGTTTACTAAGGACACGACAAATGAAAGGCAACAAACCCAGATCCATTAAAATTGTGTGTCCAAATTAATAACCTGTTTTTTTTTCTCATTAATAATGTATTGGGTGTTAACATAAGTTGTGTCAGTTTTTTTCCAAATGAAGAGAACAAAAGGACACAACAAAATTACAACAAATTAGTCAATAATGTATTCTCTTTCATTATTTTACAACAAATTAGTCAATAATTTATTCTCCTTCATTATTTACAACTTCTTGCAAACGTTCTACAAGTTTTTCAATGCCTGTGCAATAAAAACCATCCGGTCTTGACTCGAGGAATTCGTTCAACCATGTCCGCAATTCGATGTCATTATTGAAGAAAAAACCATCGACAAGCTGTCCTTTCATTCATGGAATCTTCACCGTACACTTCGCAAATATCGCGAGCAGCTTTGGCAGCTTTATTCCATCGATTGAATGCGAACAGAAGGAGGTGTCGAAAATGCTCACTTTCGTCTACTTGACATTCCATTTTGAAGGCTTGTAATCAAATAAAATAATACATGTAACGTAAAAGCAAACACAATATACTCGTATTGTAGAGCAGTTATTTTTTTCGAATGACGTATAACCTATACCATTTTGTTTAACTTTTGGTGCTCATTTTTAATTTGGAAAAAAAAACGGATACAACTTATGTTAACACCTAATACTATTTTCTTTTTGCAGTGCCATCAGATATCAATTTATCGTCGCTTCTATTTTTCCCCACTCAAATATATCACCGCATGAAGAGGAGTTTTTTCAATAGTCTATATAATAATAGCGTGAGACTGAGGGATTCAGCTGACTTTAGATTCCTATTTTTAAATCCTAGGGTTTTGTTGTGAATCTCTGTTTGAAGCTTGTGACGACTTGAGTTAAATGGAACCGAAAGATTCGCTAATGGGGCCGAAGACAATGTTTTTTCTCGGCTACTTTACCTAAAATATCCACATCACTAGAGAGGTTAATTTGTGGAATGACATATGAATGAACAAATTGTCGGTTTCAAGTTTATCCAAAGCCATGCCGAATGAACCGTAAATAACAATATGCAAAATGTTATAATAAAACTCGGTGTCTAACGTTTTCAAAATATAATAATAAAAGAATTTCCAAATGGTGAAAGCAAAGGGGGTGAAATGTAATATTAACATAACAATGCGTCAAGTATTCTTTTTTACGAATTCTTTTGAAAATATACGTAAGAGGGTATTTTAACCCGTTTATTTTCTATATCCTGTCTAGCTTTCTGAGGCGCCTGACGATCGTCGACATTGAATCGTTCGGCCAACATCCTTGTTGTCAAACTTTCGTCTTTTTCCATGGGCATTTGAAGAGTCTGATCATCAAAAGCAGACAAACCACCTCTTTTTACCTCATCTTTTAAGTTTTTGTTGTCGCATTTGAAACGGTTGAACCACTTTTAAACACGATTTTAATCGATCGTTCCTTCACCAAAAAGTACGTTGAGACCTTAAGATGACTGTGTTGCAGGCTATCCTTTTTTTTTTTTTTTTTTTTTTTTTTTTACCTGGCGAGTTTATTGCCATGTGGCAATCTCTTCCAACCAACCAGAAATATGTTTTATAGGCCCTAAGTGTTAACCAGACTGGAATCCTTTTATGTAATGATTAATAACAATATGACATATATGGTAGTTAATGATACATATTTTTATTATTTAAATAGTTATGGATATATTAGTAAAAAAATTGAAGCAAAAATTTTAAGAATGACAGATTTAAAAGGCACTGGTAAAACGATCATTAATTATGCACCTGCATTATAAATCAGGTAAACGCCACTAAATAAATCCAAGTGATCCGAAGTTTGTCATTTAGATGTTCATTGTCCAGAAATATTTTTTTTTCTGAGTAGTCTCTGATAAAACAAGTATGCCGATATTGTACTTGTTCATTTCGATTATAATTTTCTGGTTTCTGCAATTTCTAGTATATCTATAATGTGATGTTTAAGTTGGTTATCTTTGTTGTTTTTCTCTCCATTAACATTTACTAATCATGTTTCTTGCTTGGATCATTCGGTTATCGATTCATTGCCTAAGGCTTTTGTAATAGTGTGTGGGCGTTTTACTCAATCCTAGGTAAATTGACCTAACTTAACCCTGCCCATGAACCCTTCTTCTTTCTCACCCACGCTTGAGAGCGGCCATGGCGGAGTTATTACTGTTATAGTAATGTTAATAATTAATATTAAATCCACCAGACTATTGGTATTAGAAATAATGTATTTAATATTTAATCAAGATCAAGATGGCGTTATAATGACGTAAAACATTTTATATAAATACGTTTTAAACACCTTGCGACCTTCCAAAAGACAATCAAAATAGAATTAAGTCTTTGCGAACCCCCTGAAAAAACTTACACTTAATGTTTTTATTTGTCTCAGAAAATGTGTATTATTCCCTATTAAACACGTCAGTTATTATTATTTTAGCGACCCCCCCTGATGTTACACTACAATTCATGTGGGGGTTGTGGCCAATCTTCTTCTTCCCAGTATCATGTCAGGTCTCCCCAACGTTGAATATCTCTTGAGAGTAGACATCTTTGTCACCGGTAGCCTGAAAAAGATCCTCAAAGTTCCTCATACCAGTCCAATCACATATATTGCGGAGCCAGGAGATGATGAGAACCTCCTGCCAACACATCTACGGCCCTCTATTTTGCCTTGGATTATCACGTGCAGTAGTTTGTACTTTGCTCCTCTAAGTACATGACCCAAATAAGACACCTTTCGGATTTTAATATTAGTCAGCAACTCTCTGTCAACTTTGGCTATTTGAAGAACCCTTGTGCTGCTGACCATATCCGTCCAGAATATCCATAGCATTCTCCGGTGCATCCACATTTGGAATGCTTCCAGTCGGTTCATACTACCAACTTTGAGGGTCCATGATTCTACTCCAAAAAATGACCAAACACATAGCATTTGACTAGCCGTTGTCGAAGTTTCAAGTTTAGATTATCATCGCAGAATACACTTCTTATTTTATTAAAAGCCGCACGAGATGATTCAATTCTGCACCTGACTTCGGTTTCTGGGTCGAGGTCTTCCACTAGGATACTTCCGAGGTATTTAAATTGTTTCATTCTTTCTATATCAGCACCGTTCAATGTTAGACGTGCTCCTGCTTGATCCTGCCAGCCAAACACCATGAACTTAATTTTACTCACGTTCATGTTCAGCCCCAGCCTCTCACCGACTTCATTAATTCTATCTATAATCGTTTGAAGGTCGTCAATACTGTCTGCCAGAAGAACCGTATCATCTGCGTTTCTGATGTAGTCGATATAGGAGTGATAATTCCAACGCTGCTTTCTGTTATCAAAATAAACTTTAAATCTATGGAATTTATAATTACAATTTAATCCATATGATTTTTTTAATTTTACTTGAAATAAAACCATAATATATCATTTAATTTACATTCTGTGATTTATATTAGAACGAAAAACTCATTGTGGTAATATATGGGGGAAGTTGAGCATCCTTATATTTTTCTTTTCCAAGAAATTTGTTATAAAATGAATTTATTTATTAAATTTAACAATACGGAACTTGAATTGCTATAAAGGTTGTATCTTCTCAGATAATAGAAATGTAACGAGGAATATCTAAGGTCGAAAGAAACAAAGTCAATTGAGCACTCAAATCGAACAGAATCAAAATCAAAATCCTAAATTGATAGTCCTCAACAGTATTTTAGTAACAATTTAGATGTGAAACATGGACGTTGAAAAGTATTGAAAAGAGCCGAATAAACGCTGGAGATATGCGTTTACTTAGAATACACAGGGTTACAATGTAAGGACGAACAATGATTAGGAAGGAATGTAAACTGATAGGTAATGTGTTGAAAAAGACGAAGAAGAAAATTATGAGATAGTTTTGACTCGCGGAATAGTTGAATGTACAAAGACTAATAAAACAAATACAAAATATCCCGTATGTAATGCGAATGTAAGTAGAAAACATGGAAAGGGATGATTAAGGAAAGTGTGGTTTGATCAAATTAATGATGTTTTGAAAGAAATAAGAGAAATTGTAAGAGCTGTATATTTGTCAATATAAGAAAGTCTGGCAATATATTATCTCTACCTACTCTAGCAGGAGAACGGTGGGATTTTATATATTAATATATAAGTTTTAAGTTACGTCATATTTGAGAACATATTGCAAGTTGCTGCAGTGATGCAACGCAATTACTTTACCTTAAAGAAGAAAGGAGTTTCTAAGAAACACCTGCAGAGAAGAAATGGGCACTTACAGCTATGTTATGCAGCCTGTTAAGTTAGTTTGTAAGGCTATTAAGTGCAGCCCAGAAGATGTCTCCCCGGTCTTTTGAAATAGATGAATTGTAAACAGCTGATACCCAGTGAGAATAATATGCACCAAGCTTTAACAAAAGCAAATATATTATTTCCAACTGGAAACGAATTGAATAGTGATTTGCAATACATGCAGGATCTTACAGAGTATTTTTTTATTTTGAAAGGACTGTTTTAAAACAAACTTTTTAAAAAGTATTGATTTTTCAAAAACATATTTGATTTTATTAACCCTTCCTGTCCTGTGATGTGTAACTAGTACACATTGCTTCTAAAAACTTTAATATCTCTATAAATATAATAAATACTGGGTTCAGATTTTAGGTATTCCTCCGTAACACATTTACGTATTGAATGAAAAAAATAATATTAATAATAATTAGCACTTATCGGCCACATCAGAGATATTTTGTGAAAATCGGGAATAAATTCACCAATACAGTCAAACGTGTGGCAGTGTGCGACGTATGTATATTCATTCTAAAAAAACCGCTATGGGTGAGGAAGCGACGCTATTCACGTCTCACTCTCGCTCTATTTCGGTATATGGTAACGCAAGAAATAGAATCTCAGTTCGCTCGCTTAGTAGTCAGCAGGCTTTCGTTCAAGGTGGTCTCTCCGTCCGTTTTGTGAACGTCGTCTGATGTTTTTTTTCATGTTTTTAGCAATTAAATTAAAATTAATATCACTTTTGACTTCTAATTGAATTAATTTAAGCGATTGGCTATGAATATTCTTATTTTTTCGATTTAAATCGTTTATTTTTACATGTGTATTCAATACACAGCACCGGAATGGACGGATTATTTTAGCACAGGAAGGGAAAGGTTAATCACGTTGACTTATCTGGCGGATTTATTGCTTTAAAGTTTTTGTTACTTTATTATTATTATAGAATCCATGATTGTTTATTAAACGTAATAATTATAATAAAACGACAATTTATATAGCGCCGTATAGAAAGCAATTTCCTCAAAGACGCTCTTACTCAGGATTCGAACCCACTTGATAAGATCTCTCACACGCCACGTGTATCACTAACGCTAGGACGCAGACCATTCCACGCTACAGGACCAGCAACGACAAAATCTCTACCATAACACCCCACCCTATTGAATTGATTTGGGAGTGTATAAAATTAATATTTAAGAAAAATTGACAAAGATTAAACTAAAAAGTAAATAAAAAAAAGGGATTTGGGTGAGAATTTTATGAGAGTTAAAAACAAATAAAACTTATTTATTTTGTTGTTTATAGTTAAGGCAATAACGTTGTGGAGGTTTAAAGACAGTGTAATTTATTTTTATCAAACATTGTTTATTCCACTAAAAAAAGTGGAATTAACAGTATTTGATAAAAATAAATTACAACTTATTTATTTTGTTTTTAAATATTGATAAGGACGTACTCGTTACACATAAGATGGAGCCAGGAAGATTCTTCTTAAGTCAAGTCAAGTGAATTATAAAAGATAATGTACAGAAACTGTTGAGCGTTGAAATTAAAAAAAATATTTGTTTCACAAAATCGGAGGGTTATTCCAAGCTCAGAAAGAAAAAAAGTTTTTTTTCTTAAGGGGATATTCTACTCTAGAGGCGTGAATTTCGGGCGTTTTTTCAGACTTAATAAAAAAAAACTAAAATAATTTTCGTATACATTTTTTTACAGTTTGTTTGTTGATAATTTAAATATGTACAAAAAAAAATTTGAAAAAAAAAAAGAAAATTCAAGATGTTATCAGCTGTTATATCTTTTCGTTAAAAAAAGGGGGTAAACTGGTCGACATGATCAAAGCCTTTTTGTAAATTTTAAACAAAAATTATACATAGTTTCTTAATAAAAAATAATGTCGTTATAGTTGGTACCAAAAAAAAAAATATTGTAAAATGGCGGCTGTCTGAAAAAGTTTTGAATTTTTTTTACCTTTTTTTTTCAAATTTATTAAAAATAGTTTTTAAATATTCAAGGTAAAAACAATATAAAAACATATATCAAAGTTTAATACCAAATTTGAAGGCAATCGGTTGGATAGAACTTGAGATTTTATGTTGACCAGGTCGAAAAAAGTAGTTTCGAGAAAAAAGCGTTTCAAGTTTTGAAATTATTGTCTGAGACATTCCGGTGTGGCGTAATTGCTGCCTCATAACTTCGTCAATATTGAGAATTTTTAAATTTCCTTTAAGGAACATATTCTTAAAGGTCTAAATTTTAAGAATATGTAAAAAAAAAATTTAAAATTTCTTGAGTGGAATACTCCCTTAAGTTTAAAATGAGAATATTTTTAATGACGTATAAATTATTTTAACAAACGCCGCTCCTCGGTCGGACTATGATTTTTATATCCGTGTAACCTACGTTTATCAAAGGCATTAAAATAGTCAGCAATGTTTAATTAGGATGCGCCACTTCTCGGATAGATGAAGGTCGTAGTAGGTTCGTATCCCACATATTTGTGTTTGAGGAAAACATTTTGTGAAATAGTTTCTCTTAAAAAATAAGACATACATCATATAATCACGCCGTGTCCATTACGGGAAAAATAGATACCACAAGTCTTCAAAATTTTCTATTCAATCAAACAAGTTTTGCATCCTTCAAATTCATATATCTTATCATGCACAACATTCTTGTATTCATACTTCCCACTTTACATTCTTTCAAAATCTGTTCCATTTGGTCAAGCAATGTTTTCCTCGATCTACCTCTTAAACTACCTTGCACTTCTAAATTGTAAATTCGCTTAGTCATTCATTCTCTTTACATGTCCAAACCATCTTAATGTTCCATTCTTCATCTTACTCAGAATATCAATTTTATCCATGCATTAATTTCTGATGTCTTCATTACGGCTTCTTTCAAACACTGACACTACAAATTTTCCTTAATATATTTATTTCCTTGGTGTGTTTCTATACAATCGTTAAATATTTTTGCTTTACAGGTACTTTTTTACGGGATCGACAGCATGTCATAATTTTGATTAAAAATTATGTTTAATTTAGTTCAAGATGGTTCGATTGCTAATATTCCTAATTTTTATTCGACCATACCGTATCTTTCTAAATATTCTCAAATAACACTACGTTCCCGACTTACACTCTACATTCAATGACAATAAACAAGAAGAAGATAGAACTTTTGAATATTTTAGGAGACAGGATACCAAAAATGCAAAGGCCATTTTCAATAAATCTCGAAAAATAAAGGGTTGAGAGTTTCCTTAAGCCAAATGTTCAAGCATTCTGAATGATTAACTCCGAAGAAGTCAAATGGACCAGAGACAGTCCTGGACCGACGAGGTTGAAGCCTGCGAACAAGGAAAGCCGATTTAAGATAAAATGGAATAAGCCAAATATAACTAAGACTGAGTTTATTTTTAACACTTAAATTGCTTAATCATTTCTTCAAAATCACGTAGGTGCTGAAAAATAAGCCCAGAAAAAAATTCCTAGAAAAAATTGCTTATGTACTCCTGATGATATGCTGTCCCTCGTGATGGAGTATGATTTTCAGCCACCTTGTGAATGAAAGACGCCTTTCAGCAAGCACCAAGTTTTGAGATATCAAACTCAAACTTTCAAATTGAATTTTACTTCAAAGACAATCGGCAAATTTTATCTGCTGCAGCCTTTTGTTAGGCAGATTTTTTTTTGATCAGCAGCAAATAATGTACAGAAAAATGTGAAATCCGACATAAAATGTTCTAAGAATAAAGCAGTTCGAAAGTAAATCCGCTAGGAATCAAACATGGAGCGTTTGCTTGCTAATCGTAAATGCTGACCTTTAGACTATAGCCACTAACAATTTAGCCTTATCAAACCCTTTTCACGCTACTTCTAGGTCATTTGTTTTTAATGCAAAGTTATTCGGAATAGAACGGTGATTGGCATTTTGAGCACGCAGTTGAAAGCCTGCAGATGTTTTCAGCACTGAATTATACCATATTTCATCAAGTGGAGTTTTATAAACGCATCTTCTAAAATGATAGTTCATAACAGTATTTTAGTATCATTCCTGATATATGGAAGTCAAACGCGGATATGGAAAAACAATGAAAAGAGTCGAATAAATGCTTTAGAAATGCGTGCACTTAGAAGAATATATCGGGTGGTATTCAAATACGGATGAAAGTGATATGGGATGAATGTGAACTTAAAGCCGACATGTTGAATAAGATGAAGATCAATATGTGTGTTGAGATGCAAACGTCTGGTACCCTGTCATCTCTATGTACCCTAAAAGGAGAGCGATGGGATGGTTTATAAGCGTGTTTATAAACGAATTTTTGTGATTACGGAATATTTCTGCCGACTAATTTTAGGGTGAAAAAAATCAAAACGAAAATATTTTCCGAATTTTTTAAATACGCAAGAGGGAAAAAGCAACTAGAGAAATGGAGGGTGTTAAATATGTGGAAAATAATCGTTAACTCAGAGTCCTTTCGGCAACCTATATGTCTTAAGTCTTGGATGCTGTTTTTTAAGATTTTAAACATGTTTCTTGAAGAAAGTTTTGAAGGAAGGGTGGTTTGGTCGATGAACGAGTGAAAGAGGTAAAACTTTCTTAAAAACATAGATTGCAAGATTGTGTGAGAGTCGTGGTATTAAAGGACCGAGAAAAGTGTGATTAGACAAATTAAATAAAGTTTTGAAATAAGTAAAGGGTAAGAGTAAGAAAAACAACTGTATGGAATGACGTGTAGAAGGTGAAAAGAATACGTCGTGATAGAAATGTTTTGTTTTCTGCCTGCTTAATGGCAGGGAGGATAGAGGGCAAAACATTCCTGTCAAAGAAAACATTAATATCCTAAAGGAAAGTGTTAAACAAGCCTTAACGAAAAATTAGGCTGGAATAATTTTTTTAAATCTGGGTGCTAACGGTAATCAACCTGAAACCCCCAGTTGGAAGACAAGCGTTCTACCAACTAGACCTCTGAGGTTTCATGTTTACCGGAAGTTGTATTAAATCGACGCGTTGAATAATATCACTCAAATATTTGAACCGCGATGGCGATTATCATGCCGTGAAGTCTGAACAAATAGGTACTTTCAAATCTGTTATGTAAACTCCATAATTCCACACTTTTTTTCCGCCATGAAGCCTTACTTAATCCCCAAAGAGCCTGCTCGATAACTTGCTTATAACGAACTAAAAGAGAGAGTGACAACTTGGTTCGTATTCTAATTTTGATATTTAAAAAAAATCAGATTTATAAAAAAACTTAACGTATTTTCATAATTTGCTGCTGACCTTAGGGTGAAATTTTATGTATCTGAAAATTGACCAAAGAATATGTTGTATCTTCGGGGTGGACAACCTTTTCTCTCCTTTTTTGGGGTTTGTCAGAGAAATACGATTAGGAAAGTCACCATAGTTGATTATTTATATTTAATACTATTTATTTTTCATAAAGCATCAAATCCGATTTGATGATTCGGACACATTAAAAATAATGGCTGTAAAACAACACTCAATTCAACCATATTAATAAGGCGAGTTTATTGCCGAGCTGTAATATTTTTCAACCAATCAGATAAAAGTAAATAAACGATGTTACATGTTTGCTAAAATTATTCAAATTATTATTAATTTGCACGATATTCTTAAACGTTAAGTATATAATTAATTAAACTGAGATATTAGCGATCAAAGGAAATGAAAGGGATGCTGAAGAGAAAAAAAAAAATCGGGGGTGAAACGCTTAACATTACAAAAATTAAGAGTTTGTTCAATAGATTTTGTCAAGGATGCAGCGAGTGTTACGTTTATGGTAACTGGATTAAAGTTTCTCTTCATGGACAATAAAGGACAACCTCAAAAAAAAGCAATGAACTAATAAATTCGGTAGAAATGATAGTATTATGGATAACTTGTGTAAGATAGGATAAAAAAAGGGTATAAAGAAAGAGTTGCGTATTAAAAGAAGATGCATTTCTTAAGGTGAAGGAAGGGGCATTGAAATTGTCAAGGTATGTAAACTGTTGTATTAATGAATGCTTAAATATTTACGATAATAATCTATTTAAGTTATAAAGAGGGTTGGATAACTTTGAAAAAACCTAGAGAAATTTGGCACGACCTAACAAATAATTGTTTTAAAGACCGAAGAGAGAAAAGCCTTTTTAATAAAACAATATGCATGACGTGGTATATGCACGCGGCAAGAGCCAAATATTTTTTCGTGAAAAGAATGAAGTAGAGATCAGAGATATCTACCTATCTTAATATTAATTTTACATGATGTTGACGATGATCATGAAGAAGACCACCGTAGCGTGGTTGATAAAACACCAGTTTTCCAACCCGGAGGTTGTAGGATCGATTCCCACTGGAAACCGTTTTTTTTTTCACGCCAGTTTTCATTTAAGGCCTAATAAACATCATTCAGGTTGGTTGAAAGAGACCACCTATGGCAATAATTCTATAAGGTTTTACTAACAAAAAAATATGAAACTTGATTTGCCCAGACATTGCTTTAGTAGCCAGGTGGGATTTGTTTAATATTAGTGGGTTTGAGTCCCAAGCGAGTTAGAGCGTCCTCGACGAGAGTTTGCCCTCTAAACGGTGTTATATAAAGTTGTCTTTTAAAAAGAATGAACTAAAAAAACAGTAAATAATATCTACTTGAGCGTAGCGTAAGTCCATAATGATTTCAATAATTGTATGATCGATACAAACTTATATTTAAAATATATAAACATTATCACTTAGCTGACTATAAGAGCAATAGATTTTACTCTTATTAAAATACAATGAATAAAGCTATTGTTATTTCGAATTAAAATTGAGAATATAACAAGGATACTTGTATGTAAATGGTCGGGGTGAAACAGCAATCAGTTAGCGCATAACAGTTAAGAAAGGGATATTCCTCGGCGATAAAAAATGCCTTAAACCCTTTATCTTCAGGGTCTTAGTTTTATAATCAGAAAACAGATCGCGCGTGGGTGTATCCGCATAGCAGGAGAAGGGCAACCAGAATAATATGATGCTAAATTTGGGACGAATTCCACGTATTTATAAAGATTTAGTTGGATTTAAAATTTCCAGAAAGGCAAGTGTTCAAATAAGGAAATTAATAATTCAGCACATTAATATTTTAAAGCCTGATCAAAATCAAAACAACCTTTCCCGAATTCCGGTTTTTTTAATTAGGGATTCTGATTTTGGTGAAGGGTTTACTAAAATTGATTTATCTAAATAAATATTAAGAATATTGTGATGAAACTTCATACATACTCGTATATATACGGATTGTACGTATTTTTTTTTTATTCGAGAAACGGCCTTTTCAGGAAACTAAAATGTTTAAAAAAGTTTACTGTGGTGTCTTTCGAAAAATTTTATATAACTTAAATGAACACCGATTGTTTTATTATTTATAATCATAATGTTAACACACATATTTTGCCTCGTTTATATCCATACACCTTCTCAAATAACTCATTTGATTTCTCTAAGTTTAAATATTTATTTATTTCTAAATATCATTCACTTTATCCAGCTCGTATATCAGTAACATATATGTTAAAATATTGTTAAACTTCTTCTTCTTCTTCCTTTTATTTTAGGCCTGTTATGGTCCTACATCATCGTTTCCCTCTTGTGACGTCGACTGCCAGCTGTCTTTCCATCTTTTGGGAGGTCGTCCTGGAGGTCTGCTTGCTTAGGGGATACTGTCACTGGCCATTCTTACGGCTCTTGGTTCCGCCATTTTGGATACATGTTCATTCCAAAACCGTCTTCTCTGTCGTTCTCATCTGACAATATCTTCAACTTCGCACATCCTTTGGATTTCTGTGTTTCGTACTCTATCACGAAGGGTTTGGCCAGCGATACTCCTGAGCACCTTCATTTCGCTGGTTTGAAGGAGATTTTTGGGTCTTGACAGTGTCGGCTCTGGACTCTATGCTGTGTCATTATATGGCGGACACAGATCTTGTATATACTCGCCTTGCTTTGGATGTTCATATACTTGTTTTTCCAGATAGTGTTCTTTAAACATCCGGAAATAACTTTCCTCATTTTACTAAATATAGAAATTTAACCAACATTCTCCTTTGTGAAGAGCTACATCACAGTCATTAAACATGTACCGGGTCTCGTTTATCTTCTTGTGAATATCAAATACTCGTTGCTTGCAAACGTAATGAAATACATATCAAAACATGTTCAGACAGATTCTTTGACAACTTGTTTGGAGGATCCTGCAAAGATTTTATTATATTTAGACCCGGAGACTTTATTAAGCCTCCAGATTCAAATGTTAAAATCTTTAGGATCTGACACATCACTGCAGATTAATATTCGTGTTCAGTTCATGCAGTATTCAATATCTAGATATTATGTTAAAAATCAGATGACTATTTAAGGTTTTGTTTTCAAAAATAATTCCTAGACGCCAATAATACTTTTTGGAAGGATTATGGATCACCCGGGCTCAAGAAAAATTTAGTTTATCACGTTAAAACATGGAATGAGGTTACAAGCTATTAAAATGTCATCAGTTTCATTAAATGATTATTCCACTAAATTGATCCATTTTCACTGTAACCAGTGAAAAATAACTGAATTTTAATTGACTGTAAATTAAAAAGTCGAAAAATAAAAACTGTTTCATAATATTATTTTATTCATTACAATAATTGACAACCTCCGTGGCCTAATTGGTAAAAACGTCTGTCTCCCAGCCTGGAGGTTGCGGGTTTAAATCCCGCAGGAAACCAGATTTTTTTAAAAAGGATTCCAGTCTAGTTTTAACGTATTGTATTCTATTACACTTTCATTGTATACAGTACAGCCTGGTGGGCATATTGCTACGTTAAACTCCCTTCCAACCAACTACAAAGATGTTAAAGTGGCCTTAAGTGAAAACCAGACTGGAATCCTGAAAAAATCTGGGTTACAGTGGGATTTGAGCCCTCAACCTCCGGACTGGGAGACAGGTGTCTTACCAAATAGATCACTTGTCGAAAAATTAAATGACATTTCAAAACTGATACGAAGAACCACTAAAACCTCAAAATATATAAGTAGTTACTTATTTAAATAACTTTGACATCACTTTGTGAATCTCCATAGTTAAAATTAAATTAAGCACCTTGATGTTTTTTATTCCACTTTATGTTTTGCATATCACAATGCATTTCAACACTTGCTGTGTCATCAATATGTGAGTTTACAAGAACTGAATTAAAAATTTTTATTACATTTTATTTTTACGTGTGACACATTTTGAGGGCATACTTCAAGTTTCTTTACTTTTGGTTATGTATTCCACTAAGGAGAAATAGAGTTAGAAGTGACAATATATTTTTTATTTTTTTTATCCACTTTGCACGGATTTCTCCTGTTACACAAAAAAGGTATGTTTCTAGCGTTAGCTTATTCGTTAGGAAGAATATCAGCCAGCATTCTTCTCATACTGCTAGGCGGTGCCGAGACTATATCAACAGTGTCATTCAGTTGGTTCAATATCTCTATACAACGCTTGACTGAGTGTTTAGCCATGATTTTCGTCCTGTAAGTTGGTATGTAGAACAGAGAGTGATTCCTTGCACGGATATATTTATTGGGTACATA
This sequence comes from Odontocerum albicorne, assembly GCA_949825065.1. Lineage (NCBI taxonomy): Eukaryota > Metazoa > Arthropoda > Insecta > Trichoptera > Odontoceridae > Odontocerum > Odontocerum albicorne. The sequence goes on from OX463855.1 coordinate 4,165,317, forward strand.
TAAACTAAGTGCTACTAGAATCGCGAGACAGTTAAAGCAACCTTGGAAAACCTTTATTAGGAATATCGCAATGGATTATGGCCTTCTTGTTTCGAGAATTCTATAGTTACACACCGTGAGAAGTTCGGCATGGTGAGCATATTTTTGGTAATCGCCCTTTGTTCTGTACCATAGACATCTGAGATTTTTTTTGTATTTGTTCTATATTGTTTTTATATTTGAGCTGATGAGGAACCCAAATCGTAAATACATATTCTAATTTGGTTCTAATTAGATAATTATAAACGCTAAATAAGTGGTGGTCACGTTAATTTTTGTTAAATAATTTATTAATAATTGTTTCCCACTTTGGCATTCGGGGACAGGACACAAAAATTCAGCTATTTGTGAAATTCTGCGGTTGTTTTGGTTCCACTTTGTTCCTTTTTGGAAATTCATGCCCACCTTATGTTTGTTGGCGAGGACTATGTATAACATAAAGATTATTGTGCTATGAAACTATTTTTGCTTCAAAGAACCTACATTTCACACTAATCCTCAACGTTACTTTATCAAAAATATTAATATTTTATGAAGTGTTAGGTCACCCTACTAGGGAGTCAACCCTTAACGGGAACATATAACTATGGTAAAGAGAAATTTTAACAATCCACCTCCGCCTCCGGCCGCCCCCGCTCGGGAACTTTGGGGGTACGTTAACCGTTGCCTGGACTATTTTGTCATGTACGGAATATAATTGAAGTTTGACATTGACTTGAGTTTCAAGTGAAAACTCTTCCACAGCTTCATTATTCTGTTGTTACGAGTTGAGGCAGTCGTACTCGAGCTTTTGTCAAGGTGGCGTTATGGTAGGCTTTCATGGTAGACACGGGGATCCGGATTTCGTTTCCGGTGAATTCACTTTCAGTCTCGTTTAATTCATAGATCTTATTTCATCTGCATTTGTTCCGTTGCTTTTCGTTAAATCCTCCACAATATCCAAATAAGTAATTCAGACATATTGAAGAAGGTGGCCAGGGGACATGTATTCAGATCCATACAATTGATTTTATTTGCAAATGGAAGTTATGACTCTGCCATCTCATGAATATATTTATAGATTCAGTTGGCAACCCTTCTCATTTTACTTTTTGCACTTTTCCATTCGTTTGGTACACTTTAACATAACCATAATGGTGATACAAACATATTAAGAGCGTGGCCGGAAACAGAAAATCGTTGGCCCCATTAATTCAGCTTTTTGTTCAAAAACCAATTGAATTGGCACGAAATTTGCGGTTTGTTATTGCACATATTTGAAATATTATTCTAGACGTGAAGAAGTAGCAATTCTCGCTTTATTCTAGCGCGTGTGAAATTGTTACCAGATGACCTTTTCTACCAAACTGGTCACCTTTTCTTACTTTTTATAGAACCATCGAGAATCGAACACGAAACCCCCGGATGTAAGTACAATTTCTTATAAATCATGCTACGGAAGTCATAAGTTTATTAGCTCCTTTGTTGAAATACTCAAATGTTTTTCTCAATTTAGCAACATTTTATAATGATTTTTGACATTACTGTTGAATTAAAAAATATAATCATATTTTATTAAGTACTATATAGTAAATAAATACCATGGAAAAAATCTGAAATGTTTCAGTTAGTTAAACTTAGAAAAATTAACAATCGATCCACAATTAACTTGGAATAAAATATCGGAATTAGAGGAAAGATGAAAGCCACGTCGGGCATGGTAAAAATATGGTATTAAGTATTATAAAATTGAATATATCAACTAAAAGATAACTGAAAAACCCGAGATATATAGTTTCATCATCCGTACCACAAACGCAACTGTGATTTTTCTCAATATCTATTAGTATTGAAATGATAAGTTGGCAACGAAAAGTCGAAAAGTCAAACGAAAATTTTCTGCAGATTTGACTTACAATCTACTCAAACATATACTATAATTGTTAGAAGTAAATGTTATATTATTTAAATCATCTTCAATAAAGAGAAAGTTTATTCCAAAATTTAGGGCTTGTCGCTCAGATACCATAATTAGGATGGCTGTGACGAATTTCTCGATTTTCTTCAACAAAATTATCAATACTCTGAACTTCAGACGTTCCCGATACAGACGTTTGCAATACACCTTCTGATTAGTTTTAAGTGATTTCGTTCATATCACAAGATCCATTATATTGTTAATTTTTCTTATTACAGTATAACCTCTTGGGCTTACTGCTACGTGGTTATCTCTTTCAACAGATCAGAATTATGTTACAGGGGTCTGAACGGAAAGTTTAACTGAAACCCTTTGTAAAAAATACGCAGTTACGAAAATTGAACCCACAACCAACGATTTGGGATATAATGTCCTATTGTCTAGACCAATGAAGTCAACATACATATATGTATGGCTCACAAAATAGAAAGGAGGGAGTCCAAGCTTTCTTATGATATTTAAAGCCTCAAATGTTCTAGCACCTCACAATATGATGATAGTCTAGTAATATAGTGCGACACTAGCCATTAAAGGCTTTAACTATCATACGACAGCCTGAATCCCGCCCTTTCAGGACACCTCGACGTAAAAAGCTGTAAATCAAATATATGAAAAGGCTCTTAATTGAAGCTGGGAAATGGTTTGTCATTTGAATAATAATACAATTTAAAATTAATTATTTATGCGGGTTGAATAATATCTGTAACGTAATGGCGTTACAATGTTATAATTTCCCCTAATTACGACAAAAGCTTCGTAATTATTTTATTTAATTCGCGTGTTTAAGAGAATGTACGATTTCTGCCTTCAGGAAAATGGGAAAATTACTTAAGAAAGGAAAATATTTGCGTATTGTTTCCGTTACTTTAATGACGTCAAAGTGAAATCAGTTTTGTCACTCTGAAAGATGAGCACATCAAATATAATTAACTGTCAAAAGTTTGTTAATCCAAATTTTTTGTATTTAGTTAAATATTTCAGACATGACGTTGTGAAAATCCATAGTTAAAGAGAAAAAATTAAAACACTTGACTTGATTTATTATTTTGCAGCATGGCTATACATCATGAATTTAGCGGTTCTTTTGCTATACAGATATTTCTACCAACCAACCAGTTTATTTCGGATATGTTAAGTTTTTTATAATCCATAACATGTTTTATGAAAAAACATTTACTTCTTTCTGCTTTTCATACAGTTTCTTAAATCTAATTCTCACGACCGGTACTTCTTTACGTATACCAGATCGTCACTCACGGGAGTGACAATCTGGTATACGTAAAGAAGGACCGTTAAGAAGTAAAGAAGGGACCGTTGGTATACGTAAAGAAAGATAGTTATACCGTTAAATAAAATAGAGTAAACACTGTTTGATAAAACAAATTACAAAATAAAAGGTTGTATTTTTTTCATATTTTAGATTTTCGGAGTTAAATGGCAACAATATTCCTATATCTGAGTGATAAAAGTTTGACAGTCTTCATATTTTTTAAAGTGTGTTGCAGCCTCTTGAGAATCTTGATTTTATATTAATTTTAAATACAAACATCTTCTCCCTGGCTCCATCCCAACTCACTGTCTGCGAAGACTGTTGGGGTCAGCTCTCCTCGTCCTCAGGTTGTATGCTCTTCTGTCCCGGACTACGTCCCCCAGACCGTGCCTCCGCATCAGGTTATCTATTTGCACCACCCATGAATTATTTGGTCTTCCTCTGGTTGTTATTCGAGGAAGATCCATGGATATTGCCTGGTTCACAATGCGATCGGGTGCTCTGCGTCCAACGTGCCCATACCATCTCAATCGCCTCTCCTTCATCTTGCTGTTGATGTCTGTAACCCCTAGGCTTCCACGAATTCGTGAGCTTTTTATTTTGTCTCTTAAGTACACACCAGCTGACCATCTTAGCATGCGCATTTCAGCAGTTTCTAGTTGTCTAGAGTAAGAGTTATACATCGTCCAGCATTCGGAGCCATAGAGGAGTGCGGGTATGACAATCGTTTGGTATACTTTTCCTTTTAACTTTACTGGCATTTTCGGATCACATAAAAAAAATATATTAAATACAAGCATGAAAAATATCATTTCATTCCAACCGTAGCAACAATACCAGATATATACAAGTATATTATCACCCCTTCTGCACGGGGCATAGTGAACAAACCAACAAGATACCTCCATATGGCCCATGGTACGTGGCATTATCATCATTTTATTTTTTCTTGAAATTAAATCTCAAAAATGTAGGAAAGGGAATTTTTTATATAACATACTTATACGATTAAAGAATGATTTACTTATAATACCTGTGATTTATTTATAATACGTATTAACATATTTGACAATAAATTGACCGGATGTTTAGATCGTTGCTACTGAACATGCAGTAAACTTCACCACGATCCATCTTAAATAAGACCTCTGCCCGTCCACTACATTTGCCAATTTGACATTAGTGTTACTTAAAAACGTTTCATTAAGAAAATGAATCCTTATAAGTATAACCATAAGGGTGGTCGCATATGCGACCGATTTCTGCTTATGCCCGTTAAAGGGTTAAAGGATTCTCTCGCTCTCGCTGCTCGCTACTAGTGAGTTCAATGACCGCGCGGGCGACCTTCGCCCAGTGCTGTCTCGCATTCCTTACAGTGCGAGTTCAATGACCGAGCGGCCAAGGGTCGCATCGGTGGGTTCAGTGACCGCACGCACGGTCGCTACAAAACTATTTAAACCTTTGACAGATTTTACAAAAATATCGTTTCAATTTATATATTATTTATAATTAAGACATTAACATTATGGAGGTTTAATAAAGACATTGTAAAAGTTTGTTAGTGCTCCCCTGATGATGTGGTTAAAGTTTTGAAACCGGTAGGGTTATACCGTTACAAAAATGAAAAAAAAAACAGTTTTTGATATAACAACGTTTCAATTTAAGTAAAAATCAAATAATTGACTTATTTCTTTCAATAATGATAGAGCTAAAGAAACGGAATTTGTTCAAGAATAAGGAAGGGAATTAAAGGAAAATGAGGATATTCTAAGAGTTGATATATTTTTCAATTCTCTTTTAAACGTAAATAAAGGTGGTGCAAATATGATAAATCTTGAAAATTTGTGTTGAAAGTAGAGTCTCATCGCCTGATCGAAGATAATATCCGGGTTATATAAGTATAATTATTCTATATTTTAAACAAACCAAATATATATGTTAATGGTTAGTTCTTTAGGACGTTTATTTGTTCAACTTGTACATTGTTTAAATATTTCGGAAAAAATCTCCAACATTAAATTAATCGTATTAATTCAAGAAAACAAATGTGAAGACATTATTATCCTGGTTGACTCTTATACCAGTCTCTAAATCTTCTCCAATATTCGAGAAATTCAAATCAAGAGAGACGCTATCAATTTCTAAGTTAAGTTTTTTGGCGCTTTAGTTTCCCAACATCAGATTGTTTCCCCTGGGACATTCGACGGGGGAAGCTGGAGAATTTAGGAGATAATCGTGAAACTATTCCAACTCCGTCCTAGTTTCGGGATGACCCAAAGACGCTGCAAAAAGTCTTAATTATCCAAGTTTGAATTTGACCAACAACAAAAGAGATTATATCGACCATAAAATTAATGAACGCAACGTTCGACCTTCCCAAAGTCGATTATGGAATATAATTTAAACCAAATTTGGTAACTTTCTCAAAGTCTGGTATTCTTTACGAGATTTATTTTTAAGAATGCTTCTGCTTCATCTTATTTTAGGCCTGTTGGCCTGTTATGGTCCTGCATCATCTGCCTGTCGACTGCCAGCTGTCTTTCCATCTTTTGGGATGTCATCCTGGAGGTCTGCTTGCTTAGGGGATACTGTCACTGGCCATTCTTACGGCTCTTGGTTCCGCCATTTTGGATACATGTTCGTTACAGAACCGTTTTCTCTGTCGTCCCCATCTGACAATATCTTCAACTTCGCACATCGTTTGGATTTATGTGTTTCGTACTCTATCACGAAGGGTTTTGCCAGCGATACTCCTGAATACCTTCATTTCGCTGGTTCGAAGGAGATTTTTGGTTCTGACAGTGACGGCTCTGGACTATATGCTGTATGTCATTATGGAGCGGACACAGGTCTTGTATATCCTCACCTTGCTTTGGATGTTCATATACTTGTTTTTCCAGATAGTGTTCTTTAAACATCCGAAAATAATTTTACTCATTTTACTAAATATAGTAATTTAACCAACATTATCCTTTGTGAAGAGCTACATCACAGTCATTAAACATGTTCCCGCACTCACTTATCTTCTTGTGAATATCAAATACTCGTTGCTTGCAAACTCTGCAGCGTTCTTCTTTTTTGTCAGGTAATGAAATACATATCAAAACATGTTCAGACAGATTATTTGACAACTTGTTTGGAGGAACCTGCAAAGATCTTATTATATTTAGACCCGGAGACTTTATTTAACTTTATTTAGTCTTGTATATACTCACCTTGCCTTGGACATGCTTGTTTTTCCAAATAGTGTTTTTTAAACATCCAGAAAAAGCTGCGACCTTTTGTGATTCCCGATTTAAAAATTTAAGATCTTGAATAAATGCCCATTACCCGTGATGATTATAATAGAAGGCACAATACAAAGTAGGGAATCAATGTATTTGACTTAAGTGTCAACGGAGGTGACTTTGTACTAAGTCAATATCGGATAGGCACATCCTGTTGCATACCGGCAAGGAATCTTTAATTCTTGCTATGTATCTGCTTTTTATTTTTCTATTGGGTCTTTGATAACTGGTAACAGTTTTACGCCATTTAACTCTATCTACTCCTGTTTAAATAAATAAATAAAATAAATAAATATAGGTTTATTGATAGCAACATAGTATGTACATTATGTATTTTAATATACTTCAAGAACAAATAAATTGCAGAGAATACATTAAAGACAAAAGCTATCAAAAGGTCTGGGATCATCTAATAACTTCCCCGCGGCCATGATACACCCCACCAATAAAGGGTGAGCCCAGCCATGGGACACTAGATATTTTTCAGCCTACACCCTTGCACATGTAGAATAAGAAGAAGAGAAAAAAAATACAGAAAATAAATAGATGGCAGAAAAATAAACAAATTCACAAATACCACCTCAGATTAATTCAAACAAACAAATAAAGGTTCCTTGACAGCAACAAAATGTGTACATATATATACTTAATTCATTCCGAGTATCGCACATACATCTCAAAATAAACTGCAGAAAATACATTTAAGAGACAAGACATTAAAAGGTCCGGGCTCATACCACAAACATTCCCCCGGCCGAGATACACTTTACTCACAGTTGCATTGAACATTAATATTTTTGAACGTCTCATGTAGTATGTCCTTATATATCTTGCACTGCCCACCGTGCTTTCCGATAACTTGCCAAAGAGAACATTTCTAAGTAATCTGTTCTACACGTGATCCACGTGTCATAACCAACACAGGCAAGCACGTGACACCAGAATCTCGATACTACAGGAGTTTACAAAATCTAAGAATTTTCGTGTGAAGATAAAAATGGGTTACGAAAAGGTTTTTATTTTTACAGTTACATTCTAAGAACTACTGTAGCATCGAGATTCTGGTGTCGTGTGCCTACCTGTGTTGGTCTAGACACGTGGCTCACATGTTTGAGTACATACTCCCAAGAAATGTTCTCTTTGGCAAGCTGGCGGAGTGCAGAAGAAAGCGTGGTGGTCAGCGCAAGAGATAAAGGGCATACTACATGAGACGCTTAAAAACATTTATTTTCAGCAAATGTAGACTGATTAAAAAAAAACTGGTTACCAATGGCAATTAAAACCTCAACCCGTTGATTTGAAAACAGGCATCGTATTGCCAAGTTTATTTTATTACAATTTTGTTTCCTATACAGTAATACGAAAGGGCGTTTTATATCATATTTTTAAATCAATATTTAAGCTTTCAGTTTATTAAATTTTACAAGATAACTTGTACTTAATGCATGGTACAAGCTTCTCCTCTTGGCACTTTCCCTGTGTGAGTCGGATTTTCAAATCCTCGATTTTCAGAATTCCCTAGAATGGTTCTAAGTGCTCGAAAATCTACTTGCAATTTTTTCGGACATCCTTTACCTCGTTTCCCTCAAGTTCCCAAACCATTCCGAGAGGGGTTCAAAAAACATTTTCTTCAGTTCTTCTTTAAATGTGTTCTTCTTCGCTTGCAGATCTCCCCTTAACTTTTCGTGGAATGTTACCACTTTAAGAAACCCTCGGAAGAATTTCCCTTATGTTGAAAACATCTAGCTGTTGTCTTAGAATAATTTTGATTTAATAGCTTTTTTTATTGTTTTTAACACCTCATGGAGTGTTTTATTTTAAATTTATTTTTGATAAAAATCCAGTGTTCATATTTTTGTATACTTTTTTTGTGAAACTTTTATAATTATTTTTATTAATTTAAAAGGTCAAATCATTAACATCCGAACCGATATTTATCTTTAAGTTATTCAATGAAGTCAAAATGATTTTCAAAGATCGATTATTTTAATTTATCAAAAATAAAAAAAAAACATGGTGATATTGGTCAATTTATTATTTATTTATTTCTACACATCATTGTAAAATAATTTAGCGGGATTATTGCCAGATAGTGGTTAGTTCCAATCAAGCAGAGAAAAGTAAATAAAGAAGTCACTTAGTCGCAAAAAATATTCCAAAAGTTATTAATTAGTTTAAAATTCATGAACAATATAATTTATTAAATCAAAATGAGATAGAAGTGTAACGATGGTCGTTATCAATGTAGCGTGTGTCCTATTAGGACGTGCTGATGATTTTGATATCGACATCGCTATCTTCGTTTTAGTCGATTCTGCGTTACTTCTCGTTCAGAGTCATCGATATAGCGGATTGCTTATCTTTATAAGTCATGATGATCTTGATTTGTATTCGATAAATATAGACTCAGGAATGCGGATATAAAACGATAAGTGGACAGCGGGTAAATAAATAACAAGTCTTGACAGTTGAATGAATGACAATAATAATATATTTATTTCTCGGCGCGCGGACAATTTATACAAATGAGTGAATACATTCGCGATACATATCTGCCTTGCTCTAGCGCATGAATTGGCGGTAGATTAATTATTTGTATTTGGAGATGGCTAGCCAAGTCGCAGACACTGTAAATAGTAAACATTGTTGTTGCTCGTAGCGTGTAACAATATATGAATGCTTCATCGGTCATTGACCCTGTATGTTTACTATTAACAATAATTAATTTAATTTAATTGTGTTTAACAATTCACTTATTATTTTGACAATTATTTATTTACTAGGTAGGTGTCCTACAGAAGCAAGGAAAGGAATAATGAAGCGATGGGTGAGAGGAAAAAAAATCGGGAATGAAACAAGTTATACATTATTGACTTAAAATTATGAGGTTTTTTTTCTATCGCTTATGACGGAGCGAGTTAAAGTTTAGTTGGTAACTGGTTCCAGAGTCTCACTGCATGAACAGTGAAGGGCGTCGTACACAAAAGGGTGCTGAATTGGGAAAGCCAATAAATAAACTCTGCTTAAGCGTTGCGCAAAAAGTTACGTGTGCAGAAAGACGGTGTATATTTTCGGCGAGATAAGAGAAGACGGCAGGACAATTAAGGAAATTATACGATAGTGATAATATGAGAATGTTTTTTTTTTTGTATTTTTCTTGAATTCAACTTGTTAAGTTTTTTTCTGCTGTGAAGTGATGTGATCGTTTTATCTCTTGTTAAAATAAATGACATTTAAGAAATGCTGTAGTTTGGTATAGATTTTTTTTACAAAGATAAATATAAGATTGTTTTTTTTTTAAGTATAATAAAGAAAGGAGCTTAATGTGGTTTGAACACGTGGAGATAAAAAATTATGAGAGAATGACTATGCGAGTATTCAAGTCAAAAGTGCAAGGTGTTCATGGAAGAGGGAGACCAAACAAAACGTGGGTGGACCAAATGGAACAGATTTTAAAAGAAGGCGCACGAAAAATGAGAAGTTTAACTAATGGAAGATTGTGCACGACGAGATGTATGTATATGAAAGGGGACAAAGTTGCATGTGAGTGTTTTTTTTAACGAATAGATATGACCGAAGTCTTAAGTATCCTTATACTCCCGAATACTAGGCGAAAAAAATGCCTGTGTCATTTGAGGGGAATAGTACAATGCGAGGTTCGAACCGACGACCCTCCGCACGGAAGTCCAGCACGTTTCCGCGAGGCCATTCAACTCACACGTGTGTGTTTGGAAAAAAAAGTTTAGAGATCAGTTATCTCTGCCTAGCCTGCAAGGGATACGGTGTGATGATATGTATTCACGTATGATTCGCATAATAATGTTTTTATTGTGTATGTATTGCCTTATTTTGAAATTTAAAAAAAAATAGCAACAAGAGCCAGATAAATAATTTAAAACTTAAATTTAATTTAAAAAATCCTTAAAAACAAATAAATAAAGGATAAAATCAATGTTAGCAACAATATTTTACACAGGACCAAAAAATCTTTTTTTAAAATCTCGTTTCAATTTCAATTGAACACAGTGTCGGATGGGAGGCACTTCTGGCAATGGGTCGGATGCCGGTTTACGATTAATATAAGGTCCGAATGAGACACCTTCTTGAACTTAATAGTTTTTATGACAGCGGCCTGGGGTCCCTAATGCTCCTAATTCCCTTTTCTTATAGCGAGTAAGCGAGAATCGAAATTAATCTGTCCAGGGACGGAGACAACCTTAAACGAATTGAAGAGATTTAATTTAATCATGTAATTTTTTTTAAACCAAACTTTTTTGAAAGAGTTTTTATCAAAACGTGCACAAATGATCAATTTATATTGGTAATTTAAAAAAAATATATTATTTACAAAGAAGAAATAATGGTTTTAATAGTTATTTTTTTCCGTTTAGTATTCGGAGGTATAAATAAGAGGCGCTAGAAATATCCAAGAACAAAATTCAGTTTTGTTTGTACTTCCCTGATGATGAGGTGAAAACCTTGAAACCGGTAAGGTCATACCGTTATATAAAGTAGAATAAACAGGGTTTAACTAAATAAATTACAATTACTTTATAAAATTAAAAAAATTAAATATATTATTCCACCGACCTTCGCTATACTCGTATGTGTATCTACTTTATCATCCCAAGGCTTTCTTCATAAAAATACGTGAAGCTGGGTCTAATGGAACTAGTGGGATAGCCAAGTTATTTATTTATAAATATCATCATTTTGAATTCCACAAAGTTAAACTCGAAACCTTTGATTAAATACTTTCATTTCATTCTAAACTATTATTTGTTACTGTACAAATAATAAAACATTTGAGTTGTTTGTAGATTTTTGATTTTATTGTATCGTAAGTAATTAATTTTTCTTCTTGAATTGTGTAACATAAAATGTGAAACCAATGTTGTTGTTTATAGTTAAGGCATTAACGTTGTGGAGGTTTAAAGACATTGTAATTTATTTTAATCAAATACTGTTAATTCCAATTTTTTGTAACGGCATAACCCTACCGGTTTCAAGGCTTTCACGTCATCTTCAGGGGAGGAACAAGTCTTGTTTGTGCTCCCCTGAAGATGAGGTGAAAGCCTTGAAACCGGTAGGGTTATGCCGTTACAAAAAATTGGAATAAACAGTGTTTGATAAAAAATAAATTACAATGTGAAGCCAATCTTTAAATTTTAAACAAAAAAAATCTCTAATATTCACTAAAGCAATAAACCAATCGTCATATAAAGATATCTCGACACCGACAAGAACTTAAATCTTTAGATATTTTTCGTTCGGTAAAACCATATAATTAACACCTAAGACTTTTTTTTAACAGTTTTCCTTTATTTCTTTACCAAAAATTTTAACACTGAAAAAAATTCCACCATTAGTAACGATTATGAAACCCTTATAAGACAAAATACATTCAAATTAAATATATAGAGTGTTTTAGTTGACAAATGAATCAATAAAAGTTTAAATTGCATAATTTTTTTTTTAAATTAATCATTTTTATATCGACCCAATAGAGCAAAAAAGTTTGATTGAGAGAACAAAAGCTTTTTGTAAAATCTATAAATAAAGTTACGCCACCCCTGAATTCATATGAAGGATCGTTAAAAAGTTAATATCGTTTGATGAAAAAGCACGTGCTTTTTATACTAGCGACAGATAACTGGCCGTATTAGTGCGCGTAAAATATAATATTAATCCCATAATATATGCTCCGTTATGGTCCATCAACCATAGTAAGCGGGGCTCTGAGTGGAGAGATGATTGATAAAATATTTAACACCCTCAATCTTCATCTACATGCTTTATTCGTCTTCTTTTAAGCTGTTTTGATTTATTTTTAAAGGTTTTTTGAAACGAAATACATACGTTTTTGATGAAAAACAGAAGAATACAGTGACAATATATGACAAAATATTGACGATGTTTGACAAAAGTGATAATAAAGGGTCTTTTTAATTGAGCGGTATTTTTTAATCTATTTTTTTTAATTATTTAATAAAATACACAATTTGCTTTAATTTAAAAAACTTTTAATTGGTTATTAAAGTATAATGTATGACATTTAAACACAAAAAACAATATTTGCCAAATGTCCACTTCTTGCAGCTCCACAAATGTCCACTCTTTTGTCAAAATTTTCGATGATATTTTGGTAAAACTGCGGTTCTAAATCACCAATAACGCAAATAAATTCGTCCTACAGATCAGGAATTGATTGAAGGTCATTCTTATATACCTGGTTTTTCACGTAACTCCAGAGAAAATAGTTAACCGGTGTCAGATTACATGATCTTGGTGGTCAATTAACATCACCGTTTCCGGAGATAACAATGCGTAAAATAATTCAACAATTTGAACGCGTTGTTGTGTTAAATACGACTCCATTTTTATAAATGTCAAACATTACACTTCTCAAATGTCACAAGGTTCAGGTAAGTTAAAATGTCACAAGGTTCAGGTAAGGTAAGTGTTTTATCCAAGAATTAAAAAAAACCGCTCAATTTGAAAGAACGTATGACAAAATATTGACAATAAATGACAAGACAAAATTGCCATTGTAACCAAATAGTGACAACGTACGACAAAGTATGTGCAGTGACAATGTACTACAATGACAAAACACGGAATGAAGTGATTAAGGATGAATGTGAATTTAAGGCAGATTTGTTGAATAGGACAAAGAAGAGCACTCCGAGATTTGGGCATGTAGAACGAATGAAGAAAGAAAAATCAACAAAACAAATATATAGTACAAATGAGAGTGGACGGCATGATATAGGAAGTCTAAGGAAAGTATGGTTGAATCAAATTAATATTTTGAAAGAAAGAAACTTTAACATCAGAGGAACATCAGAGTTATATTAGAAGGCGTATGGATGTAGGAGAGGTGAAGGAATTGTGTCGAGATACGGAAGTCTAACGCTTTGTTCTCTCTATCTTCTCTGACAGATAAATGTTGTGAAAGTGTGTATGTATATAGGATACGAAAGAATAGGCTTTGAGGCTTTAGTATTAAATCAATTTAACATTCATGTGGAACAAATCGCATATTGTTTTTTGACCTATATATCTGTTAAGGTTTATTTTAAATACAGAAACATCCTTGTATGTTATGTGCGAAATTGTAAAGTCATATAAATCAATATACGAGAATAATAGGTGAATTATGAAAAACAAAACGTTCCTCTTCCTTGCAACCCCATAGAAAGCAGCTGGATATCTCCTCAATTATCTTTGAATAGGGAAAATGTGAGTTCAGTCCATTTTATACATTTTCATTCAACTGTCGTTCAAGGGTAGCTGGAAAACTGTCGTTCAAGGGTAGTCAGAAAACTTTGGCTAAAAGTTCAGTATTTTTTTCTTTGAAAAGGAAACCTTTACATCAAAATTCAACTTTTTATTCAACGAACAAATCATTTATACAACTGATTGACACTTGAGTCAACAAGACGCATTATTTTAATAAGACGATAAGTGTTGTAAATTTTATGAACTTAGATTATAATACTTTATTTAATTTTTTACAATGCTTAATACTGTATTTACATTTTTAATAGAGAAGCAATTAAAGTCTATAACAATAAGAAAAACACCATTTAGGGGATATAGAGAAACACTACTCCAAGCTAGTTTCATTCGTTTATCACAAATTTCATTTATTGTCTTGAAAAGTCACTCAGCTGAAACATTCACACTTCACATCACATCGTTACACACACTTAAATCTTAGCCTATCACATACACAATTCTTACCACATCATTATATCAATAACCACATCAAAATCATATTCAACAACTCTTTATCACACACTATTAATTTATTGCAATATATTGAACATTTACAATATTTCAGAGTTTTTTTTAAAAGGCAACCACTCACACAAAGATGATTTGTGCCGCCAAATCAAAGTGACTATGCAATAACATGTATAAAAATTGCAAAATTTATTTTAAAAAAAATCAGTTTTATACAATTAAAAGCTTCAGCTGATTAAACTTTAAAAAAATACAATCGAATTATAAGTGAAAAAGTTCCTTGAAGAAATAATGATAATAACATTCATTGAACGCGGTGAAGATTTAGTAGTTAATAAATAAAATCTGTCCCGTAAAGGACAACCGAAAAGTATATAAATTATAGTTTCACCATCCAGACCACACTTGCTATCGGGTTTCTCCACAATACTCATTCTGTAAAAGTGACTAGCACGTGATATGCAGTGAACCGTCTGCAAACGATATACGAGTATGGCTGACATTTCAATCTTGATTATTTTCATTATATAACTATGGTTTCAAACGGGTAGATAGTTGGATTGATTTATATCTAGAGCCTTTATTTACCTCAATTATAATATACCTCGGTAGTGGACAGTTAAATATCCACAAAGTATTTTAGTAATATCTTAATTATTTATCAAATAACATTATTTTATAATTTTCGAATAAAGAAAGATATTTCACAGAGCGACCAATAAACAGTTTACTTGCTAAAACGCTTCAATAAAACTTTCAATCAATTGAAAAAATCAACACGTTGAAACAATTGACGAAGCAAATAAGAATAACTCTCCCCCATCCCTTCGGTCTAGAAAACAAAATAGGAATCTTTTTTTTTTGTTTTATTTTTCTTGTCGGGTCTTCCAAAGTTGTTCTCGACACTTGTTTGACAGAAACAACGCCCACAAAGGGAAAATAGCGATAGAAAAATAAATTATTCTAAATGTCCAATAAATTCAATGTCTCGGCAGACTGAGGTTTAACCTTATTCGAAGAAATTAGAAAAAAAATGGTTAAGAGAACAGTCAAACTAATTCTGAGTTATTCTTAAAGTAAGAAAGTGATTTAATCTCTACTATTAAAATAAATCTAATTAAAATTAATAACCGCAACAATGAAGATTTATGTGGCCTAGTTATTAAGACACTTGCTTCGTGCCCGGAGATTACGAGTTCAATTCAAGCTGAGACACAGATTTTTTTTAAAGGATTTCTAGTGCAGTTTTCATTTCTTATCTATTTAATATCTTACTGAATTATTAGAAGGGATTTCCTCATGGCAATAAGCTCGCCAGGTTGTACTGTATACAATACAATCCATCCACCATGTCATGACTTAGCATCGTGACTCCCATGACGACTCCTGCACTAAGCAGTACTTCGAAGAGCTAATCTTCCAAGCTGTGGTTAAAGGCAGTCCTATTGCGTCCCAAACTTGATATATTGTGAATATTTCTCTTGTGCTTCGTCTTCCATACTTTCAGTGACCACAAGCCTGAGTGTTTGGCAATGCTTTGCAGCAATAAAGCCGTGTTTTTGCGTCAATTCATAACCATGGATGAAACATGGGTCCATCACTTCACACCTGAGACGAAGGAACAGTCAAAACAATGGTCTGAAAGGGGAGAATCGGTTCCAAAAAAGGCGAAGACAGTTCCATCTGCAGGTAAGGTCATGGCGTCAGTTTTTTGGGATGCGCGTGGGATAATTATCATTGATTATCTTCAAAAAGGAAAAACAATCAACGGCGAGTATTATGCGAACTTATTGCAGCGTTTGAGTGATGAAATCAAGAAAAAATGGCCGCATTTGGCGAAAAAGAAAGTGTTGTTTCATCAAGACAATGCACCAGTTCACACATCCGCTATCGCGATGGCCAAAATCAATTAATTAAAGGTCAAATTGCTTCCTCACGCCCCCTATTTGCCAGATTTAGCCCCCTCGGATTATTTTCTTTTTCCAAATTTGAAAAAATGGCTCGGTGGTAAAAGATTTGCTAACAATGAAGAGGTGGAATCTGCGGTGGATGCGCTCGACGGTTCTCACTATAAACAGGGTATCGAAGCTATTGAACATCGCTGGGAAAAGTGTGTCGAGCTGAAAGGAGACTATGTTGAGAAATAAAAATATTTTTTCCCAAATTTTTTGTGTTTTCTCTGTTAGGTTGGGTACTTTTGGGAATACCCTCGTACATCACGATCTAATGAATTAATATGCGAAGGATTTTCAAAATGGTGTTTTGTTTAATTTAAAGTTTAATTAAAATTCTAATACTCCCATCGCTTTCTTTAGAATCGTAATCGACGAGTTATAAAAAAATCCTAACAGGGATTTCGCTTGAACAAAAGGGAGTTTTTTGCTTAATAATATAATATACCCGATCTTGCAAAACCCAGTAATCTTCCAAGTAGAAAGGCGCAGGTGTTTTTGCAAATTCTATTAAGCTTCGGCAGTCTGGCTGCAGACCGCTATGAATTTAAATGCTTGAATTTTATGCGGTTACTAATAATATTTTAAATTTATCTTTCGTTTGCGAGGTCGCTGAAGGGTAAAGCAATACAAGATTTTAAAAAAAACTTAGCCGTTATTTTTTTTGAAGATTTTTTTCAAAACATATGTCATCATCATCATCATCAGCCTGTATCTATCCACTGCAGGATGTAGGCCTCTCCAAGTTGTCTCCACAAAATCCTGTCCTTTGCACATTGCTGCCACATAATACCTGCATGCTTACGTATTTCGTCCACCCAGCGCGCCTTAGGTCTTCTTACAGGCCTTTTTATACCTATTGGGTACCACTGGATTACTTCATACGTCCAACGATGGTCTGTTGCTCGGGCGATATGTCCAGCCCACTTCCACTTGAGTCTTTTTGCAACCTCTATAACATCTTCAACCTTTGTTTGGGCTCGTATCCACTCATTACGTTTTCGGTCTCTTCTGGTATAACCTAGCATGCACCTTTCCATGCTGCGTTGTGTTGTTTGGAGCTTTTGTAACATTCGTACCGATAAAGTCCAAGTCTTGCATCCATATGTTAGTACTGGCAAGATGCATTGGTTAAATACCTTCCGTTTGAGGCAGATTGGGAGCTTGCTCTTGAAGATGCAGTTTAGTCGTCCAAAGGAACTCCATGCTAGTTTTGATCTTCTATTTATTTCATTTAAAGTACAGTCTTCAAATGTAATACTCGTATATAAACCTGTCCATTGATATGTGGGTTAATAAAGTGAAGTTATTTTTTCTTGTAGTGGCCTTCTGCGCCCTGGTATGTCGTGTGCCTTCTGCGCCCTGGTCTGTCGTGTGCCTTCTGCGCCCTGGTCTGTCATGTGTCGATAACAAAATGTTTATCTACCAGAAAAGTTCTGGGATTTGTAACAAGAGTCTCGACGGCGTTTGGTGGTGGTCATGTTATCTGTATAATTTACTGGGTTGCAGTAAATTGAATAAGTTCAATGGTATGTAATCCAAGAGTAACCTAATCCGAGCCTCGCTGAGAGTTGAGCGAGACCAAAAAAGATACCTGCGATATCTTTATTGCAAAGGATGTGAATTTAAGACAGAACTCTATTCCACGAATTTTTAAAAGGTACGTTTGTTGGATATTACTAGTTTTGCATTAGAAAATATTAATGTACATGTTTATACATATTTTAACAAAAAAAACGTGCCCTTTGTTGATTTATAAAATTTTGTTTAATTTACTAGACAATTATTTAGCCAATCGTAAATTAAGGTTGTTTTTTTGTTGACAAACTAACCTAATTAGAACGAAATCACTAACAGACAGAATCTCACTGTAAAATTAATTTTCTGATATCAATATTTTCCATATCCAAGTGTTGAGCACTGTGGTCGTTGTTTCTAGATATCAGGATATTTGGTGCAGCGTATGTTTAAATCCTCCTGAGGCATTTCGAATGCACCATCAAAAGAGGATCCTCTCAACTCATGTTACCTTCCTCTTGGTCGTTATCCCTCAACTGTGTCCATGATCACCAATTTCTCTCAACTTTTTTTCATTCAATATGCTTTGAGATATTACTAGACAGACTCATTTAAGTATCTGGGTTCACTCATTCACAAAGACGGAGGGTGCGCCACGGATGTTGACCATAGAATAAGTGTGGGATGGATGAAATTCAGATCGGTAACAGGAGTCTTGTGTGACCCAAAAATGCCTATAAAACTGAAAGGAAAAGTATACCAGACTATCGTTAGACCCACAATTATGTATGGCTCAGAATGCTGGACTATGTACAGCTCCTACTTTAGGCAACTTGAAACAGCAGAAATGCGAATGCTTAGGTGGTCGGCAGGAGTATCACTGAAATATAAAATTAAGAGCTCACGCATTCGTGGTAGCCTGGGGGTCACTGACATAAATAGTAAACGGGAAGAGCGATACCTGAGATGGTACGGGCACATAAGACCATACTTTAAATCAGGCAATGTCTGTGGATCTTCCTCGACAGCCGTCCAGAGGAAGACCAAAGAACTCCTGGATGACTCAATGCTCCAAAATACTGCAGAGAAACGACCGAGATGAAAGCGACACACAGAACCGAAGAATATACAGCCTGGAAACGAGAAGAGCCGACCCCAACAGCCTTCTAGGCAATGAGTTGGGACAGTGCCAGGAAGAAGAAAAATAATATGCTTTGAGATAAAAAATCTTATCTCAAATCAAAACTTAACTGAAATATTGTTTTTATTGTACTTAATTAACACGACGCTTTTTTTAATCTGCTATCGGAAAACAATCTTGTTTTTTTTTATAAAAGCAATGCTCAGATCTTACAAATCTCACTTTTTTAATCAAAAGACATAATACTTTGTATCCACTGTCTCACTAGGTGTTTATATTTACAAATAGCCGACTTACAACCGCGCTATTTATTTTAATGTTGATAACGGATTTTACCCAATTTTATCATGCCTTAAAATATCCCTTCTAGTAGTGGCCCACGAAATTATTGATATTAAAAAAAGAAATATTTTTACATCTCTTGATTTGAACTTTTTTTATATTCATACTTTTTTTATTAAATAGCACGATTAAATATATTAAAACTACTTTTTCACAAAACAAGTTAATTAAATTTAATCGGATTTTTTATAACAATTTTTCAACAACATTACCAACGTGATACTTTTTATAAGGCAGGCTAGACAAAAGAACAGATAGCAAATAAGGAATGGTTTTGGAGATAAGATGGGGGTCGGTTTAATCGGACTGTGGTGTAATTGCCAGTGCAGAAAAAAAGGGATGAGAGGCATCCACAAGGTAATGTTTTTTTCACCCTTATTGGTTGTGACCTTTTATCTAGAAAATAATCAAAAACTCCTGCGAAGAGAATTCTAGTAGTTAAAGGAGGGAAGGATGTCAATATCGCCATTTCAGTCTGAATCAGTATACTTTAGAACAAAACCATATCTTTATAATTTATTTTATCAAATACTGTTTATTCCACTTTTTTGTAACGGTATAACCCTACCGGTTTCAAGGCTGTCACCTCATCTTCAGGGGAGCACAAACAATACTTGTTTGTGCTCCCCTGAAGATGAGGTGAAAGCCTTAAAACCGGTTGGGTTATACTGTTACAAAAAGTGGAATAAACAGTGTTTGATAAAAAATAATTTCAATGTCTTTAAACCTCCACAACGTTTATGCCTTAAGTATAAACAATATATAAAAAAAAAAACATAATTATTTTTCTATTATTATAAAGATCCACAAGGTAAAGATTTAGTTATACATTTTTGTGTCGTTTAATTGAGTTCACATTATTTAATTTCATACAATAAAAAAATACTCAACACATTCAAAATAAAGCTTCATCGAAAGCTTTATTTTAAATTCGGATTTTTGTGAACGTTTTCAAATTGAATTTATGAAAAACATTTGGTTGATAATGGACGCAATTCGCTTTATTCTGGAAAAAAGCAATCTGATTAAAAAAACAGTACATGCTTTAAATATGTTGACAATTAATAAGCATGAAATATGTGTATTGAATATAAAAAAGTGTGGATTTAATATTAAAAGGTGTTTGACGTTAAAAATCGGTGTTTTTTTATCATGCTATTTAAGTATTATATTTTAAATAAATATTCGTGATAATATTATATTCTATTTATTTATTTTATTCTTTTCTATATGATTAGTAAATATATGAGAACAACAGAGCAACAATTTCAAGGGTAGTACTTTAATTATTATAAAGAAAAGGATATCCCCCTTCCTCCGTCACGTTTGATTTTTATGTTCAAAAACCGTTTTATTTCTGGCTGACTAACACTTATCAAAAGTATCAATTTTGTACCATTTTAGCGTGTGTCCTGGTAGGACGTGCTGATGTTGTTGATGTTGATATCGCTATATTCGTTTTAGTCGAATTCTGTGTTCCTTTTCGTTCGGGATCATCAATTTAGCGGGATGCTTAACTTGATAAGTCGTGATGATTTTGATTTGTTTGTATTTAAAATAAAATACGTCGATTCAGGAATGCGGGAAGTGAGAGTGAATAATCATAAATAGTAAACAGAAATGAATGGTCAAGCGAATAATAACAATTGCCTTTATTCATCGATAAGTAGGTATATATAGAATTTCAGAACGGGACGCGTGAATGCGTCCGAGGTATATCTCGATCTCACTTCTGCGCGTGTTGAGGTGGTCGCAAGCGCTGCGGATACTACAGTGGGTAGGATATTTATTGTCGAAACGGCGAGACGGCGTGATATGTTCTCTTTCTACCTTGGAATGCGATGTAAATATTATTTGCGTGTAAACAGTGTTGACGTTTCTGGTATGTGACAATTGTACATATCCAGAGGTTGATTCATCGGTCGTTGACCCTGCATGTTGACAATATTTTAGGGACGTGGGTACCCTACACCATCATAACTGATAACAATATTTAAAAACTTAACAAATGTATTCCCCATCGTCAGATCTCATTTACATTGTATTTAAAAAAACGCCTTTTATTTAATATTTACTTCATATAGATTTTTTTCAAAAAACTATTAAATGAAAAAAACTTGTTATGCATGTAGAAACCGAACAAACGTCCTTCTTCCTTCGAGGAGGCGGCTCTTACTTTTCAAATAAGATATTTCATTTAAAATTTACTCTTTTTAAATCCCATTTAGCCTTGTATGAGAATTCTGGAATATCCAAAAAAAATTGGCCGACTTTTATCTGAATCCAGGTTTGTCGGTGTTAATTACCCTTCAGGCAAATTGGGAATCCTTTTGGAACGACATGAGTAAAAAAATCCTTTTTAAGTCGTTAATTTGTGTTAAGTACTTATATATTTTTTTGTTTAAAATGGGATGAAAAAAGAGCGCTAAGATGGTGGAATAAGCGAGTACACAAGCCAGAAGTGCAACAAGTATATACATAAAAGAGGAAAATGTGACTGGATTTATTGGACCAGTTTTTAATGAAAGTTTAGTGAGAAGTATAAAAAAATAGAAGATTTATGCATGACGAGTTAAGTTTTTTTTTTATGTTATGCTCAAGTTATGTTAGGTTTTGATTCGTTCGCACGGTATTCTTCGGTATATCCTAATTGATGACTTGGATTTATGAAAGAGTAAAGCTGTGATACAATATGGTCTTCGATCCCATTAATCTTGTCTTCGGGTTTAGTACCACTAGAGTAGGTACGGATTTCATTGTAAAGGGTCTTTCAAATTGAGCGTTTTTTTAAATAATTAAATAAAATTAATTATTAAAGAAAGCTTTTTTAATTATTAAAGAAAAGACTCAAAAATGGAAAAGCTTCTGGAAATGATAATATACCAAACAAACTAATAAAATATGGTGGCGAAAAACTAGCGAAAAGTCTCCATAAACTTTACAACTTGATCCTTGAAACTACAACTATACCAGATGAATTGAAGGCCAGTATGACGATTCCCATCTTCAAAATGGGACATAAATCTGATCCTGGTAACTACAGAGGAATATTTCTTTTAAGAGCATTTATCAAGCTCTTTACCAACATCCTAAGAGTAAAATTAGAACAACAAATTGAAAATAGAGATGAACAACAAGGATTCCGAAGAAATAGATCTACTACTGATGCTATATTCAAACTGCGGCAAATTAAAAACAAGTCTTTGGAATACAACAAGACTGCTTACCTTGCTTTTATCGATCTGACCAAGGCCTTTGATAGAATTCAACTAGAAGATGTAATAAGCATTTCGTTCGAAAGGAACGTGTCACCCTCGATCGCCAAAACCATTAGAGACATAAACCTAAATAGCTCCACAAGAATTCGCGTAGACAGAGAACTCTCTAATGACGTTCCAACACCAACCGGAGTAAGACAAGGAGATAGTTTAAGCCCATTTCTATTTAACTTGGTTATAGATAAAATTATAGAAGAAGTTGCCGACCTTAACCTGGGATACAAGGTGGGCGACAATATGCTAAACATCATATGTTATGCTGACGATGCCACCATCATAGCCGAATCAGAGGAAGACCTGCAACAAATGCTACATCGATTCCACACTGCTTCCAAAAAATACAACATTTATATCTCCATCAGCAAGACTAAATGCATGACTCTAGCCAGAGAGAATTTTCTGCTCTATAAGATGTTGTATTTGCTTTTACGTTACATATATTATTTTATTTGATTACAAGCCTTCAAAATGGAATGTCAAGTAGACGAAAGTGAGCATTTTCGACACCTCCTTCTGTTCGCGTTCAATCGAGGAAACAAAGCTGCCAAAGCTGCTCGCGATAAGTATACGGTGAAGATACTATGAACGAAAGGACAGCTCGTCGATGGTTTTTGCGTTTCAAAGTTGGTAATTTCGATCTGAAATACATGGAGCGTTCCGGACGACCAGTGGACTTCGATGAGGACCGCTTAAACTATATTTTTCATGAAGATCCCCTTCAAACGTTTTTCATCACCATTTTTTTTCATCACCATTTTTCATCACCAGTAATGATGCGGTAAAAATATCTTTGTTTGTGGTCATGCGTAGCTCGATGACGCGCGAGCAAACCACCAGAAATTGTCAAACGTTGATTTTTGTTGTTTTCACTCAAAACATGTGGAACCCAAGCGCCAAACTTCTGGACTTTTCCCATTGATTTAAGATAGCGGTATACAGTCATGTGACTACAATTCATCTGCTCAGCCAATTCTACGGTGGTTTGAAGGGGATCTTCATGAATAATATGGTTTATGCGATCCTTGTCGAAGCTCACTGGAGGTGTCGAAAATGCTCACTTTCGTCTACTTGACATTCCATGTTGAAGGTTTGTAATCAAATAAAATAATATATGCAACGTAAAAACAAACACAAAATCTTGTAGAGCAGAAAATTTCCTTTTGAATGACGTATAACCTTTACCATTTTGTTTTACTTTTGGTGCTTATTTTAAATTGAAAAAAACGGACACAACTTATGTCAACACCTGATACTTTCTCTGGAATTAAATATTTTCTGTTGACGTAAAAGCATTTAAAAGAATTCTTAAGTTCACATTCTTTAAAATATTTCACATTGAAAACCATGTGATCTGAGTGAATTTTAAAAATCAAATAACGCTGACACTTTCTTTTATACAATAAAGCCACCAAAAACTATATAAAAACAGTGTTATAATGAGGACTTTAAAAATGTTTACTGATTTATGGCACCAAAACAAAAACGAAAAAGATATTTGTAATAAACAAAATAATTAACCCCCTAAATCCCTACAACTGTGGAAGCTCCTACCGCTTCTCCACTAATTGTGGCTCTACGCTCATTCCTACAATTAACTTATCAAGGATCTTTTCATCTTCCGACACGCAATCTTTCAATTACTTCGCCACTCTTCCGAATGTAGTTTTTACCCGCATGACCTTACAAAGGTTTACTTGCTTCTACGAAAAGGACAATATTGAAGAGTGTCTCAAACTATTCTTGTTCAAAACTTTCGTTTTTTTTTTAACAAAAAATAATTTGTTGTTTATAGTTAAGGCGTTAACGTTGTGAAGGTTTAAATACGTTGTAATTTATTTTTATCAAACACTGTTTATTCCACTTTTTTGTAACTGTATAATCCTACCGGTTTCAAGGTTTTTATGTACTGACTGTGATAATTTCTATATAGGAAAGACAGGAAGATCTTTTGAAAAAAGATTTCGTGAACACAAATCCGCCTTAACCATTCCTCTAATTTATTCTGAAATGGCTAATCATTGTCACCGTGAAAACCATACTTTTTCTATCGATGATGCCAAATTCTAACATATCAGTAGTAACGGAAATAAGAAATTTCTAAGTCAGTACATCGATCCGAACATCTGGTGAACAGTTATATCCCAAAAAAAAAATCCGCTCTTCGCAGAAATCGTCCCATGCCTCCCTCACCCCTCAGCCTCCAACCGTTGAAGCGTGTATATCAGTACCAGTTCGAACAGAATTTAGTCTTGTTTGTGCTCCCCTGAAGATGAAGGGAAAGCCTTGAAACCAGTAGGGTTATACCGTTGCAAAAATGTGGAATAAACAGTGTTTGATAAAAATAAATTACAAAAAATAATTTTGTTAACAGAAATTGATGTTAATTTTATGTGAATGAAATACTATAACAACATGTCGTTTTTAAGGGAAAGCAGAGAACATATCTTCGCACCTTTTAAAACATGCACATATATCTCACATACATACATCTCATCATACTTGCTCTTCTAATTCTTATACCTCATCTGGCACTCTGTTGAAATTTCTTCAAATATCTCATTGCACCTTTTCTTCAATCTACTTGTACCCATTTCTCGCTGTTCATCAATTCACATACTATATATACATACTGTCACTTCGTTTCCATATCGAGGTAGGCAAAGAGTAATTAGAGTCATACTTTTATGTA
This sequence comes from Odontocerum albicorne, assembly GCA_949825065.1. NCBI lineage: Eukaryota > Metazoa > Arthropoda > Insecta > Trichoptera > Odontoceridae > Odontocerum > Odontocerum albicorne. Next base: position 4,190,539 of record OX463855.1, read on the forward strand.
TATCGCGCCATTGCGAAACATACCTTTCACCTCCTCTACAAATTGGTTAATTTTGAAATAAATTTAGATTTACAGAAATAAATGTTTTTTTTAATCAATTATTCTAAATCAATCAAAAATTTTACATCAAGTGTATTTCAGACTGCGTTTTCGTCTTAACAAAATGTTTGAATATCTCCTTCCTAGCCACATTTCCAATCATAGACTATTCTTTTGGGGTTGGTTCATATACTCTGCTGTAGATTTTTTTTATTTTGGATATTAATCCTGACAGTCTGAAAATGTACTTGTAACCTTTGTCGTTGTAACATCCGCGTATTTTTAGGACAATTTCATTGATTTGGGGGTGACAGGGGTTCAGGTTTATAGTCTACTTGACAATATGGTTTTAAAGTCTTTACATGCCCATACCATTATATTCTTATGTATGGTTTTATCACCTAGGCTCCTTCGAATATGTAAACTTTTTATTGCATTTCTGAGTCTTAGTTCCATATACCATCAAATAATTCATTCGCATTTGTTCAGTATTAACACTTTTCTTGTTAGTATCTATCCTATATGGTCCAGCATTTCGATCGATAGAAAAGAGCTGATGTTAGAACGCTTTGGTATATTTTAATTTAATTTTACTATGCAATATACAATTACATTGTATATTTGTAAAAAAACGCACAATAGTGTGAAATATGGTATTAAAAAAAAAAGTGTCCATTCAAAATCGAACAAAATAATAGGTTGACAGCATCTTCCTATGCTCCGCTATTGGAACAATGTAATCGAGTTTTAACCTCGAGATACCACAATTTTCATAATTCTGCCTTTGAATTCTGAATTACAAGTCATTTATATAGCTGAAAACCAATATAGGTCCTAGTACACATCCCTGTGGCACTCCAAACCTATTTCAAGTAGTATTCAATATAATAATTCAAAACAAACATTGTATTTAAAATAAACTTGTTATATTATATATTATTTTTGCTATAGACACATAGATCATATGTTATATCATAGTATAAATAGGCCAAAACCCGTGCGATGGTTGTCATCAAAGAAAGAATACGAGAATTGAATTTTGAATACAAGAGAGCGAGAGACGAATACTTGGATTCTCCTCGAAAGTAATTTGAAATTTGAATCTCGGTGGGTTCGTGATACTGAACGAATTTTAAGTACCAAGCTTACAATTTTTGAACCGGTGTATAAAGGGACGATGCATAAAAGATATATATAAACAAATTTTACATTTATGAATATTTTCATATATATTTTCATAAATGTAGCATTTGTTTAACTTCCGTGAATATTTCACGGGTTGCAACTAGTTATATATTATTTTTTAATAAATATGTTATATTATGTATTATTTTTGTTATATTTTATATTATTTTTGTTATATTATATATTATTTTATACAAACAATCTGGTTATTTTTTGCCATGTGGTTCTCTCTTTCTGTAAACCAGAATGGTGTTAAACAAGTTTTAAATGAACACCCGACTCCGCAAACCCAAGACTGGAAAATAAACGTCGTATCAACTCGGCTACGGAGGTTGTTTTATATTTTCAAAACTTAAAAAATCTAAATTCATTGAAATTTTACCTCTCGTTAATCTTCTTTCAATTTTATTTTATGAGATGCTTTGATTACAAGTATGTGCCAATTTTTATGTTCAATTACTACAGTTTTATATGTACAAAGGTTTCTCGTTGGTTAATATACGAGGCATATCCAGAAAGTAAGTGTACTGATTTTTTGTAGATTACAATTTTTTTTATTTAAACAAAAAAATTACGTGGTTACCGTAGTACATATGTAAGCTATTTTTCGACATAGTCGCCATTCCTCTCAATGCAGGTGGTGAAGCGAGGTATCAACTTTTTGATGCCTTCCTCGAAGTAGTTTCCCGCCAACCCCTCCGTCCACTTCTCTACCTCCTCCTTTACCTTCTCGTCGGTTGAAAACCTTTTTCCACCCATGTACAGCTTCAGGGAGGTAAAGAGATAGTAATCTGAAGGTGCTAAGTCAGGGGAATGCTCGGGATGGTTCAGGACATCCCATTTAAACGAGGCGACCAGTTCCTTCGTGGCGTTGGCCGTGTGTGGTCTGGCATTGTCGTGCAGCAGGCAGACTCCCTTTGTCAGCATGCCTCTCCTCTTGGTCTGAATCGCCCTCCGCAATTTTTTTAGGGTCTCACAGTATCTTGCAGAGTTGATGGTCTCCCCTTGAGGCATATATTCAATGAAAATTATGCCTTGACAGTCCCAAAACACGGATGTCATGATTTTCTTGGCTGAAATTGTGGTTTTGAAATTTTGGTGGAGGGTGAAGCGGTGTGACGTGACCGTTTTTAAACTCGCGACACCACTTGTACACACTCGTAAGATTCATAGTTTTATCACCATATGCAGTTTTCACCTCATTATAAACCTCAACCGGAGGTTTTCCCTTCCAAACGAGATTACGGGTGACGCCGCGTATTTCGAACTTGGCGGGAGATTGGATTGACATTTTTAACGAAAAGTGTTGTCGCGTCGACATTTCTCAACGTACTGACCTCGAACCGGTCTCGTTGCGGAGGCGAAGGGTCAGGCTACACGGAAGTGTAGCCAACATGTCAAAAATAAAATCCATCCGGTCGTGAGAGCCTCAGTACACTTACTTTCTGGATACGCATAGTATAAAAATACATTTTTAGACATCTTGAAAGTATGAAATTATATTATATGAATATGCAAGAGAATTTTTTGCATTCAATCATTCAAACATACACGAGTGAAAAATGATTATTCCTTATATTTACAAAAAAAACGTCGTATTTTCGCTACCCCGTTATTATATTTAATATTCAGTTGTATGCTATGCGAGGGGTTTCTTAGAATTCTTAGTTTACAACTTAACCATACAATTATGCTGAAAATGTCATTTATTTAGTATTGTTCAAAAAATTATAAGAAAAAAAATGTCTCATTGTGTAAACTTTTTTTCGTGACATTGTATTCATATATTTTTTATCACTAAAGCGTGCTTTTAGTTCAATTTCCTATTTTTACACTACAATAAAAAAAATTTGATATTCAAATTCAGTGACTTGAAAATAAGGGCTGTTTATTTCTTCTTTGAATAATTTATTGGTTCATGTTTTTTGTTATTGAGTAGTGTTAGTATAGTAAACAAATAATAGGTGCTGGCCAAAATCCCGACAGCTTAACATCTTCAATCTTAATAAAAGACACCTTAAATCTTAATAAAAGACATCTTAAATCTTAATAAAAGACATCTTAAATCTTAATAAAAACAAAATCCATCAATCTAAAATTCTAGTGGACTTAATTCTCAGCAGACTAACATGCAGAACAAAATATTTTTTATTAATTCATACCATCACGTCATTTCCCTTTCGGGGTAAGTAGAGAAAACAGAGCGCCAGACTTAAAGACTTAGTCTCTTCTACGTTCATACACCTTCTCGTCCATACACCTTCTCGACACAAAGCCTTAGTATCTTCTTCGTCCATACACCTTCTCATACAACTCCTACGATTTCTCTGACTATACTAGGAGAAGGCTCCTTTAATACTTTCACCATCTTTGCATGGATCTCAGTAGCCGATAAACCTTCCAAAACAAAGAATTTAATCACTGCACGATATTCGGATTTTTCCATTGTTAAAAAATACACTGACACGTCAACTTCAAATGGCTTGTAAACAAAGAATGAATTGACAGATCGAAATGAAATTTTGAGTACGTTCTTATGAAAGATGAAATATTAAAAAAGCGTAGAAATTTTGGTTTTTCTACTGCTCCATAGATGTCGCTTTCAAAACTTTTTGACTAACCTATTATATGTTTTTTTTTTCAAAACATCTTTTACTTGATCTTACCACACTTTCCTTGCCTTCCACTCACATTTGAATTATATATCTATTTTTTTAGGCTGTCTTAATTCATTCGTTCTACATGTTCAAACCATCTAAAAGTGTTCTTTTTCATCTTACTCAATACATTCAGCCTAAAGTTTACATTCATCACATATCAATTCATTCCGTATTCGGTCAAACATTGTTATTTCATATATTATTCTCAGTGGTCGTATTTTAACTTCATTTATTTGCCTACGATCAATATTTTTCCCCGTCCATATTTCACTCCCATACATCAAAGTTTTTATATAAAAATATATGTGTAGACCCATATAGTTCAATGCATATGCATTAATCTTCTTATCCAAGGGACCGGAGTTCGATTTTTAGTTGAGATTTTTTTCTTCTTTTTAATATTTATTGTCTTCTCTGGACGAAACGCATAAGTTTTTAGGAGCTATGTCCTTAAGGTAGAGATGATGATGATTTGTTGATAAATAAAACTCGTTTAGATCCCAATGCGGAAAGAGAGATTTATTTGGCAGACGTAAGTATTTATATAATTTTTGAATGTGTGCGGGAATGCGCTCGCGATATGCCGCCGTCTCGTTTCTGCATTCGCAAAACGATTAATGTTGTGTGTAGGTATCATTCGAATACGGAACTGGCGCGACAGATGTGGTGCCTTCTCGCTCTGGCATGGAATGCGCTCCACTCCCGGCAATGAGTTGAATGACCGGCGTGTGGACTTTGCACTTGTTTGTTTTTGAATTGTCACGGAATGCAAAGGTCGGATCGCCGGTCAGTGACCGAGTGTGCGACCGCCACAAGTTGACTAGAATAAATATATAGAATCGAATAAGCTTATTAATTAAGTAATTTCAATGTATAAGTGAACAATGAAATGTCAAAGCATTTCATTGTTTTTTTCTAAGTAGTTTGGTTTCGAAAGATATAATAAGATAAAGGTTTTCAAAGGCATTTCAATAAAGCAATTGAAGTAATCTGAATAAAATATCTGAGAAACAAATTAGTGCCCACTTTGATCTATAGAAGTGTAACCTGGTCAAAAAAATATGATAAGAGTAGAATACATATGATAGGAATGCGTTGATTGTGAATAATATTTAGTATGACAATGTAAAGTATGTTATGTTTATAAAATAACAGATTAGCGATAACAGTTACAGATGGATACTTTAAGAAAAAAATAGGAAGGAAACTTAAGTTGGTTTGCACAGATCGAAAGAATGAATACTGAAAGACAAAGGAAACAAGTAAATAAGTTTGAAACGAATGGTTAGCATGAAAGACTGCAAAGATAAAGAAAATTGAGAAACACAAAAGCAAGTATGACGAGATGTTTGAATACGGATGAGGTAATGGATATTTTTATATGTGTAGAAAAGCGTTGGAACCTGTTCTTTATGCCCACCTCAAAATTTATATGGCGTGCTGGTATTTATGTTAAATAAACAATACTTCTTTTTTAATACTCATAAAATTATTTAATTAAAAAATAAATAACTGAACTCTTAATTAATGTGTTTCACTTCAATATAGCAATTTCTCTTTTAACTCAATTACTTTATGACCCTTAATCAAATAATTTAACTTATGTAAATCGAAATTTAATACCACTCAAACTCATAAATTATGTCTAAGTTAAGGTTTTGGACCGAGATAAGCTTTATAAGTTCGCCATTTTCCGAATAGCAACAATCGATAATACATACTCAATTATTTAACTGATTTTCAGAGCATACGTTGTTAGTTAATATGAATTTGCAAGCTGTAACAATATTTCCATTTTCTATTAAAAGCCTCATTAAATTTTATCGCTCTCATTTGGTTTCGTATTAAGTTTTGTGACTATTCAACGTAAAGATAAGCATATTGCGTAGAATGTTTATTTTTTCTTTCAAAGAAAATTATATTCTGCGTCATTGTGCTATAAAAATACCTTTCTACGATATCTTCAACTTAGAATCACCACTTCAACTTGAATTCAAGTATTTTCTATTTGGCTTTTGTTAAGTTATCCTATAGTTCAATGAAGCCTTAACGTGTTTGATGTGAAAACTGTTTTACATACATACACACCATAACGCCAAGTTTCTTTCAGGGGAAACAGAGACGATAAAACTCCACGCCTTTATATCCATGCTAACAGCTACCACCTTGTCCACATCCATACATCTCGCTATACGTGCTCTCCTGTTACTCATACTTCTTACCTTTCCCTCCATTAAAAATTCTCAAAATCCCTCATTTAACTCGTTTCTTGATTTCCCTCTGCCTTGGTTTAACTTTTCCTCGCTTCCCATTTATTTAAAACATATATCACTTAGACACAAAAATTTCAGGTCTGAACAAATTAAAGCGTGTATGAATAGATACAACGTAAAGATGCTGTAGTCGAAATAGAATTTTTAACATTTCAAATTATAACGAAACAACACGTTTTTTTATAATCTCTAGTTGATGTGTAAAATGAAGAGGTATAAAATTGGTACTGAAAAGTTGGTTGACTATATGGTGGGTAGGGGTTCTAGTGGTTCATTTGTTTCGTAAGTCTTTCTTTACTTATTCTCTCAATGTGGCCAAAGCATCTTAAGACTCTTTCCTTCACTCTAAGAGTACTTACAACATATATCTATAACAAATAATTTTCCCTTATCTGATCACTTATATCAATCAAGTAATACTTGATTCAATATTGCTACGAAAATGTTATAGCTTAAGCTTATACACTGTTTAAACAGATAACACTTTTGTTAGAAACTTATATCCAAAGATCAAGTCAAGGTTTACGTTAAAATTTAACATATTTTAAATAAAACCTCTATACCATCAGTCTATTTACCCTTCTGAGAGAATCTGCTCCATAATTAATGACCAGCATTTCAAAAAGATATCTCACGTCCGTTACATTTAACCGATTGAGGAATAAAGTGTTCTAAACGACCGATACTTCGTGAATCATTATCTACTTGACCCATTCAACAGATTCAGAGAAATAATTATTATGTATCTGAATTGCATCAAGCGTAAAGTAAATATTACAAAGTCAGGAATTAAGTGTTGTAAACCAGTGCTCCGCAACCTGTGTGCCGTGGCACACTGGTGTGCCGTGAGCCGGATACAGGTGTGCCGCGGTCAAATTCAATGTATTTGACATTTTACAATTTTTCATTATGTATTTAATACACAATGACAAATTATTTTTCATGATATTGTCTATTTTTCAAAATGTAGTATAGAATAATTATTATAACTTAATAATTTTTCAATGGTCCCCCAGCGCCTGGTGCCAACTGTTGAAAACAGCGTAGTGTGCTTTGTACACACCATGGCCGCACCAAATTAGTCATAGACAAAGAAAAATGACCCTTATGCGCGTCGCTGAAGACTCATGCCTAATTTAATACCTATATATTTTAGCTTTTGGTGTGCCGCGGAATTCTAGGAAGAATTTTGGTGTGTCGTAGGTGAGAAAAGGTTGCGGAGCACTGTTGTAAACGACTGTTACTTCGCGAATCATTATCTACTTGACCCATTCAACAGATTCAGTGAAATATTTATTCTGCCTCCGAAATGCATCAAGCGTAAAGTAAATATTACAAAGTCAGGAATAAAGTGTTCTAAACGATTGATACTTCTTGAATCATTATCTACTTGACCCATTCAACAGATTCAGTGAAATGATTATTATGTATCTGAATTGTATCAAGCGTAAAGTAAATATTACAAAGTCAGGAATAAAGTGTTCTAAACGACTGATACTTCTTGAATCATTATCTACTTGACCCATTCAACAGATTCAGTGAAATAATTATTGTGCATCCGAAATGCATCAAGCGTAAAGTAAATATTACAAAGTCAGGAATAAAGTGTTCTAAACGACTGATACTTCTTGAATCATTATCTACTTGACCCATTCAACAGATTCAGTGAAATAAGTACTGTGCATCCGAAATGCATCAAGCGTAAAGTAAATATTACAAAGTCAGGAATAAAGTGTTCTAAACGACTGATACTTCGTGAATCATTATCTACTTGACCCATTCAACAGATTCAGTGAAATAATTATTGTATATCTGAAATGCATCAAGTGTAAAGTAAATATTACAATGTCAGGAATAAAGTGTTCTAAACGACTGATACTTCGTGAATCATTATCTACTTGACCCATTCAACAGATTCAGTGAAATGATTATTATGTATCTGAATTGTATCAAACATAAAGTAAATATTACAAAGTCAGGAATTAAGTGTTGTAAACGACTGTTACTTCGTGAATCATTATCTACCTGACCCATTCAACAGATTCAGTGAAATATTTATTGTGCCTCCGAAATGCTTCAAGCGTAATTAAATATTACAAAGTCAGGAATAAAGTGTTCTAAACGACTGATACTTCTTGAATCATTATCTACTTGACCCATTCAACAGATTCAGTGAAATAAGTACTGTGCATCCGAAATGCATCAAGCGTAAAGTAAATATTGCAAAGTCAGGAATAAAGTGTTCTAAACGACTGATACTTCGTAAATCATTATCTACTTGACCCATTCAACAGATTCAGTGAAATAAGTATTGTGCATCCGAAATGCATCAAGCGTAAAGTAAATATAACAAAGTCATGTTACATAGGGTCTGAAAATTAAAACAGCTCGGAAGTGAATCGGCAGAGTAGGAAATCGATGATGATTTCAAAATAAAATATTTATTATTTGTTATTTGATTAAAATAGGATATTGGAATACTGTTCATCATACCGATTCGACCTGTAATCTAAATGTCGACTTTGACATACGTGTACAGTGCAGAAACTGCCAATCTCCATTTATCCATGGTACTACTAATGTGTTCATATTTCAGACGATTATCGAATTTTTGTTGGTAGAGAAATTTTTAGTGAAGGTAGTGTACGTGATCTCAAACCAGGAAGACATTTATTAAATTCACTTTGGTTCATAACTGATTCGATATTTCTTGAAAATCTACGTCACGTAGCGTTTGACCGGTAAAAATAAGAAAAGTTTATCAAAAATACGTTATTTTTAAATAAGACAACACTTAAAGCTCTATTAACAAACATATCTGTGCGAAACAAATAATATTTTTCAACTGTTCGAAAACAAAATCTATTTCTTTGCCAAATTAAAAATTGTCATTGTCAAAATATTTTTTCTTTGGTAGATGTCATAAATGACGCAACATACTATATTCACCTTACTTCATACACAATCAAACATTTTAATACATTTCTTATCAGTTTCAACTAATTTAAAAATATATTGGGTGTTAACATAAGTGTTGTCCGTTTTTTTTTTTTCAATTTAAAAATGAGCACCAAAAGTAAAACAAAATTGTAAAGATACGTCATTTGAAAGAAAATTTTCTGCTCTACAAGATATTGTGCTTGTTTTTACGTTACATAAATTATTTTACTTGATTACAAGCCTTCAAAATGGAATGTCAAGTAGACGAAAGTGAGCATTTTCGACACCTCCTTCTGTTCGCGTTCAATCGAGGGAACAAAGCTGCTCGCGATAAGTGTACGGTGAAGATGCTATGAATGAAAGGACAGCTCGTCGATGGTTTTTGCGTTTCCAAGACGGTAATTTCGACCTGAAAGACATGGAGCGTTTCGGACGACCAGTGGACTTCGATGCGGACCACTTAAACCATATTATTCATGACTTTCAATTTTGAAGGCTTGTCATCAAATAAAATAATATATGTAACGTAAAAGCAAACACAATATCATGTAGAACAAAAGACGCCAAATAGACGCCAAATTCACATACTGTCTCTATTGTATAACATCCTTAACTGTCCCGCCGCACCCTCTTATCTCGCCGAAAATTTTCAGCGTCTTTCCAATCATGGATTAGCGCTACGCTCAAACAGAGATTGTTTATTGGCCTTTCCAGTTCACCGCTCTTCTTTTTTCACGTCGTCCTTTACTGTCCATGCAGTGAGACTCTGGAATCAGTTACAAACCAATGTAAGACTCGCTCCGTCCTTGGCATGCTTTAAGAAGCGACTGAAAAAACTCTTAATTTCTAGTCAGTAAAATAACGTGTTTCATTCCTGATTTTTCTTTTCCTTTCCTCTCCACCATCCTTTCCTTTCCTTTTGATTGATGATATCTCACTTTATATGAAAAATAATGTTCGGGTGATTGTCCGTCTTTGTGGGGTTTATGGGCATGTTCTCACGTATATGTTTATGGATTTCGTGGGGATGGATAGTCATTTGAATGATTTGTGCGACCACGTAACTTGCTTCATTTACTTTTGTCTGGTTGGTTGGAAGAGATTGCCGCCTGGCAATAAGCCCGCCAGATTGTATTGCAATAAAAGTGTTAAATAAATAAATAAATAAATAAATAGAACAGAATTTTTTCTTTCGAATGACGTATAACCTTTACCATTTTGTTTTACTTTTGGTGCTCATTTTTAAATTTGAAAAAAAAAAACGGACACAACTCATGTTAACACCTAATATATAATGAAAGTGTTTATTTTTTTTGCTCCTCGGCCTCACTTTTAAAAAAATCCATTAAAAATCACTTTCAGGAATTGGAACACCATTATTTTCAATTGGAACGAATAACAAAGCACGATAAAAAATGCATTTTGTTATATGCATAAACACCTTGAATTTAACCCTCTCGCGTATTTAAGGTAAAAAGTAAATAATATTTATAATAATAGTATTGTATGCGAGACCTGGTACTTTTGGTATCCATTATCATCACAAATTTGTCCTTTCAGCAAGGTTATTTTCATACAAAAAAACACATATTGCAGGTTTCCCAAAAATTGACTGTGAAAATAGTTAATAAACTTCTTGCTCGGTATCCCACGGCGGAGCTTTTCAGAGAGTATCAGGTCCTGAACATAGCCAACTTACATCTCAAATCCATTCTCTGGCACTACCATCGAGAGGAGGGGAAGATGCAGAGTCAGCAGACACACATGACACGCATGGCAACTAATGAAATGTTCACCATCCCTAGAGTTAAAACCTCTTTTGCCCAAAGGCAATATGCTTATTTGGCTCCCATTACATACAATGGCGTGCCGACTTCAATAAAGGTAAAGGTAGGAAAACCATTTAGACAGTCGATCGGAGCGTGGTTGTTATTGCGACAGGATTTTGAGTACTTGGGCTTTCAGGATGAATGACGAGTGGAAAGGATTTATGTGAGCTCGTGAGTGTGAGTCTCTTCTTGTTGTTTTAATTTTGGTTGTTTTTGTATTTGTGTTTCTGTGTATTTTTTTTTTGTTTTAAATTTGTTTTCATTTTTATTCTTATGATTATGTGCGGTATAGTGTGGGATGAATATTTTTGGTATTTCTGGAGTGATAATGTGTGAGGAGTTGAATTTCGCAAGATGTTTCCAGTTGTAGTTGAGTGTCACTGTTTGTCAGGTTGATGAGAGCGTGCAACGGGGTTTTTTTGTGTAATAAAAAATCGGAAAGAAGTATCGATTTATTTTTTCATGCTAAATATCCTCAGTGAGATACAGGCAAAAGCCTAGTTTACTGGGGATACGACAAATGAAAGGCAACAAACCCAGATCCATTAAAATTATATGTCCAAATCAAATTACCTGTTGTTTTTTCTCAAATTATGTATATTTCTTGTCATGTGTAATAATAAATAAATATAATTACATATAAAAACCTTATGAACGTCATGTTAGTCATTTTATTTTTGAAAAAAATATCAAAATATGAGGTCGATTATAATAATTTTACATTTCTCAACCCTTTCATTCTGATTTCGAATGTATTATTCACTCAATTTTTTGACTGAATAATTCATTCAAAAATTCATCATTCAAATAAAACAAAAAACTAATTGATTTAATGTTCAAACCATTTTAAAGCTTCTTTCTTTATTCTACTTAAAATATATATTTAATCCATTCATTAATTTCTGATGTCTTCGTGCCGCCTTCTTTAATAAATTGATAATCCACAAATTTTCATCAGTGCGCGCATCTCCACAGCAATAACTTTACTTTTATTATTATTCTGCCAATGCCATGTTCCACTTCCATTCGTCAAGGTGGGCACCAAGACAATATTAAAAATTGTCATTTTTACTACTGTTGTTATTGCGTGGTTGTTGTATAAAAAATTAAGTGTTCCGTTTTCGTTGTTTTGTTGTTGTTAACCTTGTTCCCTGTCGCTGCCCTTCTTTCAATGTCCCTTTCATAAAAAGTTAAACGTATGTCTGGTCATAAAGCTGTTTTTAATTTATTAAAATAGACTGTGGGAGACAATAGCCTTATTTTAAAGAATTTTAACAATTAAGGTTCTAAAGTCATAACTCAATTTTTTCAAGTTGAAACTAAATCTTTTTATAACTTAACATGTGAAACCCCACTTTAACAGAGGTGCATCTAGTAAAATGTTAGCGAATAAATATAGGTTTTAAGATAAATAAAGGTTTTTAAAGAAAAATAATACAAATTGTAATTTTATTTTTTTCACTTCTACCAAATATTGAGAGATAAAATATTATTTTTGAAATACCTATGTATTGCCTTGAATTTCATCTGACCATCGATTATTAATTATTTATTTGTTGTTTTAATATGACAATGAATCGATTTACAAATTTTGTAAATATTTCATTTATACTTTATTAAAATAATTAAAAATATAACATTTTAGATGATTTAACGCAGTAAATAAACTTGTTGAAGTCATATGATGCCAGTGTATGTTATTTTGAATCTAACCTGGGAATTCAACAAAACTTTATAAGGTAAAATTACAAAGTCAGTTAAAATGAACTGTTACACAATTATTTCTTTACGCGGCTTAAAAAGGGTTAAGGGTAGAAGTGCGAGTGTATGAGAGGGTAGCGTGATCCCTCCACCGCATCATTCTGGCGGTGACGTCAAACGGCAGGCGACACGTTTTATTGCTGGAATTGTTACAAGAAGCCATATGTGGAAGAAAAACTTAACTTGAAAAAAATATATCATAATTATTTTATTTTAATTTAATTTTCAAATTTTTTTTTAAAGATAATAATGTACATTATCCATCTCACTAGATTCTACACATGTTCTGAGAAAGCTTACGAACACGCGTTGAATTTATTCATCATCATCATCATCCTGCCTTGAAGCTTATGACTTCAATTATAGTCCTTTACGATTCCTCTCCATCCCCTGCACTTGTTAAGGGCAGTCTAATTGAGCAGTTGTTGAGGGTTTGCTACTCACTCTTGGTCAGTCCAACACATTAGGACTCTTCCTCTTGCGGGTCGTCTTTCCTTGCTTCCAGTGATCACAAACCTCTCCAAACTGTTTCCTTGGCGACGAACAATGTGTCCAAAGAATCGAAGGACTCGTCGTAGGTATATTGACGACAATTAATCGGCGATTCTCAGTTCTTCGAGAATGGAGGTATAAATTGGCATCGTCGTCTAAGTAACGTCTTTATCCAGCATCACATTTAAAATGCATCTTTTCTACATCTCTCGTTTGCGCTCAGAGTCCAAATCTTTATATTGTTAATAATACAAAGAATATAAATCCGTATATTGTAAATAATACAAAGACGAGAGATTTACGATCTAAATATTCTTTCAGTCAGAAATTATCCGATGAAGGAGTAAGGCTTCCTGCCATTAGGCCGAGACTCTAAACAGTTATTCACCACTTTTCGAGATTTACGAGTTACCAGGCGCATTTTTATCTTGATGGTCGTATTTCGTATACATACATATTATACATTAAATTATCATTTCTTGTATAATGCTCGAGAAGTCTGACATACTGTCACTCGTTAGATTTATCATTTCTTGTATAATGCTTAAGAAGTCTGACATACTGTCACTCGTTAAATTTATCATTTCTTGTATAATGCTTAAGAAATCTGCCATACTGTCACTCGTTAGATTTAAGAACTATCAAAACAAAAATACAAAAAAAAAATATTGGCTTTAAGATTTTGTTATACGATTGTCGAAATTTTTAAGACTACTTTAACTGTTTTTTTTCTTCGTAAATCATAGTATAAATAGGCCAAAACCGTACGATGGTTGTCGCCAAAGAAAGAATACGATAATTGAATTTTGAATACAAGAGAGCGAGACACGAATACTTGGATTCTCCTCGAAAGTAATTCGAAATTTGAATCTCGGTGAGTCCGTGATACTGAACGAATTTTAAATACCTAGCTCACAATTTTTGAACTGGTGTAAAAGGGGACGATTTATAAATGATATATATAAACAAATTTTACATTTATGAAAATATATTGTCATAAATGTACAATTTGTTTTACTTCCGTGAATATTTCACGAGTTGCAACTAGTAGAAGATTATTGAACGTAGATCACTTATAAGGAATATTACTTAGTGTCATTCGGATGAAAAATAAAACTTATAATTTAAGTATTTTCAATATTATAAGCAGATTTAACATAACAATGCATCTTTTACTTTAATTCACTTTATTAATGTTTTTCAACACTTCTTAACAAACCCCTTATTTTAAAATGAAATAAAAAATATGTTATCGGTTTTTAAAATATATTAAAAGTAATAAAATTGTTTATTTCAAATTCAAAATCCAATCAGGATTTTTCTCAAAATTTAGAGATTTTCAGCATAAAGGATGCACTTTTAAAATGTCAATGTTATGTCATAATTTTAAAAAAAGAAATTAATTCGACGCATTGCTTGTCAGTAAAACTGTATTGACATTATCTAATCATTGTTTAAAAGGGAAAATTTCACTTGATATCTAATTAAATATAACTTTGTTTATTCCCTTTATACAGTTGATTACCGAGCCACATTTCTAATTCCTACTGACTGGTCATATTGAAGTTTATTACGTTTCTGTTAGACTGACAAACGATGGTTAAATTGTTAATCCACTCAAGTCCTCAATTATTCTTCTGCAATACTTTTTGATGTTAGAATTATTGTCGATCGAAAGCTTATTGTATAAAGCGAGTTGATTAGACCACGAGCGCTGTGTAGCTGAAGGCCATAATGCTCAATGCCTTTTCCTCGTTATATAATACGTATCGAGGTTTCAATTGCCTCTGAAGGCGTCAGTGTTACTTTTTTTTTGAAACGGTGTTAAATGAAATAAATGTAGTGGAAATAGTTTGCAAGTTCTCCAATAATGGATTATTTCGTTTTAATACAATATAACCTTCATTTGAA
The DNA here is from genome assembly GCA_949825065.1 of Odontocerum albicorne. NCBI lineage: Eukaryota > Metazoa > Arthropoda > Insecta > Trichoptera > Odontoceridae > Odontocerum > Odontocerum albicorne. The sequence goes on from OX463855.1 coordinate 4,205,629, forward strand.
CATAAAGTTTGACTATTTTGTATTTTTTATATAAATTTAGGGTAAAGACAGAGGTATGATTTACTGAGATCAAGATGTATGACGTGCAAATATCAAGATCCGTTTAATTTACGTTCTCGTATTTGATAGACATACCATCACGCTATTTCCTGTCAGAATAGGCAGTGAAGACAGAGCTCCACACATCCTTCGACACATTTAAATCCATACTCAATATCTCATACGTTATACATGGCCAAACCATCTCAGAGTGATCTTCTTAATCCAATTCAATACATCAATCTTAAGTTCAATTTCATCCCTTTTCGATTCGTTCCGTATTATGTCATATGATGTCACCCCATGTAGTTTTCTTAGTTAATGCGTTTCTTCAGCATTTATTCAGTTCATCTCAGTTTTTTTTCCTCGTTCACATTTCCCCCCTATACATCCAAGTAGATACTAAATTACTGTAGTGGACTATCGTAGCAGATATGTTCAAAGCGTTTTTTAAATTTCTTAGGTTTTTTTTCATATATTTTATGCTATAACACTCGAAATATTGTATTTTTTTACCGGCATTACAGAAAAGACTCTATGAGCTACCGCCATAACTTATAGGACATGCTCAGCGAAGGTACTAAGGGCACCTTGAAACGAAAAAGATAAAAACCACCCTGTTAATGTATACATACATGCCATCACATTTCCCTACAAAATTAGTTAGAGATGACAGTCTGCCAGTGTTTTCTATCTTAACACATTTCCGTTCCTTGTCCAAACACTTTCTAAAACAGCTTCTACGATTTTTCTGACTTCTTATATTTCCTTTTTTTTTTTTTCAAAATATATCATTCACTTCATCAAACCATACATGCCTCTGTCTTCTTCAACCACGCCTTTCACTCATATTGACACTGTTTATTTTTTTTTGTTAGTCTATCCTCGTTCAGTAATGAGGGATGAAAGTTAAATTAAAGCTGATGTGTTAAGTAAGGGGAAGAAGAGCACGCTGAGCTGGTTTAGGCATGTGGAACGAATGTATGAAGAAAAAAAAAACAAAACAGATATCTAGTGCAAATGTGAAATGAAAGCGTGCGAAGGGAAGACCAAGGAAAGTATTGGTGGATCAAGTGAATAATGCTCTGAAATAAGGTAATGTAGAAAGTCAGAAGAATCGTAGAAGTTGTATGAATGTGGAAGAGGCGAAAGGTGTATGTCGAGGTAGGAAAGTTTTGTCTGCCAACCCAAACAGCGTAATGGCGTTATGGTATGTATGTCATTTATTACCTTATTACCACACTTTCCTTGTCTTCCACTCACATTTGAATTATATAACATATCTGTTTTGCTAGATTTTCTTCATTCATTCGTTCTACATGTTTAAACCATTTCAAAGTGCTTCTCTTTGTCTTACTCAACACATCAGTTGTATTATAATTAACGTATGTTAAACCCAAATCTAGTTTTAAAAATGATCATTATTGGGGCTTATTTAAAAGTCAAGTTATGAATAAGTTTATCATTTTTCCAATACTTGAATAAGAACTTTCTTACTTTAAATAGTCGTATATTCATTACATTTCTTGGAATATTTCAACCATTTATCTAAACAGTCAACACTGAATGTTGCGCGTGATCACACAAAACATTTGACCTCAACAATATTAATTTAGCATGAATGAATGGTTGGGTGACTTACGATGAAAAGCGAATCACGACTTCCAAGAAATATCCAACGTGCTTCTAAAAATAATATTTTTATTGCTTTAGTTTCAAAATTCGTAGAAATATAACTTATAAAATTCTACAAACTTGTATATTCGTTTTCATTTAACTTATGAAAACTTAAAAATATTTTAACCCTACATTGCGCGATTTTTTTTATTTCAAAAATGAAAATTGTTATGCATTCAATATGTACTGGAACATGAAAAATACAATAAAACATTTTTTTTTGTTTTTATATATTTATATTTAAAAAAAAAGAGTATGGTTCATATATGAATCACTGCGCATTTGTAAGTTAATTATATGATATAATTATATAAAGGAAATTATATATTTTATATCACTTATTTTTCACATATGTACTAAAGAATATAAGAAAAAAAAAATAAGATTATCTTAATCACCAATAATAAAGTAATTTGATTTCAAACTGGAACAAATCACAAAAGTCATCTACGCGCAACAAGTCAAACTTCAACTGCCAAATTGACCGGTAAAACAGTTTTCTATTAAACCTATGTGGTTTTAAAGCATGGAAATTTATTGTATCATGTTAGTAACAGCGCGTGAGTCGTTGTTTATACCACTCAACACAAAAATATTTAGAAAAACTTTGGTTGATTCACATGTGCATCATTGTGCACTGTCGGTTTAAAGATATATTTTTTTAAAACCTTTAAAATAATTATGGCATTTTTTACTTAATTTGTGTTTCGGGTTCCAAATGTTCTTTTCATTTAGTTGTGAAATGACTTCCGTGATTCTGTTGGTGAGACGTTTGTCTTTTTATCCTTGGGTTCTGGGTTTTATTCCCGATGGTATCCACACATGCATACACCATACCGTTCCATTATTAGGATATTAAGAGATGTCTGACAGTCAGTATTTTCATTCGCGACATCTAAATAGGAGGAACAGCTAAAAATTACAACAACTTCAAAATGTTTATCCAAGATTTATTTTTAACCTCAAAAAGTAAAATCACATTATTTCATATCAGAAAGAGCTAAACTGGTTGAACGTGAGAGTAAAACATAATTCACATATTGTAGCTATTGTAAAATAGCCTTAACTGTTCCGCAGTCCCCTTTCATATCATCGAAAATATTCAGCGTCTTTCCGATCATGGACTGGCGCTAAGCACAAACAGAGATTGTTCATTGACTTTCCAAGTTCACTGTTCTTATTTTTTTACGTCATCCTTTACTGTCCATGCGTTGAGACTCTGGAACCAGTTACATGTTTTCAGCCATTCGCATGTTTTAAATAGCGACTGAAAATCCATGTCTTAATTTTCTTTTCTCTTCACCATCCCTTTCTTTTCCTTTGATTGAGGATATCTTCCTTTTTTTTATTACTATGTCATAGGGAATAATCATTTGAATATTTTATGCGACCATGTAACTTCCTTTATTTAATTTTCCCTGGTTGGTTGAAAGAGATTGCCACTTGGCAATAAACATACCAGATTGCTTAGCAATAAAAATTAAAATATACTATATCCATCCACATTTTCATTGATCGTTTACTTTCACAATTACTATATAAATTTTGTTAAAATCTGTGTTCTCGCCCTTTAATCGTGCATTATATTTACATGCTCAAACGACCTAAAAATCCTCTTTTTTATTATTTTTACTACATCAGTCATTCGTTCAAATTCACCCCTCCATTATTTCCTCCCCAATCGAATCTAGAAAAGAAATAAAGTGTCAAATGAATCCTTTCTACTTTGTTTGTCAAATAACAGTTTGTCAAAGAAATTATTGAAATCTCCCAATTGGTAAGTAATATCAACACGTACGACGTCGAAGAGAAAATGTCTCTATCAAGTGTCATTTAACCTACGAAAGTACGATCATATAACTTCATACCAGAAGGCATTGAACTGGTTGAATGTTAGAAATAGACGCCAAATTCCCATACTGTCTCTATTGTATAATATCCTTAACTGTGCCGCCGCACCCTCTTATCTCGCCGAAAATTTTCAGCGTCTTTCCAATCATGGATTAGCGCTACGCTCAAACAGAGATTGTTTATTGGCCTTTCCAGTTCATCACTCTTCTTTCTTTACGTCGTCCTTTACTGTTCATGCAGTGAGACTCTGGAATCAGTTACAAAACAATATAAGACTCGCTCCTTCCTTGGCATGCTTTAAGAAGCGACTGAAAAAACTCTTAATTTCTAGTCAGTAAAATAACGTGTTTCTTTCCTGATTTTTCTTTTCCTTTCCTCTCCACCATCCCTTCCTTTCCTTTTGATTGATGATATCTCACTTTAAATGAAAAATAATGTTCGGGTGATTGTCCGTCTTTGTGGGATTCGTGGGCAGGTTCTCGCGTATATGTTTATGGATTTCGTGGGGATGGATAGTCATTTGAATGATTTATGCGACCACGTAACTTGCTTCATTTACTTTTGTCTGGTTGGTTGGAAGAGATTGCCACCTGGCAATAAGCCCGCCAGATTGTATTGCAATAAAAGTGTTAAATAAAAATAAAAATAATAAGAGTCGATAAATGGAATCTATGATACTTGTCTGCGAATGTTTGCAATGCTTCGCTATGTCTGCAGCATCTGTGCTAATTTTTGTTAAAGTATTTATTAACATATATGATCGAATTAGTATTAGGAATAAATTGCATAAATACCAAAATATTGCTAATCTATGTTATACATTTTCGTAGACGGAATATTATTTTGTGATACTGATAGTTAAAATGCAATATTAAATGTAAAATGGACGTATTATTTTATTTATCTAGAAAATATGTTGACCTCCGTGGCCTAGTTGGAGGACGCTTAACTTTCACCCGGAGGCTTCGAGTTCGGTTCACGATTTATGGTACTAACCTAACCTACCCTCCGTGGCCTAACGGATGGTACTAACCTAACCTAACCTAACCTAACCTAACTTAACCTAACCTCCGTGGCCTAGTTGGAGGACGCTTAACTTTCCCTCGGAGGCTTCGAGTTCGGTTCACGATTTATGGTACCCGAAAATTAACACAAATGATCCCAGTTTAGTAAAAGAGTTCGTTATGACAACATTACTCTCATTTGTTGAACGTGTTTGAGTGTTATCGCCTCTTTAAATGAAGTAGACTTATCAAAACGTGCAAAATAGACAACTTTATTAACCTAGTTAGTAAGACTTAATTCTTTTAACCCAAAAGTTGCGGGGACGTCTTCCGTTGCACTCAGATTCGTTATAAAGGGTTGAAGACTGGTTTTTACTTAAAACTTATTTCTAGTAAGTTGGAAGAGAATGACATAGATTAATGAATCCACTAGGTTGTTCTGTAAACAAAGAAAGTGTAATTCAATAACTATCCTAGAATTACGTGGAGCCGAAGACAATTTTGTCCCTTTCATTTGTTCCACTCCCAAATTCGGATTTGTTGAAGAGTAGCATGAATAAGTTATGGTACACAAATGATAAACCTTTGTTGGAAAAGTTCTGTTAGGAATCGATTATCAATGACGTTTCAATAAAATTACTCGAATATCAAATTGAGGAAAAGATACTTTCAAAACAAATATAAAAGAAATATTTGAAATTATTTTTCAAATTAATTTTCTTTATGATTCATCTCATTAAAAAAATCCTTCACAAAACTCCAGTTATAACAATTTGCCCTCGAGGCAATGGAGCCTTCGGAAATTTTTGTATCGGTTTTATATAAATATTTTTTTGTTTTCGACAATTTAATTGAAGACAAATAATAATTTATATTTGAAAATTGGAGGAAATTTTGCTGGTTATTTAATGGGACTGGGTATATGTGCCATTTTCAATAATTTATTGATCATTCTCTGACCAGTTAAGTTTTCATTTAAAGCCTCTATGATATCTTTGTGGTTAATTAAAAAGATTGCCTTATAGTAATAAACACGTAAAGTTGAAATATATACAGCAAAAGAGTTGAAATATATACAGAAAAAAAAACACGTAGAAATTTTTAAAAACCACTTTTACTGCCTATTAAAAAAATACGTTATTCAAATGTGAGGGGGAAGAGGGTGAAAAGTTGACCAACGACAGTATGATTGAATCAAGTGAATGATATTTTGAGAGAAGAGAATATGCATCGAAATTGTAAGAGCTGTATTAGAAGATATTTGAATGAAGAAGAAACGAAACATCACACTGTTTCTCTGTCCCCCCCGACAGAGATACAGTGTGATGGTGTATATAAATGTATGAATTGATTTCGGCATACTTGTGTAATAAACAAGCTTATTATTGAAACTAGAGTACAGTACCCGGCGGTAAGTAATACACATCGGGCTTAAGAAAAAGACTGTCGGTCATTCATACACGTGTTCCGTCGCTATTTGTCAGTTTCAAGCGTTCTAGGGTGTGGTCGCTCGGTGAGACGACGCTCTACAAAGCCGAAGTCAGCCGATTATGGCTGAAAGTCTCTTTCTTAAACCCGATGTGTGTTACTTACCGCCTGGTACTGTATATGTATAATATACGCATACATATTATCAGGCCACAGTACAGCTTTGTAGAGCGCCGTCTCTGTCACACGATGCGCTACCAGTCCAGTATCTTCAATGACAGAGACGACGCTCTACAAAGTCGAAGTTAGCCGATTCTTAAGCTCGATGTGTATTACTTACTGCCGGGTACTGTACCAAGATTTATTTGTTATTTCGAGATTTAAAATACGTATAAAGAAAACAGTAAAATATTTACACAGCAAACAGGCAAATATAAAACAAAATAGGACAAAAAATGAACAAGAATGTAGACGACAGGCGAACTCTAGGCCTTTGGCATATTCCGAGAAAATATACCCATATCATTGTACTTCTGGCAGGCTTAATGTCATAATCAATCACGTGTAATGTATAAATCGTATCGGGGGTCGATAGTATCCCATATTACCAAAAAAAAAACGATCCCGAAATCAAAATCAGTGTCCCCAGTCTCCAGCTAGTGGGTTCTCGTTTATCACTACGTGAATAGGGGGTTAAAAAAGGCGCTGCTGCGAATTTAAGGGATTTTTTCTATCCTTACAAATGCACATTTCTCAATCGTCTCCCTTAGAACAAAGAAAACCAATTTCAGGAGTGGATTGACTAAAAAAAATATGAAAAGTAAGATGATCAAAGTATAGTCAATATGGTTTGGACGTTTGGAGCAAACGAAGGAAAAAATAAGGACTTAACGAGTATACTGCCCTCATAAGCAAAATCGAAGCTAACGGGAAAAAAAAACAGAAATTTAACTATGTTATATATGAGGCAATACCCTATATCAAATTCTGAATCATAATGCATAAAAAAATACAGTAAACCGTTTATTACAATACAAAAATCGACATAATGTCTTCTTTAATTTTACAAAATGCTTGGTTTTTCTAACCAAAAAAGCAGTAAAATGTGATTCATAAGCAAAAAGACAGCAAGTGTCTATGCTTTTGCTGCGTTTGTGCTTATTTATCACATTTAATGTTTTTTTTGTTTATGAATCAAGACATTTTTAATCAGCAATGAAAAACGTGAAAGTACAGTTTTCTCGAAACTTAACTTTGGCCATTAGCTGCGTTTTTGCTTATGAGAGCAGTAACAAGTCAAAAGTGAAAGGTGTGCTCGGGAGAGATAGATTCAGGAAAACGTTACTGGACCACATGGATTAGGTGTTGATCGAAGATGAAGTGAGATGTATGAATAATAGAAGATTATGCATGGAGAAATGTAGAAAAAGTATAAGTTGTGTATGTTCAAATAGAAAAGGATGGATATCTGTTATCTCTGTATACATCGCAAGGTACACGGCGTGACGATACGTCTGTACTCGGATATATAAAATTAAATATATAAAACTTTCAACCCCTTGTCCTATGAAGGTTGGTATTGTAGTTTTGAAACAGTTTTCCGTCACTTGACCCTGATTTTAATCTGAAAATAACTTAAATAAATTTCTAATTTATACTTGGCTGAACCATAAAGTGTGGAATGTCGTTGATATTTTTTCAAAAGTTGTGGCCTTTCCTACCCTTTTTGGCAAATATTTCTTCGACAACCTCAGCTCATGCCCCAGACAGTTCAATTATCTATTCACAATGGAGCTAATCCCCGTACAGTCTTGTATTTCAGTCTAACAGTTACCGCCAAAGCTTCTCGGTTGGTTTATTTTTCAAAAGGATTAGATACGACCAAAGTCTTAGGTATATTTATATTGTACCTCAACATAAAAGTCCTTTATTATTTGAAATGATAAGCTCATCGCGGGGTTCGATGTCGAGAGCTTTATTGCGATATTATGTTATTATTATTTTCTAATTTTTACTCGAATTCTGCCCTACTTGAATTGGTTAAGAAGTGTGTTGAAGTATTGAGCATATTAGAAACCAGTTTTATTAACCTTTAAAAGTTCTCTCAGGTATTACTTTTTTTCTCTTCGAACAATAAATCAAACGTGGATTTTTTCCTAAAACTTTCCATAGCGTATATTTATTTTTCATCTCTTTTCAGAATGTTGCTTTTTTTCAGAATATTTTCATACGCGGTACACAACACTGGTCCTAACTTCTTTATTGATAAACGTACGAGTATATAAGTAGTTATTCTTTCTGATTGTTGCTTCGTTTATTTAATTTTAATGTATTAATTAATGTCTTTAGTCTTTATAACAACTTTTTTTTTGTATTCACGCGCACTGTATTTTTTTATTAATTTGAATTTAATAGTTTAATGACTGAAAAGGAGCCTACATTGTACAAATATTAAGTTAGTTTGACTATAACAATCCAACAAAAAAGCCTTTATAGATTTTTTATTTTAGTATTTTAACAATACTTTATAATTAAATCGATATTTTACTAAGCACTGTTTGAACACTTTTTGAAAAATTATCAATTTTATTCAATTTATCAATTTTCTAATGACACTGATTAGATAAGACACTTTTAAGTGTTTTGGTCATGACAAATTTATCAAACTTTTAATGACACTGATTAGATAAGGCACTTTTAAGTGTTTTGGTTATGACAAATTTATCAAACTTCTAATGACACTGATTAGATAGATAACTAAAATATTGAGTAAACGTAGAGAACACAAGTGAATGAAATGCACGTAATTTAACAAATTTAGTTTGCTATAATGGGTGTGAAAGTGAAAAACTGGAACTTGACAAAATAGTGTGGGAATATGTTAAAAATAACTGTTTTAATTAATTTTTCTGTATTGTGTTGTCATTCGGTAATTTTTAATAATTGACAAATAATTCAACAATCGGTCCTCTCCATCCCTGTTATGAGGGCGTTTCGGTTAACCTATCAGAAAGAAGTACGTGTGAAAGGAAGAAAGTGATTTTCTTTGTAACACATTAATGTCCCAGATTCTGGGGAAGTTTCTTTACAAGGATTTGCACTAAGGCCGTTTTTGAAAGTCTTTCTTAAAAATTGGTTAAGGCCGTTGATAAATACTGAATACTTAACAAAAAATCGATTATGCGAAAATTGAAACTCATCATCAACTAGTTTGTCTTTGATAATGAAAAAAATCATATAAGTCATCAATCTAATACCGTTTAAACAAAAAATTAAAATTCATACCATCACGCCGTGTCCTTTGCGGGGTGAGCAAAGAGAACAGATTTAAGTTTTTTATCAAATCATAGAATTTTTGCCTTCTACTAATTTATTTATTTAACACCTTTATTGCAAATACAATCTGGCGGGCTTATTGTCAAGCGGCAATCTCTTCCAACCAACCAGACAAAAGTAAATTAAGCAAGTTACGTGGTCGCGTAAATCATTCAAATGACTATCGATCCCCACGAAATCCATATACACATACGTGAGCATATGCCCACGAAACCCACAAAGACGGACCATCACCCGAACGTTATTTTTCATATTAAGTGAGATATCATCAATGAAAAGGAAAGGAAAAGAAAAATCATGAATGAACCATGTTATTTTACTGACTAGAAATTAAGAGTTTTTTCAGTCGCTTCTTAAAGCATGCCAAGGACGGACCGAGTCTTACATTGGTTTGTAACTGATTCCAGAGTCTCACTGCATGGACAGTAAAGGACGACGTAAAGAAAGAGGAGCGGTGAACTGGAAAGGCCAATAAACAATCTTTGTTTGAGCGTAGCGCTAATCCATGATTGGAAAGACGCTGAAATTTTTCGGCGAGATAAGAGGGGGCGGCGGGACAGTTAAGGATATTATACAATCTCGACAGTATGTGAATTTGGCGTTTATTTTTAACATTCAACCAGTGCAATGCCTTCTGGTATGAAGTTATATGATCGTACTTTCATAGGTTGAAAATAAATCTTAGACACATTTTACCTTTTTTTAAATCTGATAAATTTAATCCAGCCATATTTGCCTCGGTCAACCTCATCCACGCTCACCTTGCGCTTCTAACGTGTATACTCGCTTAGTCATTATTTTGTCGTTTATTCTCTCCACATGGCCAAACCATTTTAAATTTCCTTTCTTAATCTAACTCAAAACATTAATCTCATCTTTAAGTTCTGATAAATATCTTAAAATATACATGCTAAGTATATTATTACCGTTGTTTCATGTAGAAGTAGAAAAAAATATTAAATGTTTATTTACAAGTTTTAAAACGATAATATATATTAATGGTTGCACAATACTGTAAAACAATCTTAGAGGGTGAACGAGAAGAAAAGAAGTTAGAAAAATATTCATTTATTTATTAATTTATATTTATTTTATATATGACAAGAAATATACGTAATTTGCAAAAAAACCAACAAGTGATTTAATTCGAACACACAATTTTAATGGATCTGGGTTTGTTGCCTTTCATTTATCGTGTCCCCAATAAACTAGGCTTTTGCTTGTATCTCACTGAGGACAGATTTATAAAAAGTGTTTTTTCTTAATATATCGGATGTATTCGTATTATCGTAGATCAGAGATAATCTACAACATTAGTTTTGTAAGGTTTTGATATTGGTGAATGAATAACTTTATTTAAAAAAAAAAGAAATTTCGATTGTTTGAATATTCGGTTCAATAAAAAAGAAAACTTCAAAATGATTATTAAATAGCATACATACGTGTATAAATCATTAAGGAAGTATTTATTAAATCGCACACATACGTGTATAAATCATTAAGGAAGTGTTTATTAAATAGCACACATACGTTTATAAATCATTAAGGAAGTGTTTATTAAATAGCACACATACGTGTATAAATCATTAAAGAAGTGTTTAATAAATAGCACACATACGTGTATAAATCATTAAGGAAGTGTTTATTAAATAGCACACATACGTGTATAAATCATTAAAGAAGTGTTTAATAAATAGCATACATACGTGTATAAATCATTAAGGAAGTGTTTATTAAATAGCACACATACGTGTATAAATCATTAAGGAAGTGTTTATTAAATAGCACACATACGTGTATAAATCATTAAGGAAGTGTTTATTAAATAGCACACATACGTGTATAAATTATTAAGGAAGTGTTTAATAAATAGCACACATACGTGTATAAATCATTAAGGAAGTGTTTATTAAATAGCACACAAACGTGTATAAATCATTAAGGAAATGTTTAATTTTGAGGACGAGTAGAAAAATTAGAAATGTCTATTGAAAATTGAATTATTTGAAATGTATTTCCAAAATTAATTTTATTATCTCCAATTAAAATTATCTTCTTTTAAAGTATATTTAAAATTTGTTATCTAAAAAATACTTTTTGCAATCATAAGGTAAAATAGGATAGTGTAAAAACGCCCCCGTTTCTGTATTATATAGGTTGTGAATATCTTTGGACGGAAAGCAGAATAAAAGAGTAACGATAACTGGATCTCCAAATAAACACTCACTTTTCCAAAATCTGTCAACAAAAGGTATGATGTTTCTATGGACACATATCGAGACACGATGATACGAGTCTCGAAAAAATACTATCATGCTGGGCAATTTTTCTGGTGGAAGACCATAAAGTAGTGTCCCTTTGCGATAGGCTGACCAGATCAAAGACCTTACCAACTGAACGCTGTACGAGGCTTCAAATCTGGCCAGAGATAGAAATGGCTGGAGAAATATTGAGCATGTATATTACAACCCTTAAGTATCAGGATGATAACTAGAGAGAGATTATTATGAATAGTTAACGACAATTTTTGTAGTTGAATTTTTATGAAATATCAAGTTCACACTGTCAGTCTTCTGCATGTCGTTCCTTCAGCACTTACTCAAACTCTTTTTCCTTTTTATGTGCGATGGATACCAATAGAGTGCCTCATTGTGAATCAAAAATAAATACAAGATAAATATTCGAGTGAAAAATATAGAATATTAAATTAAAATGTCATAAAAGTAATGTGCTCGTTTTAATTATACAAGATATAAACAATTCAATAAATTATTTATCATATCTTTAAAGATTTTACTTTACTACCAAATTCTGTAAAGAGAATTAGAAATGCTTTGTTAATATAAGACAATGCATGACGAGGCATATGAACGTGGTAGAAGGGAAATATAACCTGGATAGAATGAAGTAGATATATGTTCCATCGGCCTACCAAAACAGGGGCATAGTTTAATAGTGATGATTATGATTAAAACGTTTAAAAATATACATTTTGAAAACACTTTTTCCTCTTTTTCTCCTTCATCTTATTGCATCTACTTTAACTTGTAAATAAAATAATTTAAAAGTATCTTTGTTATCTCGTCAACATCATCTCGTTGGAGAGCCATTTGAAGAGAGATAGTTGTATGCACCCCAAGGGAGAGTGGGTGGTTGCATGGCTTTGTCCCACTTTCCGCCAGCTCTTGGCAGCCACGTCATACGTTAGCTGGTTAACGACCCTGTTTTACCTCGCAGCAGTGCACTTATCTTGCTGTGGGCGAATATAATGCTTAAAGTTACCAAGTTAACCTGAAATATACACACAAAAACGTATATTTTTAGTTCAGATATTCAACATGCAACATACATAATAATCTGACTGAAGTTCTGGCAAAAGTTTTCATGGATGACTATACTGAACGTAAATGAGTAAAAGCATACTTAAAAAAATGCATTCTCGTAAAAAAAATTGCACATTCAGTAGATGTGTCTTTTTTGCTTCAAAATTGTAAATATGTAAAGAATTCAAATTACGTTAACTTTAACTTTGTGTAGGATACCTACCTAAATAAATAAACAATTGTCAAATAAATAAGCGACTTGTTAAACATAATTTATTGTTAAAATTGTAAACATACAGGGTCAACGACCGATGAATTATTTACAAATTGTCACATGCCAAAAACATTATTCACACGCATTTACACCGCATACCAAGGTAGAAAGAGAACACATCGCTTCCGACGTGATAGCACGCGCAAGAGTAAGATGGGGATACACGGCATTGACGCGGCCCGTTCCGAATATCTATAAATACCTACCTATCAATAAAAAAAGATGATTATTTTATTATTCATTCAACTGTCAAGACTTGTTATTATTTACCGGCCGTTCACTCTCACTTTCGTTTCATCCGCATTCCTGAGTATTTATATTTAAAATAAATATAAATCAAAATCATCACGACGTATCAAGATAAGCACTTCGCTACATTGATGACCCTGAACGAAAAGGAACGCAGAATCGACTAAAACGAATATAGCGATGTCGATATCAAAATCATCAGCACGTCCTAAATAGGACACATGCTACATTGATAACGACCATCGCTACATTTGTTTAAGGTAGTTAAACCATTTAAGAAAAGTCAATTCATTCATTCAAACCGAGGAAAATCAAGCTATGCTTGAATGATAGTTAGATAGTAAACAACATTGTATTTTAATTAAAAAATAATGCAATGTGGTAAAATTTGTACATGATGAATCAATAGTAGAAACAGAAAAATGTGTTAAATTAAAAGAATAAATGGTTTATCGATGCAAAAGAGAAAAAATAAATGGTATTATTACTGATGAATATCTCTTTAATGTGATTTGGATATGTTGAACGAATGGACGACGGAAGACTGGCTAAGCAAATTTTCAATGCAAGTTTGAGTGGGAGTAACAATGGAGGACGACCTAGAAAAGTATTTATTGGTAGACAGAAATTTTAAATGAAGGAAAGTTAGGGAATACTAATCAATTTTCTTCACGAGAAGATGTATTTATATGTAATGAATTTGTAGTTTCAAACCAAACACTCACTTACATGCACATTTGTACTTTCAAAAGCACACACCCAAAAAGGCAAAATGTGTTGAAAGACTGCATGGCGTTAATGTAATTAAATAACTTAACATCATTAATATACAATAAAAAAGATACATTAATATACAATAAAAAATATACATTAATATACAAAAAGTCTTATAGGGTTTATATATAAAAAAACATAAATCACTTCCAAATCTGGCATCCTCTTCTTAGTCGTTGCTTCATAACTGAGAATTGCAAACCCCATGAAGTCCGCCCACGTCTCTCATTCAGCTGTCCCTAGATCAAAGGCTCTGTCGCAGTTTGATTTGATAAATCCAACCCAACCCTCATCTTCTTTTGACGCTATAAATCACAATAACTATCTCTTAAGATTGGAATTGGCATGTTGTATGAAAATGTTGCATGCCAATACAACATTATAGAAAATATTTGGTGGCAGATTAACAGCAAACCAAAAAAAATACAATAAAACATTCACTGTATCAAGAAAATCTCCCCTTATTTGCTTACTAAGTAAAAATTAATTTGCTTACTAAGTTTGCTTCCTAAGGCCTCGGCCATGCAGGTAGGAGCTTCGCTTGGTGATTAGAGCTACGCTGCGAGTTAGGCGACATACCTAGCGAACCAACGCACCGCATACTATCGCAATGGCCACACTGCACGCTTCGCGGCACCCTACATGACGATTAATCACCGAGTGAATCTCCTAGCGAACACACGTGTTGGTTAATTTTATTGTGTCACCAAGTGATTTTACAAGATGGTGTAAGTTTTAATAACAGCTCTTATTAAAACTTCCGCCATCGAGCAAATTAAAAAATATACCTGTAATGAAATCACTTTGGAATGAAGTTGCACAGGAAGTAAATAAAGATGGTAAGTTGTAATGAAATTGTTTGTTGACTCAACCGCTCCCAAATGTCAAATGAATTTGTGCAAACCATTTTGGTGTGGCCAAGCATGAAGTCACCTAGTCTATTATTCACATAGCACCTAGCGAAGCACTTTGGTGTGGTCTTAGTCTAAATAAAAGACTGAAAACATTTGCTATTTTTAAATAATATTTACCAGAACTCGTTTATTTCATAGCGTATCCGGATCATGAAATATACTGTGTGCTTCCCATAGGAGACAACAATCAATCAGAGCCTGCCCAAAGCATGTAGTCCCGATGTTTGAACAAAATTGGACTACAATTTATTGTGAGCCCGGTATATCCACACAATAACATGCAGTAATAGTTTCGTTGAAAAATCTTTTTATGTTCATCTTTCATCTACTCCCCCCTACCCGAAAAGTATGCAATGCTTTCCATACAGACTAAGGCAGTCGGTCTCCAGTTACCATATTTTCTAAGAGTTCGATTCAAGTGTTTTTGTTTTCCATTTCCATGCACGCGCTTCATCCGGAGGAACGGCAATATGTAGAATTCACTTCAAAAATATATTGCTGGGTTTCAATCTTGACATTGCTGCTGATCTCAGGTAGAGCGATAACGATCAATTGATATATTTTCTTCACTTTTGTTGCTAATAAGCATGCTGTTAACATATTATCCTCCCAGTTTTGTTCGTAGCGACGATAACCTATTTATCAGAACAACTAACCGTGGAAGTTTCTTAACAATGCTGACACTCATTTAAAATTTTCTGTAAACCTTATTTCATATAAGAATACATTAAGTAATACATAAGTTTGGTCAAATATTGACGTTTGTGATGATTTTAGTGTTAGTTCATATGGGCGTAAAACCGAAATGGAAGTTATCGAGCGTATTTCTTTTAAATTCCACGAATAAACGTTTGCTGGTTAATATTAAATATGAACATACCGACAACTATTCTTGGTAGCAAACATGCAATCCAAATAAAGATTTAACTCATATTTCCTAAAACCCTGGTAATGGGCTTAATTTCATTTCATTTTGAACATTTGTATACATTAATATACGAGGCATATCCAGAAACTAAGTGTACTGAATTTTTGTAGGTTACAATTTTTTTTATTTAAACAAAAAAATTACGTGGTTACCGTAGTACATATGTAAGCTATTTTTCGACATAGTCGCCATTCCTCTCAATGCAGGTGGTGAAGCGGGGTATCAACTTTTTGATGCCTTCCTCGAAGTAGTTTCCCGCCAACCCCTCCATCCACTTCTCCACCTCCTCCTTAACCTCCTCGTTGGTTGAAAACTTTTTTCCACCCATGTGCGGCTTCAGGGAGGTAAAGAGATAGTAATCTGAAGGTGCTAGGTCAGGGGAATGCGCGGGATGGTTCACGACATCCCATTTAAACGAGGCGAGCAGTTCCGTCTGGCATTGACGTGCAACAGGCAGACTCCCTTTGTCAGCATGCCTCTCCTCTTGTTCTGTATCGCCCTCCGAAATTTTTTTAGGGTCTCACAGTATCTTGCAGAGTTGATGGTCTCCCCTTGAGGCATATATTCAATTAAAATTATGCCTTGACAGTCCCAAAACACGGATGTCATGATTTTCTTGGCTAAAATTGTGGTTTTGAACTTTTTGGCGGAGGGTGAAGAGGTGTGACGCTACTGTTGAGACTGCCTTTTGGTTTCAGTCGTGTAGTGTGCAACCCAAGTTTCATCTCCAGTAACGATGGAGCGGAGAAATTCATCTCCATGGAGTTTGCAGCGCCTCAAAAACTCTTGCCCGGCCTTCACTCGATTCAACTTGGCGGGAGTGGGGTTGACATTTTTTACGAAACGTGTTGTCGCGTCGACACTTCTCAACGTACTGACCTCGAACCGATCTCGTTGCGGAGGGAAAGGGTTAGGCTACACGGAAGTGTAGCCAACATGTCGAAAATAAAATCCATCCGGTCGTGAGAGCCTCAGTACACTTACTTTCTGGATACGCCTTGTATTTTATACATGTGTATTCATTGAAACATTTTGTTTATTTGTATACGTAAAAATATAGTTTACACTTGTCTTCTGCTTCTTTTTCCCCTTGCCTTATCTCATCCATCTAGAGGATAGACCTGTATCTTTCATTTCCCTCGATCTCGCCAATCACTCGGAAATAGTCCATGTATCATAATGCCCTCCTCCATTTTCATATACGGGTTATTCTTGGGTCTCCCTCTGCGTCTATTTGAGAGTTATCAATTCTTAGGTGTTTTAGCGTAGACCCTTCATCCTGCCGTTGCACGTGCCTATACCAACGTAGTCGTACTTTATCTAATATTGGTGCCACTTTAAGTGTTCCGCGAATTCGTTCTTTTCGGATATGATCTAATCTACTGAAGCCCATTTAACTTGACGAAATTCGTGTGAAATAATATTTAAAAAATTCAACAAATACAAGTTGAAGCCACTAGTGGCAGCAAAAAAAAACATATATTTTTTATTTATTTATACTTGACAAGAAATCTTATGAATAGATAATTTATGAAAAAACAAGTGATTTAAAATCGACACAAAATTAATATGCGTCATGGTTTGTTGCCATTCAATTGGCGTGCTCTCAGTAAATTAGGGTGTACTCAGTATATTACTGAGGTCATGTAACATGGGAAAACAAGTTGATGTTTTTTTAACGATTTTTTATTATACAATACCCCGCTGCAAACTCTTATCAACTTAATAAACAGTGTGACTCAATAACACGTATGTATCACGCGAGTCAAACCCCGCATATTATATCATTCCAAACAAAGCAAAAAGTTCGACTTACAATGTCTAACATAATTACCAAAAACACATCACACTCAAGAGTTCACATATGTAAACCTTTGCTTCAAGTCATCCTTCCTGCAAGCCCAAGTAGTCAAACTTACGAGTATATCGCAGTAACAACGACGCTCTGATTTACGATATTAAAAATCTTTTATTTTAAAATTACTTTTTCATTGTAAACTTGACAACCTGGCGAGCATATTTCCGTGTGAATATTTCGTCCAACTAACCAGAAAAATGTAAGAAGTGTATAACAACAGACTGGAACCCTTTCTGTATTTTTGAGTATCATTTTAAATCCCTGTGGTTATAGCGCAATACATTGGTCCTAGGGCCTGGACTGACATAGCTTCTCCCACCCCACCATGCTTCTCATACCTACACGTGGTGACCGACGGGCAACGGACTTGAGGGTGAAGCTGATGGTAACCAATCCGTCGGGAGATATCAAAAGTACGGCTAAAGTGATAAGCAGTGAGCGTCTGTCCCGCGTGTTAGCGGCGGCTCACAAATTGTGAGTGTTGGCAACTCGACGTACTATATTCGGGTAATTGTCGCATACACCATCTCTAAACGGGTATCCAGGCTCATTAGTTTAATCCGATAGTCAGCCATTAACGGTCAATGATAGCAGATGTTGCCCTAGTTAGTTCGGTCATTCTTGTTCCACGTCTGATGACCATCGGCGGATAAAACATATACAGTCAAACAAACCAAAGCTTCATGGAATGCGAATGCTTAGGCTGTAGGCAGGAGTACCACTGAAAGATAAAATTAAGAGCTCCCGCATTTGTGGTAGCCTGGAGGTCTCTGACATAAATAGTAAGCGGGAAAAGCGACAGCTGAGATGGTATGGGCACATAAAACGGAGACTACCAGACCATATTGTAAATCAGGCAATGTCTGTGGATCTTCCTCAACAGCCTTCCAGAGGAAGACCAAAGAACTCCTGGATAACTCAATGCTTCAAAATTCTGCAGAGAAATGGCATAGACGAAAGCAACACCCAGAACCGAAGAATATACAGCCTGAGAACGAGAAGCGCCGACCCCAACAGCCTATCTAGGCAATGAGTTGGGGCAGTGCCAGGAAGAAGAAGATTTAAAATACCTTGGGGGATGACTAGTGTTCTGCTAACTAGACCACTGAAGTTAGACATTTTTTTGCGAATTAGTATTTTATCATTCAACACCCACCACCTATTAAAAATTACATAATTTTTTTTGCGAAAATTCTCGGTCTTTGTCAATTAAGAACATAGCACTTAAATGATTTAATCAAACGCCTACAGAGCTTTGTCCGCCAACGCTCCCTTAGCATGCCTCAGATTTCAAATTTAAAGAGGGTAAACTCATTAACTTTTCATTTTACACGGACTGAGAGTTTTCAATCTTTCCCAGTTGTAGGTTATAATTTTTTCACTGATGTTGTTCAGAGTTAATCCTATAGGGGTGTTATGAAAGGGCTTTTGTCGTTGATGTTACTGTGTCAAGCAATGGTCTGCCATTAAGTAGCGAGACATGGGTGGCGTGTGTACCATTAGGTAGCACTTAAAGACAACCCTTTTTGAGAGGTTTTATCAAAACATATCATTATATTAATACTACATACATACTACACCTAAATCAGAATGTGTGGTGTTACTAAAACATATAAGAAGATCTACAGAGGTTTCATCAATGTTTTTATTGTAAATTTTTCAGAAAATTGTATAACCAAATATGTTTTTTAAATACATGCAAATGCGGGGAAGTTCCTAATTTAATAGTCGCTGCTACTGACTTGCTACCTTTACATTGAATACACTCGAATCACGAGATAAAGCACCTTTAAGAAGATGCTGCACACTAAACAACGCAACATAAATTGTCCTTTATTATTCGTAAAGCTTGTGTAACAAAATTTAATGGTAAATTATACACAAAAATAATAATTGAAATATTTTGACAAATTAGAAAGTGGATTGTTTTTAATAACACGCTTCCAACTGTTAAAAATATGTAACAAGGTGACTCGAACAGTAAGAGCAAGAAATGTAACAAGGTGACTCTTAACACTAAGAGCAAGAAATGTAACAAGGTGACTCTTTAACAGTAAGAGCAAGAAATGTAACAAGATGACTCTTTAACAGTAAGAGCAAAAAATGTAATAAGGTGACTTTTTAACAGTAAAAGCAAGCAATGTAACAAGGTGACTCTTTAACAGTAAGAGCAAGAAATGTAACAAGGTGACTCTTTAACAGTAAGAGCAAAAAATGTAATAAGGTGACTTTTTAACAGTAAAAGCAAGCAATGTAACAAGGTGACTCTTTAACAGTAAGAGCAAGAAATGTAACAAGGTGACTCTTTAACAGTAAGAGCAAGAAATGTAATAAGGTGACTTTTTAATAGTAAAAGCAAGAAATGTAACAAGGTGACTCTTTAACAGTAAGAGCAAGAAATGTAACAAGGTGACTCTTTAACAGTAAGAGCAAGAAATGTAACAAGGTGACTCTTTAACAGTAAGAGCAAGAAACGTAACAAGGTGACTCTTTAATAGTAAGAGCAAGAAATGTAACAAGGCGGCTCTTTAAAAGTAAGACCAAGAAATGTAACAACGTGACTCTTTAACAGTAAGAGAGCAAGAAATGTAACAAGGTGACTCTTTAACAGTAAGAGCAAGAAATGAGGAGTTTTTTGGGTTCTTCACATATGAACGTGAGTGAATGACTGATGCAGTTGTTTAATGATGTGTGATGAAATGTTATTGGACATGATTTTAATGGGATTATTGAGATTATAACGCGGATGAAAAATGTATATAATAAGTTGAAATTTAAGTGTATGTAGAAATATATGCGCACAATATAAATATTTCAGCGTTATGTTTTAGTATTTAGGAGAAATATTAGGGTCGTGATCTGGTTAGAATGTTTGCTACGTTAGCGGGTGTCCTAAGTTCGATTTCTAGTAGATTGAATTCCAGACTGATTTTACTGTCCTACTGCTTTGTAATAGAATTTATATTTATATGTAGCTTATAAATTTTTATATAGTTTAAAAAACAACTCAAAGTTAATGGCGCTAAATAGAGGTCTGCCTAGTAAAAAGCTTCTACAGATTATACCTGCCGATTGTCTTTGAACATTGATATTCTTGATATCGGAACTTTTGATTTGATTTGTCAAGAGTGCGTGTTTGCTGAAGTAAAACAACTGGCATCAAGACAAGCACAGGTGTTTTTCATTCACAAGATGGCAAACAATTACACTCGATCACGAGATCTATCTGTTTTCTATACCACAAAATGGCATATTATATTGTATTGTTATTTACTTGTATTCTACTATTGGTCTTCCCATTAAAATGGCTTTAAATTGTTAATTTAGCGTAGTAGATAATTAAAAAAAAACTTTTCTCAATATATGTATTTTTCTTTGAGGTTATGTTAAATCCAACCTCTGTTTGTTTTTTTTTTCTGATGTTACGTTAGCTTGGTGTACGCCAATAATACAAAAACCATCGATGACCTTAAATCCAACATCACTCGTATCATTGCAGATATATGTATCCATTTATGTGAATCCGTTATTGAAAAATTTGCTCAAGGAGCTGTCATCTGTAACATGAACCGAGGTGGCCGTTTGGCGAGTATTATTTTTCACACGTAATTCCTATGTGCACTAATTACGTTAATACCAATAAACATGAACATTAAAAGCAAAGTTTTTTTTTATTATTTAAAATTGCAATTATTGTTGTGCCACCCTATGTCTATATTAATGTGAGCACTGGGAAAAATGCATATGGTGACAAAAAATTAAAAACTTGTGAAAAATAAACATGAAAGCTTTTCAAACATATTCGTATGTAAAAAAAACTTTAAAAATGTCGTGCGCTGTGCAATAACAAACAATGACAAGTGATGTTTGTTCAGATTGACGGCTCACTGTTCTCCGTGCTCTCTGCTGTTTGGGACGTGACAGAATGTACGTTACGTCCCTGCTGTCTTCGGATTCCCCCAAGACATGCTCCGAAGTACAACAGACCTACGAGTATATCGATTACTAAGACGACATGACATTGTCGTAACATTGACAGCTTTAGAATTCAAGTTCTTGAATATTTAGGTAGGCACATCTCAGACTTTTCGTCCCTTTGAGAATTGTAAAGAGAATAAATATATATATATATATATATATATATATATATATATATATATATATATATATATATATATATATATATATATATATATATATATATATATATATATATATATATATATATATATATATATATATATATATATATATATATATATATATATATATATATATATATATATATATATATATATATATATATATATATATATATATATATATATATATATATATATATATATATATATATATATATATATATATATATATATATATATATATATATATATATATATATATATATATATATATATATATATATATATATATATATATATATATATATATATATATATATATATATATATATATATATATATATATATATATATATATATATATATATATATATATATATATATATATATATATATATATATATATCAATCAAATTCTTTTGAACTATTTTTATAACCATATTATAGAAAACATAAAATGATAGGGTTCCATAAAGTACGAGTAGTTTGTTTAAAAATAACAATTCAGTATTAAATTATAATTCCTATAACTAACTGTTAATTTGCCTAGAGCATTATATTAGGTCCTTACATATGAAATTGGCGTTTTGCCGTACTGGCAACTTTGATCTCAAATATCTTCTCTTTGGTTAGGAATTCCAAATTAAAATTTATACAGCTATTTACTCAAGTATTTGTGTTTCGAAAATTATAATTCATTTGTTTTTTCCTCAATTGTTTTTTTTCTTTGCGTCACTCAGTTTACAAAATGGAAAATTTGAAATATCGCGTTATTTACGAGTACGAGTTCCACCGTGGCACCAGTGCTGCAGAAACGGCTCGAAGGATTAATGATGTGTATGGCGACGGTGCCGCAAAAGAAAACGCAGTGCGTTTTTGGTTCCAACGTTTTCGTTCTGGAAATTTCGACCTGCAGAAAAAGCCCCGTGGACGGCCGGAGACCAAAGTTGATAATGAAGAATTGAAGGCTATTGTGGAAGCGGATCCATCGCAAACCACGTCCGAGTTAGCTGCAGGCTGCGGTGTTAGTGATTAAACTGTTTTAATCCACTTGAAGCAAATTGGGAAGGTGAAAAAGCTTGAAAGGTGGGTACCTCACGAATTGAGTGAAGCAAATCAACAAACGCGCGTTGACTGCTGCGTTGCATTACTCAACCGGCACAATAATGAAGGGATTTTGAATCGAATCATTACCTGTGATGAAAAGTGGATCCTGTATGATAATCGGAAGCGCTCATCGCAATGGCTGAACCCTGCCGAACCAGCCAAACCATGCCCCAAGCGAAAATTGACTCCAAAAAAGTTACTTGTGAGCGTTTGGTGGACTAGTGCTGGTATCGTTCACTACAGCTTTCTTAAATCTGGCCAGACGATTACGGCAGATGTCTATTGTCAGCAACTGCAAACCATGATGGAAAAGTTAGCTGCTAAACAACCGAGGCTGGTTAATCGCTCTAGGCCACTGCTGCTTCATGATAACGCTAGACCACACACTGCACAACAGACGGCTACCAAATTAGAAGAGCTTCAATTGGAATGTCTAAGACATCCACCGTACTCTCCGGACCTTGCCCCAACAGATTACTATTTTTTTCGAAATTTGGATAACTTCTTGCAAGGGAAAAAATTCAACTCCGATGGGGCAGTCCAAACCGATTTCAAAGATTTTATTGATTCCCGTCCGAATGGTTTTTTTAGTAAAGGGATCGATGAACTACCTATGAGATGGCAAAAGTGCATAGATAGCAATGGTACATACTTTGATTAAATAAATATATTATATTAAAAAAAAATCAACTTTATGTTCCTCCCAAACAAAACGCCAATTTCATATGTAAGGACCTAATATTAACAATTCTTGTATCCTACGATTGCGCGCACAAAAGTATTGAAAAGAATAACACCCCTTAAAATTTTACTTTGTTCTTGTCCCATTGTAATTGTTTTTATTTTTCTGCATATATCATGTATTTTACTAAGCTTGCACCGTATTATAACCTTAAAGATAAATTGTTGTACGCCAATCTCTTCGAACCAACAAGAAATACTTTAAAAAGGCCTTAAGTGAAAACCAGCTTAAAGCATTTTCATAATAAATTAGGTTTCAAATGGGATTTTCTTCTTTGATTACTATTCATAGTACGTAGAAAAAAAATCATTGAAATTTCGTTCCTTTTCGTAAAATTTCAAGTAGTTTTTTTTCTAAATAGCTTCAATAGACTTCATCCTACGTATTCAAATAATTTAGATAACTGTTCAAACAACAGAGACAGATTTGTTGATACACTAGTTTATATATAAA
This sequence comes from Odontocerum albicorne, assembly GCA_949825065.1. Taxonomy (NCBI): domain Eukaryota; kingdom Metazoa; phylum Arthropoda; class Insecta; order Trichoptera; family Odontoceridae; genus Odontocerum; species Odontocerum albicorne. The sequence goes on from OX463855.1 coordinate 4,229,728, forward strand.
TTCAAAGTTAAGCCTCCATTAGGTGGTATTTTGTTAAAAAACAGCGCTTTTTTAATTATCTTTATGTATTGTGTTGTATTTGACCTTCGCTGTATGCAGTACACTCTGGCAGGTTGGTTACCACATGACATTTCACCCTACTAGAAAGAAGTTCATATCTTCACACAAAAAGTTGTACATAAATAATTTCTTCCGTGATGTAATTGGTAAGACGCTTGTCTTACGCCAGAAGTTTTTGCATTCAATTTACTTTTGCTATTTAATTTTTCCACTACAATTAACCGTTTTAACGTGTGATATCTTGATGTATGGTTGTGAGACATGTTACATGGGCGTAAGGGATCGAAAAAGATTGGAGGTCTTTGAGATGTGGACCTATAGACGAATCCTAAGGATTTCCCGGAGAGACCACATTACAAATGACGTGGTTCTCAGCAGGATCAAAGAAACCAGGCACCTGTCAAACACCATATCGAAAAGACGTGCAGATGTGTCATATGCAGCGACATGAAAATTTCCTGCACAATATACTGGAGGGGATGATTGAGAGTTCGATTGACAGAGGACGTCCACGCCGAGAGTATCTGGAGCAAATATGCCACGATATGGACTGCACCTCCTATACAGAGCTCAAGGGGATCGCTGAAGACCGAGCGGACTGGAGGAGGAGATGCAGAGTTTTACTGGTAACCAATCCCCAAGATTGAAACTGAAGAAGAAGATGCTATCTTTCTTCTCTCATACTTTGTCCAAAGTATCATCAATTTATTCTTGTACCAATACATAGACTGTTTTCTCAACTCCGATGTATTTAATGATCGATATATTAATTATTTTAACAGTCCATGGAATACGCAAAAGCCGCTGCAAAATAGAGAAAATAATTTTTGCACATGTAGTGTGGTTATTTTTCAGTTAATTTATGTTATGGACCATGAAGTTTTTTAACACTTATCTTGAAAATATTGCATATTTGTTTTCAAGATGACACGAACTCTTAATCGTAAACGAATACAACATTTTCAAAGACGTTAATGAGAGGTTTTTTTAATATACATTTAATACAAGTTCCACCCAATTACATAGAAAAACAAGAATAAAACAAAATGATTCACTCTAGATATAGCGTAATGACATCATGAACAATGTTTCTCATGATTTCATGTGAAGTGACTCAGATATACTTAAAAAGTTTATTAAGGAGTATAATCCATAAATTATACACTAAAATGTGAAAGATATCGATATCAGAAAATTCATTCAACAAGGTCCTTCCGTATACAAGTAGTGATGCTCTCAACATCCCAGTTTGTGAATGCGGTACCAACAACCATTTTAATTTACGATGGCGTAAAAAATGTAAATTGAAAAAAGGGTTGCAATTTTTTCCGTTAGCAATTCGTATAAAAAGTTGTATAGATAACACGTAAAGAATAATATTCAACATTCTTCGTTGAAAAAATGTTGGATTGAGACATAGGTTAAATCCATCCTCTTTGCAATAAAAGTGTCACACAAATATCTTTTTCGACTCTCTCAATTATCAGGGAAATCTGAATTCTTCTCGAGTTCCAAATAATTGAGCCGCACTCTAATATATTCTAAATGGAGTAAAATTATTGAACTTCTTGATTGACTGTTGACAAAACAAAAAAAAATAAATAATCATATATTAGATAAGGGTCCGCCACTGATATTTCTTCTTATCTCAGGCCATATTTTATGGTCCACATGGAGTGTATTTATTCCAAAGCTCGGAGGGATTCCGGAACGCATCTTTCCAGATTACAACTGAAATTTTTATGTTTTTTCCTTGGATTATGTATGTACATAATATTATTTGCGAGCTATGACAAGTCGGGTCATTGGAGAAAATTTTATGTTCATACAAACGTACCATTACACTGTTTCTGAGGAAGACAAAACTTTACCAATTGTAAGTCAAAATAACATTTAAGTTTTAAGTTTCAATATTAATTTCTTCCAAATAAAGAGTCCTCCATACAACGAGTCATTCACAAAACAGTCATCCACATAATAAGTCATATACATTATGGTCGTTATCATAATGAATTACCATTCTAATAATTAATCATTAACTTAATGAGTTGTCAACAAAATAAGTTATCCACATTATGGTCGTCCCCGTAATGAGTCTTCCACATAACAATAGTCCACAAAATGAGTTGTCTATATAATGAGTCGCCCATATAATAAGCTATCCACATTAAGGTCGTCCACGTAATGTGTCATCCACATAATTAATGATAGGTCAAATAATTAACTATTCACTTCTTTATTTATTTAACACTTTTATTGCAAATATAATCTGGCGAGATTATTGCCAGGTGGCAATCTCTTCCAATCAATCAGACAAAAGTAAATGATGCAAGTTACGTGGTCGCATAAATCATTCAAATGACTATCCATCCCCACGAAATCCATAAATATATACGTGAGCACATGCCCACGAACCCCACAAAGACGGACAATCACCCGAACATTTTTTTTCATATGAAGTGAGATATCATCAATCAAAAGGAAAGTAAGGGATGGGGGCGAGGAAAGGAAAAATCAGGAATGAAACACGTTATTTTACTGACTAGAAATTAAGAGTTTTTTCAGTCGCTTCTTAAAGCATGCCAAGGACGGAGCGAATTTACCATGATCTCTCAGCAAATTATATCAGTGTAGCTACACCAAATATACCACATGACTTTTTTGCAATGAACAATCTTAGTAATTATTATTGGAGTCTAGCCCGGATCAATGAACACAATATTATTTTATACATTTTTGAAGAGAAGCAATCATCGGTCACCAGATGTTGAAGAAAATGATTTTGCTAAAACAGTTGAGTAAATATTCATACTCAGCTGGTCTCGTTGTCATTAGAGAGCTTGTGAGGAACCACCTAAATCAAAAGGAAAGGAAGGGATGGTGGAGAGGAAAGGAAAAGAAAAATCAGGAATGGAGCACGTTATTTTATTGACTAGAAATTAATAGGTTAACACTTAAAGAGTTTGCTACATAATGAGTCGTCCACATGGTGGTTCTCCACGTAATGAGTACTCCACATAATGATTCCGGCCATATACTCGTAGTTCATACATTGAATGAATTTTCTTATAATGATGTCTTCCATATCTCAATGGTAAAGAATTGAACTCATCAATACACTTGGAAGCATGACTGAGCCACTTCACAGGGAAAATAAGTTATCATTATTCCTGTTACCGTTTATTATTTTAAGTTTTATTTATTTATTTCATTTTATCATGCATTTAATTAATTTATTTGATTTAAATCTGTATTACAGTCGAAACAAAATAATATTAATGAAATTCACGTCGTAAGATAATACACTTTCCTTTTAATTTGATGTTTCTGTTTGATCACTTTGTTATGCCTTTAAGGTCTATTGAATAAACTGAAAGTGTTTAGCAAATTTAATTCAAAACCCTCTGTAACCACATATTCCTTTAAGTTCAAAAGTGAATAAAGGTTTATTAAACATTGATGAGAAGTATGAGAGAATAATACCAAGAAAGTTAGTGATGGCCGAAATAGATGTGAATTTGAAAGTGAAAATTTTAAGAATTCGTTTAAATAAAAACAGCTGTGTTTATTTTACCCAGAGAAACTTGTTCGGAATAGTGAGTTCTGTAATCTGCGATTTATATTAACTTGTGATGGACGAGTTGAAAGAGACATTGATAAAGGGTAGCGACAGAGAACAAGATAAATGAAGCACTCAAAGTAATAAACAAAAAAATGTGTTATATCAAAAGGAGCAAAATCGACAATACGTGATGTGTGTTGGTGCCCACTAATTAACTAAATACTACTAAAGCATCTTTCTAGTTGGTTAAAAGAGATTGCCGCATGGCAATAACTTACCAATTTGTACACATTTTTGTATTACATTGTATTACTAGGAGATAAGGACATCAACAAAGTAATTATGTTATTGCATGTGCGAATATCTGTTGATATTACAATGTAAACAGTGTGCAAACATGACTGTATATAACAGTGTGTTTAAACCCACCTTAATGTTTGGAAAAGAATCTTGAATAACATTAATGGTCTGAAAATATGTGCACTAAGAAAATTATGTGGAATGTCAGGAAGTCATGTGGAATGTCAGGAATCAGGAAGTAATACATGGATAAAATAGATTTTATAAGTAATATAATAAAAGGATCTTTAAGATGGTTTGGACATATGGAAAGACTGACTGACGAAAGAAAATAGCGATTATAAAAGTCAGATGTTCAAAGTGTGCGTGTAAGAAGTAGACCGAAGAAAATTACTGAATCAAATGGAAAAGAGTTTGAAAGAAGGTAAGGGGAGAAATATATAAACTAGACGATTGTGTATGACGAGATGTATGAAAGTGGAAGAGGTAAAGCTCGGATAGAAAGTTTGGAGACCTCTCTCCCTACTCCAAAAGGGACACGGTGGGATAATGCATATATATTTGAATGTGCATTTTATTTCGTAAGGTTCATATATGAACCCTGCAACCAAATGAAGGTAAACTACAAAGCTCAATTATGCAACGGTATGCATGACAAGATTTGCGAATGAAATGTGTTTATATACAGTTAAGTGTGGATATCTGTTATCTTTACCTATCTTGCTAAAAACGCAACGATATGATACGTACGTATGAAATGGGTGCATGGTCGCGCGATAATTCACTGGGCTTCTGCGTGGAAGGTCGCCGGTTCGAACCCTGCGCAATTCTACTCCCCTCGAGTGGCTCAGGTATTTTTTTCGCCTAGTATTTGAGAATATAAAAATTTCTAAGACTTCCATCATATATATTCTTTCGTAAAAGAGAAAAAGCGTGCCGATGTGCTCCGATCTTCTCACTTAGGTGTGCCATCGGATTCAGCACAGCAGTGTGACTGGTGAGTTTGCTGATCTGCAATAGCTCACTTAAAGGAAAAAACGCTGCACAGCTTCGCTTTCCAACTGAATTGACGTCAGAATGGCGAGGAGATCCTCGACTATAAGTCTTAGCAATGATTTGAAATATACTAATCTAAGGAACTACTTTCCATTTCTTTCTATCAAGTAATTTGTTCCTAGAAGTACAATTGATTTCTTGGCAAATGCGGAAGCGAGGATCGAAGATGAAACGGCACACCGGTAGTAATGTTGAAGAATGCATTGGAGCGATCTCCAGATTAAACTGTTCGGGCTGGAAATAGAGAACAAAAGGAAAAAACACATTTTACTTAGTGACTGACTTTTATCACGGTCATAAAAGTCTGCCGACATCTTAAATGTCTCATGTCGCGGTAGGGGTGACGAGCATTTATAAAAGTTTCCGTTTTCGCTTCTTTGTAATCGATACTAATGTTCATCGTTCGTGCAAAAGTTTTCCCGTTTTCCTGCACTGCTCAGTATTTTTAGATAATTTGTTATAGCGCAGTTTCTTAATACAATAATTGCTGTCGCCTCAAAAGCGTCCCCTAATTGACTTAACAAAAATATAGTAAGGATGACAGACACCAATGCTCCTAAAGCACCATCTGGTAGTGTGTTTTAACGTATATGTTTTTTTTCTGAATGCGGGGTAGTATAAGGTTGTACAACATATGTTAAATTTATGACAACTCATGTTTGCAAAAGCGCAAGAGGATTTTCCACAGGTTTAAAGACTAGAAGCGGCTACTTCACTCGGAGTGCTGTAAGCATTAACTTGGTACATCAACAAGATGGTTTATTTGTTAACTGATTTTCATATTATCAAATATCTGGACATCTTTCTTCAAAATATAACATTTGTAAATCAAGAGGCCATAGTTAACGCACTTCATTTCCTTTAAAGACACTGAGTTTTATAAAAGAGGGATCTATAGCCAATAAATACGTTGGCAAGAAAAACCCTTAAAGTGAATGGTGCCTGTTTCGATTAAATAAAGTATGTTTTCCTTAAACAAAATGTTTAATTTCATAGTTCAAAATCAGACATTTAATGTGGTACAACCTAATATTTAACCTGATGGCCACAGCCACTACCTTACTTTTTTTGCACTCGACTTATATATTAATTTGTTTATTCAAATACTGTTTATTCCAATTTATAGAACGTTATAGCCCTACCGGTTTCGAGGCTTTCACGTCATCATCAGGGGAACACAAACAAGACTGAATTCTGTTCGAACTGGTAGCGACATACACGTTTCTAACATATATGTGTTGGCCAGATGTTCAACCATATGCACTGACTTAGATATTTCTTGGGCCTCTAATCTGTCTTATTTATTTCCGTTACTACTGATATGCAAGAATTTGGAATCATTGATATAAAATGTATGATTTTCACAGTGACAATGATTAACCATAAATGAGAGGATTTGTGTGAAAATGTGAAATGTGAAAATCCCATTCAAACCCCCGTAGAATTAGCTGAGCAGATGAATTGTAGTCACATGACTGTATACTGCTATTTTAAATCAATTGTCGAACGTTGATTTTTGTTGTTTTCACTCAAAACATGTGGAACCTAAGCGCCGAACTTCTGGACTTTTCCCATTGATTTAAGATCGCAGTTTACAGTTATGTGACTACAATTCATCTGCTCACCCAATTCTACGGTAGTTTGAAGGGGATCTTCATGAATAATATGGTTTAAGCAGTCCTCATCGAAGTCCACTGGTTGCCCGGAATGCTCCATGTCTTTCAGGTGGAAATTACCGTGTTTGAAACGCAAAAACCATCAACGAGCTGTCCTTTCATTCATAGCATCTTCACCGTACTCTTCGCAAATATCGCGAGCAGCTTTGGCAGTTTTATTCCCTCGATTAAACGTGAACAGAAGGAGGTGTCGAAAATGCTCACTTTCGTCTACTTGACATTCCATTTTGAAGGCTTGTAATCAAATAAAATAATATACGTAACGTAAAAGCAAACATAATATCTTGTATAAAAGAAAATTTTCTTTCGAATGACGTATAACTTTAACCATTTTGTTTTACTTTTGTTGCTCATTTTTAAATTGGAATAAAATGGACACAAGTTATGTTAACACCCAATATATATACGAGTATTAATAAATACCCCTCCCTTTAAAAGTGATATACTCGTACATATATTAATGAATACCCCTTTCTTTTAAAGTGATCTACATAATTTTATTAATATCCCTCCCTTTTTTGTACATTTATAAATGTTTTAATAACTCTTATTCATTTGTATTACACATACATACCATCACATCATTTCTATGTTGGGATAGGCAGAGAGGAAAGTGTGCCAGATTTTCCTATCTCGATACATTTCCTTCACCTCTTTTATATCCACACATCTTCTCATACAACATCTACCCCACTTCCACTCACAATTGCACCATACATTTGTTTTGTTAAGTTTTCTTCACTAATTCGTGTTAGATGTCCAAATTATCTCTGAATGCTCGTTTTCATCATACTCAATACATCTGCCTAAGTCCAGATTCATCACTAATCACTTCATGCTGTAATCTCTCACACATTGTTATCACATGAACTCTTTTTAGTGCATGTATTTCTACAGAACTTATAAGGCTCCTTTGAGTATTTTTCCACGTCCACGTTCCACTATCATACATCAAAGTTGGTACTAAAATACCGCTGTGGATTCTCATTTGAGCAAATTTTAATACTATTTGGTTCGAGTTCATACGTTTTAGTGTCATATGATTGTTTTCCTGTTGATATACTCTGTTTAATATCTGCCGTAACTTTCCCATCATTTGAGAAAATACTCCCAAATAACATAATTCTTAAACTTGCTCCGAACCACATTTTCACCCACATGTCGTATTTACTTTTCCTTTCACTCTTTTCTATCACCATGACTTTTGATCTCTCAACATTATTTCTCAGATTTTTCTCGTCACACCTGTCATACAATTTACTTGTCAAACTCTGCAATTCAAATATTTTCCCATTTGACATTTGAATGGTTTACATCGGCCTCTATAGTTCCTTGAATATAGTATATGTAAATATTAAATAACCATAATGGTATAATGCACACCTTTAACATCTTTTTAAATATGTATGAAACATATTAAAATATGTTTTTTGTTGTAAATTGGTCAATCTTTGTAGAAGATTTTTGGAAATTTAAAGCAATTTAATTCCACTATTGTGATAAGTGGAGAAAATATATTTTTAAGTATTGCAATATTATCTAAAAACAATTGATTCAGGATAAGTAATTTGGCAGTATAAGTATAAATCAAGATAAGTGAGATCTGCACTGGTAAATTACATCTCTTAACCGATTGGGAAGCAATAGTGACGATGATAAAATTTAAATTTGCCAAGGAATAGTAGCGACAGTTGTTATAAAAAATGTTTTATCTTTTGTCACGCAAATACGGTATTTTTTGTTCCTCCTGAATCCTTTTACTTTTTTCTGCTTTTTCGAAGTCCTTTTTTTTTCTTTGTACAACCCTTCGCACCTCACCCCCGCCTACTATAGCGCCATGCAATGAGAGTTATTCGACTTGCTTTGTAGGCGAATCGGACGGATATTTACAAAGTAAATCCATCCTACAAAGCACGTATTAAATTTTATTACTTACCGTTTTCACAGCCGGTTTAGATCGGTCCATAACAGAATGGATGCAAGTCCTAAAAAACTTGAATAAATGTTCAAGATAATAGTGAGAACTTATATGGTATGTCTTCTTAAACCTTTTTAACATATGTTGAACTCCGTAGTCTGGTTTGTAAGACAAGTTTTACGGACTCGATTCTCGATAAAACCAATTTTTTTAAATAGGGGTTTCATTCAATTCAGTTTTCACTTAAGGTTTTTTTCATACTTTTCTGATTGGTTAGAACAGATTGTCATATTGCAAAAATCAAGTCAGGTTGTACTGTATACAACGAAAGTGTAATATAATAGCAATAATATTTTTTTATAAATTACTTTACTTTGTGGTGATATGCAAATATTGTTTTATTACAATAAACACACTTTAAATTTCTCCAACACTTGTTATATATTTAGTCAACTGGTTTCAAAGCATACAGGCTTTTATTACACTAAACACACTTTGTATTTCCCCAACACTTGTTATATAACGAGTCAACTGGTTTCAAAGCATACAGGCTTTTATTACACTAAACACACTTTGTATTTCACCAACACTTGTTATTTTACGAGTCAACCAGTTTTAAAGCATACGAACTTTTATTAAACTAAACACACTTTGTATTTCACCAACACATGTTACTATATATTACGAGTCAACTAGTTTCAAAGTATACAGGTTTTTATTACACTAAACACACTTTGTATTTCACCAACATTTGTTATATTACGAGTTGATATGAATTTAGTTTTAAAATAACGCAGATGGGATAAATTGTAAGAATGAACCCGAAACTTATTGAAAGAAGTCAAATGACCAAGCAACAAGGTTACAGAAGTCATTTTTACATGAAAATTTCACGTATTTTACACAAATTAAAATTACTATTTATAGTTAGGGCATTACCATTGTGGAGGTTTAAAGACATTGTGATTTGTTTTATCAAACACTGTTTATTCCACTTTTTGTAACGGTATAACCCTGCCGGTTTCGAGGCTCCCCTGATGATGGGGTGAAAGCCTTGAAAGCGGTAGGGCTACAACAAATTAAAAGATTTACTAAAACTTTTTCAATTACTTGGCTTCCCCAAGAAAGTTTTTATCCTACAAATTTTTATGATACATATGCAAAGTGAGGAAAATCATATATAAATTTCCTGTTCGAACACTCACTTCCTAATGAAATTTATAAATACTTTATTAAATGAATCATATTTTCCATAAATTATCAATTAAAATCTATGACTCGATTTTCAATTAAAATACATTATGAATATGGCTAGCTGGCTCACTAAATAGTAATCTGTAAGAAATCTTTAAAAAACATCATAATGCCATGTCACTTTTAAGTAGGCAAAGCAAACAGATCTCCATTTCATTTACATATTTTGCTGCCACATGTGATACACCTCCTATTGTATATTCTAATATTAGTAGGCAAAGCAAACAGATCTCCATTTCATTCACATATTTTGCTTCCACATGTGATACACCTCCTATTGTATACTCTAATATTATAAAAGATTTTAACTTAAATATTTTACACACTTTGATTCATTTAGTCGTATCATGTATTTTAAGGTTCTCTTAAAATTATATTACCATTAGAACGACTGTATATATTATTATTTATGTAAACTTTTAACCTTTCAATAATCTAAATTATCCTTTCTTTATCTCAAACACTTTTTAAAAAGATATAAAATTGGTGTATTTTATGATTTATTTTATATGATGATCAACTAACACCACAAAATAGGATTGTTTTTCTGTACCGTATTCACAAGCTGAGCCATTAATATAATCACCGTTTGCACACGGGATGACCTTACTAAACAAATCGCTATTGATATCTTCTTTGTATTTATGAACTAATTGTGAATTGAGCTTAATTTATAGCATTTGAAGACATAAATGAACCTTTTTTTTTTATTATTTAACAAGTAAATTATTGTACAAACATTTGTCAAGGCTATATATACAAATTTATTACTTAACTAATCTTAATTATATGTTATAATCTATGAACTTATTTAATCTTATTTTCCTACATATCATTTTATTTTATTTATTCAATCTTAATATATGAGATCTTAGAAATAATTAACACCTACATACTACTTATAACTATTTAACAATTCTTACACTAATTATTTAGCAAAAACAAGTCCACTCATTCAGGCTACTTGTATTCCATCACATTCACTCAGACCTTGGTCGTCCCAGCTAATGCTGTAGGTGGACTAGTCAGGCAACAGATAATGCTTCGGTAGCTTGTGCTTATAACGGAAGAGTAGGTCGGATTTACTCTCGTAAGCCCCCAGGGCAGCGAATAAGGAATCTCTGTGATTTTGTTGGCTTTTATAGAACTTCACGGTCTAAGCGAGGATGTGGTGTTGTAGGGTTTCTTCTCGCTGTTCAGCGTGAAGTCGGGTAAGATTAATTCTGGTATGGGTGTTAAAATATATCTTGAATGCCTTGTTCTGCACTCTCTGGAGTTTCAGGTGTTCCATGTTGCTTGCACTACCCTCAAACGGGTGAAGCATAGGTCAAGATAGGATGAATAAGGGTTTTATAGAGGAGGAGCTTATTTTTGGGGGAAAGGAAGCTGCGTCGATGAAATATCGAACTGATAGCCGCTATGCCCTTGTGACCCTTCTGTCTGATGGTATTAAAATGGGTTTTCCACGTCAGTCGCCGGTCAAGGTGCAGGCCGAGGTATTTAACCACATCTTACCCCTCAACCAGGCAACCACCGATGAATAAGGGCATCGACGGCACTCTTTCCTTGATTTTTCGGGAGAACATGATGGCCTCAGTTTTGGCGTCATTGATTTTGAGCCTCCAGTCCTTGTAGTATTTCTCAAGGATCTCAAGAGCAATCTGAAGACGGCGACCAGCTCGATCCACCTTGAGTGACAATGAACCATTTCACATGGGTAATCATTTTGTTTACTGTTAATATTTTTAGTCAGTTGTTTGTATATTTTTTATTTTATTATGCATGAACCAATAATAGGTAAAATTTCTGTTTTCCAGTCAAGGAGTAACGTATTTGGTTCATATTAGAACTTAGATTAAAAAAAACAGATTGCAGTCTTGTTTATAATCCAGCATCTTTAAAAATTGTCAGCCGGAAGAGATTGCCACATGGGAATATGCTAGCTCGATTGAAGCGTATACACCAAAAGTGTTATACAGTGCATTATGTTTGATGTAATTGGGTAAAAACCTGTGTCAAATATAAAATGAGATTCAATGTTGGTTGGATCTTGTTTGTTGATTTATTTCCAAACTCAGAAATAAAAGAATCGTGGAAAGGCGGAAGTTTCTGAAAAAATAAAGCCTCCTCGATTCTAAGCGGCAGCTCTTTTCTGAAATAAGAGGGGTTGTGAAGATCTTTGAATTTACCTTGTTCGCATTCATTTCGTTTCAACTTATAAATAAAGAAGATTTACAAACCCAATTATTATGGAAAATAAAAAAATCTTAGAAAGATTTTAAAATAAGCTGAAAATTTATGAAAAAAAATATCTTGATATATTTTTTATAAAAACACTCGTGTTTAATTATTTCCTGGATTTGTTTATTTTTTTTATTACGTTTGAATAAAATAAATCAAATTAGCTTTAAATCTCTGGAAGTGTATGATATTTCGTTTGAATTCCGCCTTTCGTTTTATTCGTCAAATTAAATCAATTTTCGAGAAAAACATTTTTCCTTCCGGCCATAATACGCGTGGGTAAAGTGAAAACTTAAGCTTATATCTAAAATATAATTAACTTTAAATCAAATTATTAATTTTAAATCAAACATTTTTTTACTCAAAATTTAATATTATCACCCTATAAATAATATTTACTTATCACTCTCATTTAATCAAATGTTATAATGAGATTTTTTTAATTTCATACAATGCTTTTGAAGTTTCTTGAGCTTTCGTTATACTATATATATTATTGGATGAAAATTTTTGGTTTTATTTTTGTTTCATTTTGGGTTCATTTTTGGTTTAAATTTTGTTTTTATTCTTTTGATTGTGTGCGGTATATTATAGGATAAAAAGGTTTGGTCTTTCTGGAGTGATGATGTGTGAAGAGTTTAATTCCGCATGATGTTTCCAGTTGTAATTGAGTGTCACTGTTTGTCAGGTTGATGAGAACGTGCAACGGGGTTTTGTTTTTGTGTAATAAAAAATCGGAAAGAAGTATCGATTTATTTTTCCATGCTAAATATCCTCAGTAAGATACAGGCAAAAACCTAGTTTACTGGGGATACGACAAATGAAAGGTGACAAATCTAGATCCATTAAAATAATGTATGTCTTAATTAATTAAATTACCGGTTGTTTTTTTCGCAAATTATGTATATTTCTTGTCATGTGTAATAATAAATAAATAAAATATAATATATATGAAAAATAGGCTACCTTTCATGATAGAGTATGATTAAATCTTGTAAATGGAAGACATATGTGCGTGTATCGGTTTAAAGTGTATACGCTGTTGCACTTCAGCAAGCACATAATCTTACTGAAGTGCACCAGCTTACACATATAAAACCCAAAGTTTCTAGGACAAAGTGATCAAACTTCAAAGATGATCGGTACGTTAAATTTGCTGCAGTTTTTTATAAGACAAATTTGTAAATAACCATAAATTTATAATACTTATAGTTAAGGCATAAACATTGTGGAGTATTAAAGACATTGTAATTTGTTTTATCAAACACTGTTTATTCCACTTTTTGTAACGGAATAACCCTATCGGTTTCAAGGTTTTCACCTCATCTTCAGGGGAGTCTTGTTTGTGCCCCCCTGAAGAGGAGGTGAAAGCCTAGAAACCGGTAGAGTTATACCGTTACAAAACATGTAATAAACAGTGTTTGATAAAATAAATTACAAAACCATATATTCGAATTACTTAAAGGAACTCTTAGAATGTATGATAAGTAGTATATAAGCTATAGAAATATATAAATTCAGGTGAAAAATGGTTAAATAGTAAAACACACCCGGAAGTCAATCCGTCAGGAATCGAGCCTTGCTAACCGTAAAATTGCTTTGAATGCTTATATCATATATGTACAGTACAAATTGGCGGTTTTTTGCCATGTGTTAACTTCCTGAAGGATAAAGCGTGAAACAAATAATACATCGTAAAAACATACATGACGATAATTATGGATATAAAAACGAGGCTAAGTAACACAGCCTTTGCCAATTTAATAGGCAAAGGCTGTGTGCATGGAGAAATAGGCGTGGATGTATAATATATCCTCTCTAGCTACTCCAAAGGGGAAATTTCATGAAAATATAAAGGGACTAAGGAAATAGACTTATAAATAAAATATAAAAAAACGAAACGTTTTCGGAAAAGAAATTTTCTCCACCAAGTGGGAATAATTGTCATAAAAATATCAAAAGAACCGAGTCATTTTGACAGCTAAGAATATACTTCAAAGGATTCCGTAGCCAAAAATTATAAATGTTAGCAATTGCTAAAGCTCTTGCCGATTCGATTCCCCTGCGTTGCCTTTTGTAAGCGCCATTTATGTCATCCACAATTGCTAAGAATACTTTAGGGGTTACAAATTTAATTTTCACACTCGAAAAGTATTTATACTCTTTCATGGTATTTATATATAACCTCCACGGCCTACTTGATAAGACACTTGATAAATACATATTGTGCAGTTATATTTCATTCGATCACGCTTTACTCAATCATATGTCAATCATATACATATAACGTCAGTCATATACATATAACGTCAATCATATACATATAACGTCAATCATATACATATAACGTCAATTATATACAAAAGTATTTATACTCTCATGGTATTTATATATAACCTCCACGGCCTACTTGACAAGACACTTGATAAATCCATATTGTGCAGTTATATTTCATTCGATGCTTTACTCAATCATATGTCAATCATATACATATAACGTCAATCATATACATATAACAGCAATCATATACATATAACGTCAATTATATACAAAAGTATTTATACTCTTTCATGGTGTTTATATATAACCTCCACGGCCTACTTGACAAGACACTTGATAAATCCATATTGTGCAGTTATATTTCATTCGATCACGCTTTACTCAATCATATGTCAATCATATACATATAACGTCAATCATATACATATAACGTCAATCATATACATATAACGTCAATCATATACATATAACGTCAATTATATACAAAAGTATTTATACTCTTTCATGGTATTTATATATAACCTCCACGGCCTACTTGACAAGACACTTGATAAATCCATATTGTGCAGTTATATTTCATTCGATCACGCTTTACTCAATCATATGTCAATCATATACATATAACGTCAATCATATACATATAACGTCAATCATATACATATAACGTCAATCATATACATATAACGTCAATTATATACACATAACGTCAATCTTATACATATAATGTCAATCATATACTATACGTATAACATACAATAAAATACCGAATTCAATAAGAGTAAAAAGGTGTGAAAAATATCAGACATGGGATCGGAACGTGCTGTTATGTCTGACGTGACAGAAGTTTGAATATTTAAACTAACAGGAAAAGTCAATTGTGGTGTTATCTCTTAAATATAATATTTGATAATTTTATGGAGGACATAACATGGGTTATTTATTTCTTATGGATACTTACAAGTACTGTTCAAGTTAATTAGAATTTATGACTCAAGAATAAAAAAAATAATCAACAAACAATAGGTTAAAGGCATCAACCTATTTATTTATGTTTACATGTATTCAATATGGTACAGATAAAATCCTCATTTAGACATGAAAAATAACATGCAATAAACCCGGAGCCATATTATTTGAAAGAAACCACTTTAAATTACTTGTTTTTAGGGCCTTTTTTTTTCATATATTGCCTTTTTCTACATCGCATTTTCAATGCTAAACACTATAGTCCTCTACTATATCTAGAACTTGGTGCAACAACCTAATTCCACCCCACCCAGTCCTGGACCATGTTGACTGCAACACCGTGAGAGGCTCTTGTTATTCTTTAATTAAGTCCGTTCATCTCATAGGACACTTTCATCTTGCTTGCATTTCCTCAATTTCTATCTAAATTTCTCAAGGCTTTCATCATTATTTCTAACAATATAGCTAAAGTACATAAGGGCTGTTTTTCTGTATGTTGTCGAAAGTTGAAAGAGAAGTTGGTGCTTCTTTCTCATCGTCCATGTTTAATTCAATGATCTTAAAATATTCTTCAGAATGCTCATAATATTTTTCAGTTTTTCATCTTTAATAATACACAAGCCTTAAAATTCAAATATCTTATGCTATTACTCTCTCATTATATGTATTACAGCCTGACGGACAAATGACATGTAGCAATTTCTTCCCCCCAACTAGAAAGATATTTAATAGGCTTCAGTTAATAAATAGCAATGAGGTTTAGTAAAAACTAGTCAGAACCCTAATAAATTTTGGTACCAACAGAAATCAACCCTTAAATCCTGGGAGGAAAACTGAAGACCTCGGAACTAATTTAAAAACACATCTTTGAACAACATTTGTTAACAATGATATCGGTAGATAAATTATATATACCAGTTAAAACGGATTTTTTTTCAATTGTTAGCATTTTATTCTAACCAAAATTTTATTGTCACATTGTTATGATTTACGAAAAAACATGAATAAATTTAAAAAATTAAAACAAGATCCATAACATTAAAGACAAGTGATAAGAGGAGATGTAATGCGGGCTTGTAATGAATATTTGGTATAACAATGTATGATGTAGAAAATACTACATTTATTAAGAATAACTATTTCTCAGAGGCCGATTTGATCTGTAAAACCATCAAGTAGTTGTAAGGTCGTTTGACCACATTTAGTGAATGACTTGTCATGTTGAGATTTACAAAACGAGTATATCTGATATAGACGAATAGTGACGGAAATTTTGATAAGGGAAATGAGATAAAACGAGTTGAATAAGGGGAAAAGTGAGTAATAGGAGAGCATTAATGGATATGAATGAGGCAAAATCTGTTTGCTTGGATAGAAAGAATAATATATTTGTACTCTCTTCCTCCCCCAAAAAGGACATGGCGTGATGGTATTGGTACATATACCTTCATATCGTGGTATAATAATAATTAAACCTCAAAATCGATCGACCTATCCCAATTTTAAATCACCCCTACTGACGTCATTAACCGCCAATAGTGGCCGGCCCACATCCAGAGATGATTGCTTCCCCAGAGATGTGTGGGGATTGGCTGGCGGATGGGGCTCTGGTCATTTATTTCTGGGGGTGCTAATCTATTTTGAGGGTGGCTTTACAGTTTATCAATAAGGCTTTTTTGTTTGATCAGTATATTAAGCTTTTTTGGTTACTGATTTGTGGTTTCTTTTGATCAATTCTGGACTTTTATCAAAAATACAGTGTTGTATCCTCTCTGTTTTATTTATTATCTAACAACTGTTTAACACTGTAAAAATCTTTATATATTTTTTAATATATAACAAGGATGTTTTGATAAAAAGGTTTAAAACTGCCACAAGTCGTTGACTGTATGATTCATTGTTCAATACTACATATTTTGAAGATGATATGGTATGATTGAATTGTCAGATGTTGACACTATAGGGAAACGAATTCGAAACTCTCGGATGAGAGACAAACGTTGGACCACGGAGGCACACATATAAACCATAATAGTGTTTGGCATTTTATTTATTTTCCAATTTTAATTTTGAAAAGGCACGATTGTTTTATTAATTTAATCTAAATTGTAATGAATATGACCAATTGGTTTAAATTACACTTCAAAATCAGGAAAAACGTGTTACGACACTTATTGCTTTTAAAATATTTGCATTTTGTTAATTTTTTTTAAGTTAACTTTTAAATTTACTTTATTCAAAAATCTGGTTACTTAATTAAAAATTAATGGGAGTTGGCATTTAAAAAAATAATAAAAATTTATTCTTGTAAAAAATGAGTCAAGTGTTCTTTTAGATTTTCGTTGCATATTAATGCACCCTAGCGGGTTTATTACAATGTTGTTATCTATTTTAGTCAACAATACAGGTTTAAAACAAGCCTCAAGAATAAACCTACCATATTTTTTTAATTCGGGTACCAGCGGGAATCAAAACCATTGCCTCCGAGGTAAGAATACATATCAAAGAGATCTGGACCACGGACTATACCAGAGGGACTCTATCTAAAATATATGAAAAAAAAGCAGGTTTTAGTGGCAAATTCGCATAAAAAACAAGGGAGTTTAAGGAAAACCAGAAACTAAGAATAAAGTCACTTGAAATTAAAGCTAAGGCCGAGGCCACACCAAAGTGCTTCGTTAGGTGTTAAGCTAGGTTTTACGTGACTCATATACTAGGTGACTTCATCCTTGGTCACACCAAAGTGCTACGCACAAATTCATTTGACAGTTGGGAGCGGTTGAGTCAATACACGATGCCACTCTCAAAACTAACCAATTACATTACAACTTACCATCTTTATTTACTTCCTGTGCGACTCATTCCAAAGTGATTTTATTACAGGTACATTTTTGTATAATTTACTCGATGAGTTCCACAAAGGCTCCCTTTTATGCACAGATGTTATTAAAACTTCCGCCATCTTGTAAAATCACGATGACACAATAAAATTAACCAACACGTCTGTTCGCTAAGAGATTCACTCGGTGACTAATCGTCATGCAACGTGTCGCGAAGCGTGCAGTGTGGCCATTACGATAGTATGCGGTGCGTTGGTTCGCTAGGATATGTCACCTAACTCGCAGCATAGCTGTAAGCATCAAGCGAGGCTCCTACCTGTGTGGCCTAGGCCTAAGCGATGTACAGATTGAATTAAACAAAATTTGAGAAAGCAGAACCACACTGTTAAGATGTTCTTGGATACAGTCCATTAGATGATATGACTCGTCATGCCAAATCGAAATTAATTAAAGGATGATATTTATAGAAACTAGGGACAACAGTGGCTAGATAGCAATAACCGAGACATGACAGAACTGAACTTGATTGTGAAGATGGGCTTGAGAAAAGCGATTAATCACGGATTCAATTAAAGTGGAATATAAAGGTAAGGATCATGATATCATTGTAAATAATAGAAAATTCTCTTTCTAAAAAAATAACCTATTGTAAAATGCCCTTAATTTCACCCCTGCACGTTTCCCAGTTGTGGCACTAATCTATTTGGTTGGTCTACACACTCCCTGTCTCCCTCCGCCTTTCTCCCTGGCTGCAAGATGGCGGCAGGTGCCACGTGGATAGGCTCTATCTATGGGTAGAGGATATGAATGTACCTGCAAGGTAATCAAAGAATCCCCTGCAACATGGATATATGACCTGATTTAATTTTCGAAATGTAGGGTGGTTTTTCGTTGTATACAGTACGTTGATATTGCATTGTTTTTTTTTTGTCAAATTATTTAGAACTAAAAATAATTATACAAACTGCATTTATTTACATCCAAGGAAATACATATAAAGGTACTTTCTTTTTTAGTTTGAACAATCGTTAAATATATTCATAACGTATAAAACGTATGTAAAAATATCACACTTCCGTTGTATACTGTCATATATTACGCTTTTTGTTATATACAGGACAGGCAGGTTGGTTTATTGTCATGTAACAATCTGTGTCGACCAATTAGATAGATGTTCAAATGGCCTCAAGTGTAAAAACAAACTGGAAACCATTTCGAAAAATGCGTAACAACGAGAATCGAACCCGCAATCCCCGGATTGAAAGACAGGCGTCTAACTGACTAAGCCACGGATAACAATATTTAAAAGAGGTTAACATATGTTAACAAAGCCACCAGGTTAAACCGTACATGTAGAAAGTGTAAGAAAAAAACTTTTTTGGTTGATCGGAAGGTTTTCCACGTTGAAATAAAGTCACCAGGTTGTACTATGTACAATGAAAGTGCATTAAAATGATACTTTAGGAGTATGTCCTTAAGGGAAGAGATAATGAGTATGATTTATTGATAAATAATAAAACACGTTAGATCGCAATGCGGAAAGAGAGTCGAATTTTATTAGTAACGTAGGTATTTATATATTTTTAGAATGTGCGTGGGAATGCGCTCGCGATATGCCTACGTCTCGTTTCTGCGAATGCAAAACGATTAATTGTTGTATGTAGGTATCATTCAAATACGGAACTGGCGAGACAAGCGTGGTGCGTTCTCTCTCTTGTATGGAATGCGGTCCGCTCGGCTATGGGTTGAATGGCCGGCGTGTGAACTTCGGACTCGTCTATTTAGATGTATCGAGGAATGCGAAGGTCATTTCATCGGTCATTGAGCGACCGCCACAATACAATTTGTGATCTTTGAAATCTCGATAATTAAGATGATACATGGTATAAAGAAGTGAAATATTTCATTTTGTTGTATATTTTTTGCAGCAATGATTATAAATGAACTCTTCTCGTATCTTTCAGCCCTGGTGATGTGAGTTCGATTTCCGTTGCAGCCCAGTTTCGCCCATTCGCTTAAACATACATACGAAAACACATGCCATCACCCCGCTTCCCTGATGGGGTAGGCAGAAAAGACAGATCACCAGACTTTTCTATCTCGACACACATATTTCGTCTCTTCCACAAATTTATCTTCTTATTTTTGCTTCTTTAAAATTTAATTTACTTGATCCAAGCAAATCTTCCTTGGTCTTACTGAATCTCCAACGTTTGTTAGTTTATCTTCATTCATTCGTTCTACGTGCCCAAACCATTTCAAAGTGCTTGTTTCATCATATTCAACACATCAGCCTTAAGTTTACACTCATCCCTAATCACTAAATTCTGTATTCTATCATAAGTGCACGCATTTCTTTGACTTTTTTCAGTTTTTTTTCAAGTCCACACTTTACTTCCATACACCAAAGTACCAATAGACTATCACCTTAGCAGATTTTGATACTTTCCGATTCAAGTATATCATAGTATAAATAGGTCAAAACCCATACGATGGTTGTCGTCAAAGAAAGAATACGAGAATTGAATTTTCAATACAAGAGAGCGAGAGACAAATACTTAGATTCTCTGCGAAAGTAATTCGAAATTTGAATCTCGGTGGGTCCGTGATAACTGAAAGAATTTTAAATCCTAGCTAACAATTTTTGAACCGGTGTAAAAGGGGACGATGTTTAAATGATACATGTAAACAAATTCTATATTTTTGAATATATATTTTCATAAATGTAGAATTTGTTTTACTTCCGTGAATATTTCACGGGTTGCAACTAGTATGTATTATTATCCCATTCAGTTTGTTTTTTTTATCGCTACACGCCGTCAGATATTCCTCACAACTCTTCCATCATTTGAGAAAATACTACCTAAAATCAGAATTCTTCAACTTGCTTACCAAGATTTCATAACTCACCCATAAATCGCATTTACTTTTCCTTTTACACTTTCCTATCACCATGACTGGTTTTCCCAACGTTCATTCTCAGATCTTTCTATTGACATTGTTTAAGGGGGTAGTATTCTCTAGAAAATTGAAAAACTCGTTTTTTTTTCATATTCTTAAAGTTTAGACTTTTAAAAATATGTTCTCAAAAGGAAATTTAAAAATTCGCAATATTTACGAAGTTATAACTATAAATGAGGCATTAATTACGCCGCACCGAATGACTCGGACAATACTTTTTACTCGAATTTCTCGAAACTACTTTTTACAAACTGGTCGACATAAAATCTCATATTTTATTCAATTCATTACCTTTAAATTTTGAACAAATTTTAATTAATATTTTGCTATCGTTCGAACCTTGAAAAATTCAAACTATTTAAAAAAATAATAATAAAGGGTATAAAAAAATAATTATTTTTCAGACTACCGCCATTTTACGATTTTTTTAAATTTATTATTTTTCTTTGGTACCAACTGATTTTTTATCAAGAAACTATGTACGATTTTTATTTTAAATTTACGAAAAAGTTCCAATCATGTCGACCAGTTTACCCCCCCTTTTTTTCGACATCTTGAATTTTCGTTTTTTTTTTTTCAAAAAAGTAGTTGTACATTCTCAAATCATCAATAAACAAACTGTTAAATGTGAAGGAAAAATATTTTTTGTTTTTTTTTATTTAGTTAGAAAAAACGCCTGAAATTCACGCCTCTAGAGCAGAAACTCCCCTTAAGACAGGTCCAAGTAGTAGGACTTTGTTGCCATCTTTGGGGCCTCAATATTCTAGCATAAGGGTGAAATGAAAACTGATGGTTTTTTTTTGCATTTAGAAAATTATCCTCCTCTGTGTGTGTATAAATTTATATTTAATTTAATTAATTAATTATAATATGTTTGTAGAACGTTTTAAAAAACTTATATAGCGCTGTTTTGCAACATATGTTATAATGAGACACCTTCAACAGTAATAAACTCGCCAGGTTATAATGTAATGCAACAAATAATTGCATTTATTTAATATAAAAAAAACGATGTCCTCTGTGGTATGTCTCATGGTATACAATGTCAATCAAATATAGTTTAAGTTTTATTATTTTAGTATAAAAAGACAATTTATATAGCGTTGTTTAGATAGAAGACTCTCTTTAAGTCGCTCTTACTTGGGATTTGAACCCACTATTATTAAAAGATTGTAAATTAAAAAAAAAAACAAATTTCGTGTAATGATACGAAGCTGATGGCTGCAGCCATTTGATTAGGAACTTTGTATCTGCATGTGTTTAGAAAAACATATTTGGTAAGAAAACCGCAGAAAACTAGCTAGAGGAAGACAAACTACAAAGAAACCTTTTTAGATCTTTCTATATGTGATAGAAACACATTCAGATGTAGGTGGAGTATATAGTGTATGTGCAAAGTTTTCATATATTTTGTAATTTGTTTTATCAAATACTGTTTAGTCCACTTTTTGTAACGGTATAACCCTTAAACAATTCTTGTTTGTACTCCCCTAATGATGATGTAAAAGCCTTGAAACCGGTAGGGTTATACCGCTACAAAAAGTGGAATAAACAGTGTTTGATAAAACAAATTACGATGTCTTTAAACACAATTTTAATGCCTTAACTGTAAATAAAATATTGTCATTGATTTTGATAAAACTCCCTAAAAAGGATTAATATAAGGTTTTTGGGGTTATCATGCTACCCATATCTCTAACATTTTGATGCGAACAAAGATCAATCCAATTAATTTATTTATATAGAGAAAACGAACATTTACCAAAAATAAAGACCATACATTAATTAAATTTTACGGAACAGCAATAAGACTGTTCCAACAAAATTAAAATGACCAAACAAAACTGTTTTTAATTTAAAACCATCAAGAAATAGACAATGAAGAAAAAGGCTTATTGTACCAGATACACCCTTCTTCCTGGCACTATCCCAACTCATTGCCTAGGTAGGCTGTTGGGGTTGACTCTTCTCGTTTTTAGGCTGTATATTTTTCAGTTCTGGGTGTCGCTTTCATCTAGGCCGTTTCTCTGCAGGATTTTGGAGCATTGAGTCATCCAGTTGTTGTTTGGTCTTCCTCTGGCCGGTTGTCGAGGAAGATCCACAGACATTGCCTGATTTACAGTATGGTCTGGCGGTCTCCGTCTTATGTGCCCGTACCATCTAAGCTATCGTTCTTCCTGTTTACTATTTCTGTCAGTGACTCCCAGGCTACCACGAACGCGTGAGTTCTTAATTTTATCTTTCAGTGATACTCCTGCCGACCACCTAAGCATTCGCATTTCTGCTGTTTAAGTTGCCTAGAGTAGGAGATGTACATAGTCCAGCATTATGAGCCATACATAATTGCGGGTCTAACGATAGTCTGGTATACCTTTCCTTTCAGTTTTATAGGCATTTTTGGGTCACACAAGACTCCTGTTACCGATCTGAATTTCATCCATCCCACACTTATTCTATGGGCAACATCCGCGGCGCACCCTCCGTCTTTGTGAATGAGTGAGCCTAGATATTTAAATTAGTCAGCCGATACATCCGAAAAGCAAAACTATTAATTAAATACAATTATCTTGAGAAATTCAGATAGAGAAGAACAACCCACTTCTGGTAGCTACAGTAACGTCATTGATCTACCATATGTGTTTCAATTTTACTTTAAATAGCCTTCTAACTTGTTACGGTAATTTTCTAAAAGCTCGACAGATTGTATAATTTATTTAAAAAAATTACAATGCGAAAATAGTTTGAGAGTTGCAGGAAAATGCAATGCATTACCCTGCAACTCACAACCTATTTTCCCACTGTCCCTTATCAGTGAAGACCTTCTTGGCTAAAAAATCTCAACACAAGAGCTGTGATTTCTTAATCCGTTATGGTTTACTTTGAGTTCTTCTCCGATATAATCCTGATTAATAAATCCTTAAGAATTTATGAATTATGACAAACAAAAAGTAGAGAAACCATTTCTAGAAGAGTCCACGCGATAAAGCTTCGCGTATATCTTTGAATTATAGCATCCAAGGAAGAAGTCCCAAAAACACACGTTGAAAGCGGAAGATTTTCCTCAAAATGGTTGTACAGGCAGTCCTAGGATTAACGACAATTTCATTGTTGAATCTGCCATCTAAACTCAAAATACAGTTTTTCACTCCTCGATTCGTGAATATCAATAATCGTCATATTTCCTCAAAATATATGCAAATAAAGCATTTATTAGTAAAAAAAACTTCAGATCATATTTCCAAAAGATAATCAACAATTTAGTTTAAAGTTAAGGCATTAACGTTGTGGAGGTTTAAAAACATTGTTATTTATTTTATCAAACACTGTTTATTCCACTTTTTGTAACAGTATAACCCTACCGGTTTCAAGGTTTTCACCTCATCTTCAGGGGAGCTTCCGCTTTAAACGTGTGTTTTTGGAACTTCTTCTTTGGGTGCTATAATTCAAAGATATACGCGAGGCCTTATCGCGTGGACTCTTCTAGAAATGGATTTTCTCCTTTTTGTTTGTTTTAATTCATAAATTCTTAAGGATTTATTAATCACGATTATATCGGAGAAGAATTGAAAGTAAACCATAACGGATTGAGAAGTCACAGCTCTTGTGTTAGAAGCATATGCTGAGATTTTTTAGCCAAGAAGGCCTATATAAATAAAGGACAATGAAAAAACTAGTTGAGAATTGCAGGGTAATACATTGCATTATCCTGCAACTCTCAACCTATTTCGAATTGTTCATTTTTTAAATAAATTATGCATTCTGTCGAGTATTAAGAAAATTACTGCTATTTAACCCTTTCCTTACGGTACTAAAATTGTAACGCGCGCTCCGGCGTTGGGTAGTGAGTACGCGATCAAAAATTTGCGATTTTAAATCGAAAAAATAAGAAAATTCATAGATAATCCCCTTAATAATTATAATTGAAGTTAAAAATTATAATAATTGAGATTTATTTGCTTCAAACATTAAAAAACCATCTGGCATCGCTCACGGAACGGGCGTAGGTCTAATATATTTGCAAGCCCAGAAGCTACTGCGGTGCGGAGCAGTAGTGGCTTACCCCGGCGTGGCTTACGCTTGCGACGATTGAGACAATTGAGCTCCTCGCAATTCAGTGGAGTATGCAAGTGTGAGATGCGAATATAGTGTCGCGCTTCTCGCATACTCTTCACCTATCGTCAAGACACAAGGTCGAGGCACTCACAGCGTTTAAATGCGAATTTGTTTCCGATCTTCACAAAATACCCACGATGTAGTCGATGAATTCTGATTAATATTAATATTATTTTTTAAATCAATGCGTAAATATATTATGGAGGAATACCTAAAATCTTAACCTTGTATTTATTATATTTATAGAGATATTCATGGTTGTTAGAAGCAACGTGTATAAGATACCCAACACAGGGAAGGAAAGGTTAACGTCATTAAAATTGAAAAGCATATGATAGATCTAGGGCATTACTGTATTCAACATAAGTGGTTTGTTTGTGCTCCCCTGAAAATGACGTAAAAACCTTGAAACCGGTAGGGTTATACAGTTACAAAAAGTAGAATAAACAGTGTTTGATAAAATAAATAACAGTATCAACAATATTACCAACGGTAACTACAATATAGCTGAAGCTGCATACACATAATTTTAAGATAATTTCGTTGTATGAATACTACGCCTCATCTAAAGTCGAAAGTTATTAACTATCACATATCTACAAAGGTCACAGAGGATCACAAAGGTTTCTATGTAGTTCGTCTTCCCTTGGTAAGTTTTCTGCGATTTTCTTTACCAATATTTTATTTCAAATATATGCTGATGCGGAGAAATTTCTTGTCTTGCGGTGGCAGCCACCATTTTCATACCCTAACACTCAAATATTTTTTTTTGTAATATTTTGAAATAGTGGGGTTTGAATTCTGGATTAGAACGGCCATTAGGAGAATCTGTCCTCTAAACGGTGCCTTATAAATTGTCCTTTTATTTTTATTATTATTATTGTTATAATTTTAAAAATATTCTCACACATACATGAATACCATCACATAATTTTTCTGTCGGGGCAGGCAGAGAGGATAGAACGCCAGACTTTCATATCGCGACACAAATCTTTCGCCTCCTCCAAAATCATACAACGAATATGATTTATTTAAAAAGAAATAATTAGATCGAACAGTCCATTTTTTTTTTCTGATAAAGTGTTACAAGTGGTTGCTTAAATGGACTATCTTCGGAAGGACGACAGTTGCAAGTCGAAAAATAGTTTCGTTATTGCAAAACGCCGTAACTGATGTATCGACTGTATTCGCAATTACCGAAGAATCCAAATCCGTATGAAGAAGTGAGAGATGGGGTGTTCTGACAGGGTAGGCAAGGAATAGAGGGCGGTAGAAGGCAATAAATAATGGTGATACATCAGCTAGATAACCATGGTTTAATGGTTTGCTGGTCACTCGTCTAGAAAGTGTTTGGTGTTCTTATCTCGTCTGAATTTTCGCATTTATTTCTCGGAAGCAAGTCTAAGATCAAGTTTAATAGAAATTTTAGTGGAATTGAGAATGTTTTTTAGTGAGATTTCGTTTCAATCACTAACATACTAACTCACTTACGGCCATGGGAATTGCAATAAAAAACTTTTTTCATTTAATCTACTCTCTTTGCCCTTTCGCAATTTATGCGATCACCCAGATTAATCCACATATCAAATTTGAAGCCACTTGAGGAAAGAAGAATCTCTAGAAATTAGGAAGAACTCTATTCAGCTATACGTCGGACTACCTTCAGCCCGATTGGCTACTCTGATTCACACGTCGACAACAAGGGATAATTTTATAGCTTTGTGAAACCTTCTGTAGTAGAAAAAAGTTTTTTTTTTTATATATTCCTCTTTATTATCTTTGTCTGTGATATCTAATATTCGGCTAATGCCTCGTTATATTTTCACACTCTGATGTGACGCTTTCAAAGGAGAGCTTTCCTCCCCTCGGAAACAGCTTTTTTTATCATCGTATGACTAATCTAATTTGTAACGAGTTGAAGACTACGCTCTTATGGAACCGTATTCATTTCTAGAGGCAGTTGGGTGGAGAGTGGATGCCCCTGTCAAAAAATGCTAATTTGATTTTATAAATTTATGCAACGGGTATCATATGAGTGTTTGCAGTGTATGAGTGAAAAACGAAAAACTAGAAAAAGTTAAGGAATTCCGCTATCTGGGAAAAATGTTAAAGAGAAATGGTTTGATAGAGAAAGATATTGAAAGGTGTGTTGCAGCATGGAACAAGGTCGACACTTTACATAAGACTTTATTTACCTATAAAATAATTACGGTATATAAAAAAAAATATCGTCGTCATTGCTGGGCCTTGTAGTTGAAGATCCCATGGCTATTCCAATGTCAATTCAATTGGAAATTGAAGCTGTACCATGAAGTTTGTTTTAAGTGAGTAAGCCGTTAACAGCGCACCAGCAAACTCACTGGTCATACCACAGTACTGGATCCGATGACACACCTGGAGTGACTGGTTCGGAGAACATCAGCAAGCTTTTTTTCCATTTTTTAAAAGAATAAAGATGACTTTAGTCATAAATATCTTTATACCCTCAAATACTAGGCGGAAAAATGCCTGTGTGATTCAATAGAAAGTAGCAGAGCATGGGGCTCAAACTGGGGACCTTCCGCGTTAAAGTCTCGTGCGTTACCGTGCAGCCATGCACCTAAAAAATATAAAATGTTAAAAAAATATACAGGGATATGTTCCTGTCTGCTAGAATGTATGGAAATTAAAAGAGTGACAGGGGTAGAAAAAATGCTGTAGAAAAGCGGGATTTGAGTAAAACAACTGTTATTTAAATGTATGATAGATTAAAAAATGATCGTATCAGAGATAACTGCTTGTTATAGCCGTGTGTTATAAGCAGAATCAAGAAAATAATCTTGATCTGTTCTTAAATAATTAGCCACCTTTCAGTCACACCCTTTTCGGATAAGCAGTGAAGGTAGATTTCTACACCTTCGCATTCACACAAACAATATATGTCTTATCCTTGCTGATATACTATATCTCATCATGCATGATTTTCTGTTTTATAAACCATTTTATAAGCAGAATTAAGAAAATAATCTTTAGAGGTTGAAATTTGTTCTATCAAACACTGGTTATTCCACTATTTGTAACGCTATAACCCTACTGGTTTCAAGGTTTTCACCTCATCTTCAGGTGAGCACAAACAGTATTATTTGTGTTCCCCTAAAGATGAGGTGAAAGCCTTGAAACCAGTAGGGTTATTCCGTTACAAAAAGTGGAATAAACAGTGTTTGATAAAACAAATTACAATGTCTTTAAACCTTCACAATGTTTATGCCTTAACTATAAACAATATAATATTTAGAGAGTTTTGACATATAATCAGCAGGAGGTTCTTAAAAAGTTAGCCAACTTTAAACCATATCCCTTTAGGGATACGCAGAGAAGGTAGATTTCAACACTTTCGCATTCATACAAACAGCCTATGTCTCAGCTTTGCTCGTATATCTCGTCATACACGATTTTTTGTTGCATAAACTACGCGATATAACACTCCAAAAGATCTTATAGAAATATGTTAGTGTAAATGTTGTTTATTAAAATGAAATTTAAATTACTGAAAATTGATTCAACACGCTTCCTCATATTACATCCAACGAGGATATCTGGGGAAAAAGCGAAGCTGTGCCGTGGAGTTTGTTTATTAGGAAAGTGAGCTGTTGCACACTAGCAAACTCACCGGCCACGTCACTGTACTGGATCCGATGACACACCTAAAGGGAGACGGACGATCGGACTACACTGTTGCTAAATGTTTTTTTTTTTGTAATTTCAACGAACTAACATTTCCGAAATCATGTGTATCCTTATAACCTCGAATACTTGGCGGAAAAATACCTATGTCATTCGAGGAGAGTAGCATAGCGCGGAATTTGAACCAGCGAACTTCCGCACGTAAGTCCAGTGCGTTACCGCGCGGCCATGCACCTCAAACTATTAATTTAATATAATTATTATTTATTTATAAAACACTGTATTGCAAAAACAATCTCTGGCGGGCTTATTATCAGGCGGCAATATTTTCCACCAACCAAATAAAAGTAAATGAAGCAAGTTACATGGTCGCAAAAAAACATTCAAATGACTATCCATTCCTACTAAATCCATAAACACATACGTGAGCAAACGTTCACAAAACCCACAAAGACGGACAATCACCCGAACATTCATTTTCATATAAAGTGAGATATCACCAATCAAACGAAAAGGAAGAGAAGGTGGAGGGGAAAGAAAGAAACCAGGAACGAAACACGTTATATAACTGACTAAAAATTAAGAGTTTTTTTCAGTCGCTTTTTAAAGTATCCCAAGGATGGAGCAAGTCTAACATTGGTTTGTAACTGAGTTCAGAGTCTCACTTTATTGTACAGTGTTGAGTCTCTCTCTCCCTGGCTCCATCCCAACTCATTGTCTGCGAAGACTGTTGGGGTCAGCTCTCCTCGTCCTCAGGTTGTATGCTCTTCTGTCCCGGACTACGTCCCCCAGGCCGTGCCTCTGCATCATGTTATCTTTTTGCACCACCCATGAATTCTTTGGTCTTCCTCTGGTTGTTATTCGAGGAAGATCCATGGAGATTGCCTGGTTCACAATGTGATCAGGTGCTCTGCGTCCAACGTGCCCATACCATCTCAATCGTCTCTCCTCCATCTGGCTGTTGATGTCTGTAACACCCAGGCTTCCACGAATGCGTGAGCTTCTTATTTTGTATCTTAGGGACACACCAGCTGACCATCTTAGCATGCGCATTTCAGCAGTTTCTAGTTGCCTAGAATAAGAGGTATTATACAGTGTTGAGTAAAATGAAGTAGAGCACTTTGGGATAATTTGGACATATGAATCGAATTAATGAATAAGGAATAACAAAACAAATATTAAGTAGAAGGCGTATGAGACAAAGGACCAATAAAAGTATGGTTAGATCAATTTAATTATATTGTGAAAGAAGAAAACGTAGAAAGTCAGGAAAATCGTATAAGTTGTACGAAAAGGTGTATGAATGTGAAATAGGTCAATGATGTGTATCGAGATAGAAAAATCTTGCGCTCCGTCTTCTCTGCTTACCCCGACAAGAAAAAAGCGTGATAATATGTAACTATGTATGTATTTTATTCCTTTATCAAAAATGCTCATTATGTTAATAATTAGTAAGAATTAGAAGGTATTTCGTTTAAAAATGCTCATAAGGTTAATAATTGGTAAGAATTAGTAGGTATTTCGTTTAAAAATGCTCAAATGTTATGGTTAATAATCAGTAAGAATTAATAGGTATTTCGTTTAAAAATGCTCATAAGATCAATAACATAATTAGTAAGAATAAGTAGGTATTTCGTTTAAAAATGCTCATACTATATGTTAAGGTTAATTGATAATTAGTAAGAATTAGAAGGTATTTCGTTTAAAAATACTCATAAGGTTAATAACATAATTCGTAAAAATTAGTAGGTATTTCATTTTAAAATGCTCATAAGGTTAATAATTAGTAAGAGTTAGTAGGTATTTCGTTTAAAAATGCTCAAATGTTATGGTTAATAATTAGTAATAATTAGTAGGTATTTCGTTTAAAAATGCTCAAAAAATACTCTCAAACATTCTTTGTAATAGATTGCAGAAATACTCCGAATGCATAATTGGAAAATACCAAACTGGATTTTGTAGGGGAAGGTCAACAATAGATCAAATATTTTCACTTAGACATATATTGGAAAAGACTGTAGAGTTCAACATTGATACATACCACCTCTTCATAGACTTTAAGGCTGCCTACGACACGGTCAATAGGACAAAACTCTATGAAGCTATGGCTGAATTTAATATTCCTGTCAAACTCATTAACCTAGTCAGGCTTACAATGTCCAACGTTGAGTGCCGTGTCAGAGTGCAAAGGGATCTGTCTGAACCTCTTAAAACATTTAATGGACTTAGACAAGGAGATGCTTTGGCGTGTACGCTGTTTAATATGGCTTTGGAAAAGGCCATTAGGGATAGCGGCATACAAACAACAGGCCATATATTCAGTAAATCTGTGCAGCTCCTGGCTTATGCAGATGACATTGACATCATAGCGAGGTCGGAACATGAACTTATGAATGCCTTCCGAGCACTAGCAGCATCAGCAAAAAACCTAGGCTTGGTAGTCAATGAGACCAAAACAAAATATATGCCCGTAAATGGACGCCAAAACCCAATAAGTCTACAAATAGACAACTTTACCTTCCAAACCGTTTCTGAATTTGTGTATCTCGGTACCATGGTGACAAGTAAGAACGATGTTTCCACTGAAATAAATCGAAGATTAATAGCTGCAAACCGATGCTATTTTGGACTGCAGAGGTACATGCAATCACGACATCTCTCTAGAAAAACCAAAACTCTACTTTATAAAACACTCATCCGACCTGTGCTCACCTATGGCTCAGAATGTTGGACTCTAAGTAGAGTGGACATGAGGGCTCTAGGGACATTTGAGAGGAAGATTCTGCGCAAAATATATGGCCCCATTTGCAATAACGGAGAATGGCGTATCAGGTATAATCAGGAGCTGTACGGTCTGTATGGAGACCCTACCATAACACAAGAGATTTTAATTGGGAGACTCAGGTGGGCTGGACACGTGCAGCGAATGAGTGAGGAAGACATTCCGAGAAGGCTCTTGAATGGCACACCGGGGGGTCGAAGAAAGCCAGGAAGGCCGAAGCTTCGATGGCTGGATGGTGTCAATAGGGATGCGCAGCTCATTGGCATCCAGAACTGGCGAACAGCAGCACAGGACCGCCAGTCATGGAGGCGTGCTTTAAAGGAGGCCAAGACCCGACCTGGGTTGTAGAGCCATTGTTGATTGACGTATTTCGTTTACAAATGCCCATACTATATGTTAAGGTTAATAATTAGTAAGAATTAGTAGGTATTTCGTTTAAAATAGTCATAAGGTTAATAACATAATTTGTAAGAATTAGTAGGTATTTCATTTAAAAATGCTCATAAGGTTAATAATTAGTAAGAATTAGTAGGTATTTCGTTTTCACTGTCGGAAAATGTTTTGCTATTTTTGTAAATTTACCGAGTTTAAATACAAACCATACATTACGCTTACACAACATTTGTATCTCTTACAAAGAATTTAAAATTAAATCACACGATGCTGGCTTAATTCAAATTGAAACATTTTTTTTATTCCGCCCATACTGAGTCCCGCAGGCTAGATTCCTTTCCCCGATTTGATCAATAGTGACCCGGAAGTGTGCCGCCTTCCAGTCGAGCTTGCTCTATTCGTATCCTGTCCATTGGTCTCTATTTATTTCTTTTAGAACCAAATGAGCCATTCGATCACGCCATTAGAGTCCTCGTTTGGTACTTTTATTGTTTAGTTTTACCCGATTGCAACAGTATACCGAACGATAAATATAACTTTGTTGAATTGCAGTCATTTTGAAATAGCGCATAAAATGAAATTCTTAACAATACCCATGGACTAAGAAAAATGTTTTAGCAAAGTGAGTAAAAAATAGCAACCCGGAGTACTGAATGGGGGTGATTTCAGTGAGATAGTTGGTGCAATTTGTCTTCCACATGGGGTTTTCAGTTTATATTATGGAAGGTACACTTCAGATTCTTTAATAAAATGTGGTTTTTTATCATCCGAATATCTTCAGGGCTGCCTTTGTGGTACTCAGCTAGTGAATACGTATGCCTTGTCTGGAGTAGATCAAGGCACGCTAGTCAAATTAATATAGCCCTGAATAAGACATGCCATCTGATAACAGGTTGCTTAAAACCAGCCGTACTAAATAAGGTACACGAAATTGACAGAATCACTCCCTTAAAAACCAGGAGAGACATTTTAGGCAGTTCTGAGAGAGACAAGTAATTGAAACATCTCAAACAGCATTTCATAATCACCAGCACCCATTCGTACTAAATGTGTACATTCGTATAAAATGTGTACAATAAGTAAAAATTAACCAACAAGAAATAATTTTATAAGCCGAAACTACTAGATTCCATTACGAAAATTCAAAATCCTTTATTGAAAAAATATTTTATGAAATTGTAATTTATTTTATCAAACACCGTTTATTCCACTTTATTTAATGGTATAACCTTACCGGTTTCAAGGTTTTCACCTCATCGTCAGGGGAGCGTTTATATTTTTTACAGTTTTTTTATTGATGATTAGAGACTTACAAAAAAATTTTTGAAAAAAATAAGAAAATTCAAGATGTTATCAGATGTTATAAAAAATAATCTCTTGTAAACTGGTTGACATGATTGGAACCTTTTCGTAAATTTGAAACAAAAATTATACACATTTTGCTAATAAAAAATAATGTCATTATAGTTGGTACGAAAAAAAATTGTAAAATGGCGGCTATCTGAAATTTTTTTACCCTTTTTTCAAATTTTTTTTTTAAATATTGTAGTAAAAATAGTGAAAAATTTTTCAAGGCAGAGACGATAGAAAAACATTTATTTAAGTTTTATACCAAGTTTGAAGACAATCGGTTGAGTATAACTTGAGATTTTATGTCGACCAGTTTGAAAAAAGTAGTTTCGAGAAAAACGCGTTTAATGTTTTGAGATTATTGTCCGAGTCATTCCGGTGCGGCGTAATTGTTGCCTCATTTATAGCTACGACTTCGTAAATATTGAGAATTTTAATTTGAGAACATATTCTTAAAGGTGTAAACTTTAAGAATATTGAAAAAAAAAAAAAAAACGATTTTTTCAAATTTCGAGAGTAGAATACGCCCTTAACCGTAACAGGGTCAAAGCCTGATGGTAGGGATGAACATTGAACATTGCCACGAGGTCTAAAAAACGTTCTTCCGATATTTTTGCATTTTGAATTCTCCACTAAAAGAGATAACGTCGATCATAAATGTGTTACTTATACAAATTGGAAATACTTTCTATATCGCAGAGCGCCCCACTGGAATGTTGAAAATATCCTTTATTTGATCTTGTTCGAAGTAAGCAGAAAGCGTTCGCATATATTTCCATACATTTCAAATAAATAAAATTTATTATTGACAATCCGATCTTTGACAGCAGCGAAGAGGTTAACAACCGAAAAGTCGGGAAATTTTATATCTCGCACTCCCTCGGTTTTTACTTTGACTAAAGAAATTGAAAAATTCGACAAACTTTCAATACGTTTTTAATTTTTTTCCAATTATAAAGCAATTTTCATTCTCAAGTATGTTAAAAAATATAAACCATTTATGATTTCAGCTATTATTGCAATCATTGGTTTCGTTTAAATGATAAATTAGTGCGAGTATAAGTTACTTGTTTCAAAATAGTAACGTTTTGTGAGACAGTGGAGTTATTTCGTTGATTTTTACACGTCTTTGGATTGTTTTGTTTTTTTTTGTTTTTGTTTATTTTTTTTTTATTATTTTATTTTTCTCCTGGATTATCCTTTTGATTTGTTTTCTCTTTAATTGTTATCTAAAGTAACATCGATGATTGATTTTTTTCTAGTTTAACATCTCAACCCCTCCTTTCCCTTCGCATCACCATAACCTACAACTATATTTTATTTAATTTATATTTAATTTACTTTTTTGTTTTCATTTAATAACAAAGCTTAAATGTGGAATAAAATACATATAATTTACTTTAATTTTGAAAATATTGAGTAATATCGTAATTTACCTATAAATGAAGAGCTTAATTTTTATTAAATGAACAAATGAATACATGACGACCTCCGTGGCCTAGTTGGAAAAACGCCTGTTCGCCAACGGACGCTACGGTTTCAAATTCCGCTGAAATCTAGACATTAAAAAAAGACGTCAGACTGGTTTTCACTTAAGGAGGTGTTCTACTCTAGAGGTGTGAATTAATTTCGGGCGTTTTTTCAGACTAAATAAAAAAAAAACAAAAAATATTTTTCTTACGCATTTTTTTTTCTGTTTGTTTATTGATGATTTAAAAATGTACAAAATTTTTTTTGAAAAAATATATTCTAAATTCAAGATGTTTTCAGATGTTATATCTTGTCGTAAAAAAGGGGATGAGCTGGTCGACATGATTGAAGCCTTTTCGTAAATCTGAAACAAAAATCAAAGACAGTTTCTTGATAGGAAATAATGTCGTCATAGTTTATATCAAAGAGAAAAAAAAACGTTAAATGACGGTTGTCTAAAATATTTTTTACCCTTTTTTCCAATTTTTAATTTTTTTTAAAATAGTTTTGAATTTTTCAAGGTAGAGACTATATAAAAACATTTTTTTAAGTTTTATGCCAAATTTGAAGGCAATCCATTGAATAGAGTTTAAGATTTTATGTCGACCAGGTTGAAAAAAGTAGTTTCGAGAAAAACGCGTTTAAAGTTTTGAGATTATTGTCCGAGTCATTCTGGTGCGGCGTAATTGCTGCCTCATTTATAGCTATAACTTCGTAAATATTAAGAATTTTAAAATTTCCTTTTGAGAACATATTCTTAAAGGTCATGGTCTTAAACTTTAAGAATATGCAAAAAAAAACCGTTTTTTTTTTTAAATATCTAGAGCATCGTACCCCCTTAAGGCCTCTTTAACCCTTCCCTTACGGTAATAAAAATAATACGCGTGCTCCGGTGTTGGGTAGTGAGTACGCGACCAAAAATTAGCGATTTTAAATCGGAAAAATAAAAATATTCATAGATAATCCCCTTAATTAATTATAATTGAAGTTAAAAATTATAATAATTGAGATTTATTTGCTGAAAACATTAAAAAACCATCTGGCAACGCTCACGCAACGGGCGTACGTCTTAACTATTTGCAAGCTTAGAAGCTACTAGTGGCGCGGAACGTCAGTCGCATACCCCGGCGCTTACGCTTATGCTTGCGACGTTGAGACAATTCAGCTCCTCGCAATTCAGTCTAGTATACAAGAGTGAGATGCAAATATAGTGTCGCGCTTTCCGTATACTATACACCTATCGTCAAGACGAGGCACTCGCAGCGTTTAAATGCGAATTTGTTTTCGATCTTTACAAAACACCTCGATGTAGTCGATAAAAGCTGATTATTATTAATATTATTTTTTAAATCAATGCGTAAATATATTATGGAGGAATACCTAAAATCTTAACCTTGTATTTATTATATTTATAGAGATATTGATGGTTATTAGAAGCAACGTGTAGAAGATACCCAACACAGGGAAGGAAAGGTTAATATCTTTCTTGAGGGCTGGAAGAGATCACTCCATGGCAATAAGCCCGCCAGGTTTTACTGTATACAACGAAAGTGTAATATAATACAATATATGGAAATAACTTAGATATAAAATAAAATAATTTGTAACAAACCACATGTTTCTTTATTCACAGGCGTAATTCCCATGAGAATCTCCCACCCCTTAACCCATTCCGAGCGGCCGGCCGCAAATCCGCTTTAATGCCCGGTCTTTACGCTGCTGAGCTAATGGCTGGAGCGAACCCATCTCGGTGTGTTTTAAACGGCACACTTTCATTAGACCATCGAATTGTTGACGCCCTATTGGATTTTTACTAATGTCGCTTAAACGCCTCGTCGCTAGCTTACTGCTGGGGGTAAAAACGAATCTTTTCGGTTAATGCTCCTGTTAAAAGAAAGAATGCTAAAATTTGCCGTTTAGTTTAATGGGGATAACCATTTTGTGATTTTGACCAAATGTCGCGATTAATTTTTCAATGGTGACATCTGGATTATATTGCATTGCAGATTAAACACTGTTATCACAAATTCTTTGTACCATTCTTACAAGTTATGTGTATTGTTTTATTTCAATTTATTTTTGGTATTTTTTTTTATTTCGTATCAACAACTAAGAATGAAATTTTAATTTGATCCCAATATCATAGATCCTTCGTTTGTGGTCAACATTTTTCGATTATTAACGTCCATTTGCTTAAAACGGATCAATAATAATAATAAAGGACCATTAATTTAGCGCCCTTGAAGAGAGTGTGCTCTCTTCAAGGGCGCTCTAGCTCGGGACTCGAACCCCACTATTATACCCACGCTTAAACATATTACAAAATTAATATCAATATGAGTTGAATGTAAAGAAAGAAAAGCAGCGACTACGGATTTTAGGCACTTCCCGCATCTACAGAAGGTAAAAAAAATATTTAATAAGAAAACGGTAGAAAATTTATTATTACATCAAACCTCCCATTCAAGTTGTTTTTCAACCATTTATTTCACTATACCTTATCAAAATTTAGTTGAGGAGGGCTCTTTTGTGCTTGCGACTTTCTTTTAATAATGCGTTTTAGAGCCACATTTATGTGTATTACATCGATCGTTTATGTGCATCGAGTTTTCACGTTTTTCACGTTTATGTGCATCGATCACATCGCTATTAACAACCCGTATTTACAACTAAGTCAAAAGTAACCATCTTCTTCTTGTCCTACCGCTATGTTATATATTTCTAGAAAAGTCTTAATTATGTAATTATTCCCTCCCCATCACATGGGCATACCATATAAGACAATAGTATCTCATATTTTTTTTTTAAACGGCATAATTTAAATCAAGGAAGCTACCCCGGGCGTATTTTTATAAGTCCAAATCCTGTAAAACCAACAGCTCATTTTAACATCTTAATTACTGTGACGTGTTGTGGGGCTGCATTGCATTTTACACTCAACACACAAAGTTATATAACATATTTATAAAAAAGAAAAAATATATTTCAATCAATTTTTTTCACTGCGACATTCTTTCTTTTGTATGGCATTGTTAACTTTCCCCTCTAAAACTCAGTGTCAATGTTCATTTTTCCCCGGTATTTTTCACGTTGTTTTTTACTGTCCATACAATGTGTCTCTGAAAAAAAATCAACTTATTTCTGAATCGTTCCCTCATTGACTTGCTTAAAAAAACAATAAAATAAAAATTATGCTTTGTCACTTCCCTCCCGTTTATCATCCTTTTATAACTATATATCCAATTTTCTAATATTGGAACAAATAATTGATTAAATAAAAGCGGAGAAAGCAAAAAATATCGAGCTTTTGTCATATTTTCAACTTAAATAGTTAATAACGAAGCACATACAATGTTTGATTCTTTATTGTTTTTGATTTGTGTGATGCTTATAAAAATACTCTTTTCCAATAATTATAATAGGTTTTGGTCATTCTGAATAAATAACGCAATTTTTCTTGAGTTGACATTTTGTTAAAAAAAAACTACACAATGCGCAAAAATTCATAAATAATTATAAAAATAAAAAAACAATTTATATAACGCCATTTACAGAGCAAACTCACCTAAAGGGGACTATATGCTCACAATGTCGAACTTCTCACAGTGTGTAACTATAGAAGCCTCGAAACAAGAAGGCAAGAATCCATTGCGATATTCCTAATAAAGGTTTTCCAAGGTTCCTTTAACTGTCCCGCGATTCTAGAAGCACTAAGTTTATATGTACCCAATAAATATAGCCGTGCAAGGAATCACCCTTTGTTCCACATACCAACTGACAGGACGAATATCATGGCTAAACACTCAGTCACGCGTGGTATAGAGATATTGAACCAACTGAATGACACTGTTGATATACTCTCGGTACCGTCTAGCAGTATGAAAAGAATCCTGGCTGATATTATTCCTAACGAATAAGCTAACGCTAGAAGCAGACCCTCGTTGTGTAACAGGAGAAATCCATGCAAAGTGGATAAAAAAAAAAAAAAAGAAAACTCGGGATTAAAAACAACTATTATTGACATTAAAAAAATGACACTAAAAAAAATCGAGCGTAATGATAATAATGTGGAGGCTGTAGTATATGTTTAGCAAAACATATTTGGTGAGAAAAAAAGCAGAAAACTTACCAAGAGTACACAAACTGCAAAAAAATCTTTGTAGATCTTCCGATAAGTGATAGTAACACATTCGGCTTTAAGTGTAGTCATAAATTTTCAAAATATTTTCTTAAAGGCTCAATCTTTAAGTGCTTCCTAAAGCTGAAAACGCTATTCATGTATATATCACTAAAGAGGCAAACCATTCGATGGCACAGGATCGATTTGGAACTATTAATTTATTTGATAAAGACGAAATATTAAGTAAAGAAAATTCGTGTAAAGTTTTAGCGTCTCAGACGATTTTTCTCAAAGTTGATCGGTCATTCACCGTCTCTTTGCATTAACCGTCCACTCATAACCTCCTAAGAGCATGCTGCACGTTATCTAAAAGCCTCTTGCCTTAGTCTGCTAAGTGTCCGTCTTCTATTTTGTTAGGTTTGCACAATGTTCTTTGTTGACCGTGTCAACTGAGATATGCTTACATACATACTCGCAATTCTCTAGCATTAAAGTGATCAAAACATTGTACTGCACTTACGTCCGTAGCATACTCGAATATGGCTCAAAAATCTGGAACCCCCAGTACGATATATATATTAATAGACTAGAATCAATCCAACGTAGATTTGTCAAGTATCTTCAATTTAAATGCAAAGAATACGACAACGATTACGAGGCCAGATGCAGGCGACAACACCTCCTACCATTTCGCGAAAGACGGAAATTAGCCGATATTATTTTATTAACGAAAATAGCACAATATCACATTGATGCCCCAGAATTACTCTCAAACATAAACCTTAACGTCCTCAGAATCTCCGCAAGACATACTAAATGGCTGAACATCCCCTTTAGTGCGACCAAATACAGATAAAATTCATTCTTTGTAAGAGCATCTAACTTCGTAAACAACCTGGAAGACTTCCCGGAATTCGATTTATTTAACTCTTCTGCGAACTCGATTAGATTGCGCATATACGGGAACTGGTTTGGTGTGGATCTCTGACTGTCTCATCCCTGGCTGTCTCCTAGTTAACAATTTTCAACATTACTTAAAGCCTACCTACTACCTTCTTACCAATCTCCTAACACAATTAAGTGTACCTATTGAAACCATATGCGAAAA
Source organism: Odontocerum albicorne (assembly GCA_949825065.1). Taxonomy (NCBI): domain Eukaryota; kingdom Metazoa; phylum Arthropoda; class Insecta; order Trichoptera; family Odontoceridae; genus Odontocerum; species Odontocerum albicorne. The sequence continues at coordinate 4,269,841 of OX463855.1, forward strand.
CTGTCAAATGGTGTTTCGAAACCCATAGATATCAGTAATAATACCGACATAAACACTGTATGTTTTCCTAATAAAATAAAAATAAAATAGTATGTCCATGTAAATTTCGCTACCTCTTATGTCGTTGGTTAGACCATTAATTTTTTTTTATATTAGTTCTCTGTTTCAAATATCTTGTGTCCTGTTTTGGGCCATGGTATTTTCATAGCATTCAGTTTTTGAAGCTTGAATTTTTTAAATCTACATTGCACGGATTTTTCCTGGTACGCAAAGAGGACCTGCTTCTTGTTAGCTTATCTGTTAGGAACAATATCAGCCAAGATTTTTCTTATATTGCTAGGTGGTTCAGAGAATATATTCACAGTGTCATTCAATTGCTTCAATATCTCTTTACTAACTGAGTGTTTAATCATGATATACTTTCTGCAAGTTGGTATCTAGAACAGAGGGTAATTCCTTGGATGGCTATATTTCTTCTCCCTGGCTCCATCCCAACTCATTGTCTGTGAAGACTGTTGGGGTCAGCTCTCCTCGTCCTCAGGTTGTATGCTCTTCTGCCCCGGACTACGTCCCCCAGGCCGTGCCTCTGCATCAAGTTATCTTTTTGCACCACCCATGAATTCTTTGGTCTTCCTCTGGTTGTTATTCGAGGAAGATCCATGTAGATTGCCTGGTTCACAATGTGATCGGGTGATCTGCGTCCAACATGCCCATACCATCTCAATCGCCTCTCTTCCATCTTGCTGTTGATGTCTGTAACACCTAGGCTTCCACGAATGCGTGAGCTTTTTATTTTGTCTCTTAGGGACACACCTGCTGACCATCTTAGCATGCGCATTTCAGCAGTTTCTAGTTGCCTAGAGTAAGAGTTATACATCGTCCAGCATTCGGAGCCATAGAGGAGTGCGGGTTTGACAATCGTTTGGTATACATTTCCTTTTAACTTTACTGGCATTTTCGGATCACATACTATAGAACTCCCGTCATTGATCTAAACTTCATCCATCCCACACTAATTCTATATGTTACATCTGCTGCACATCCTCCATCGCTATGGATGAGTGACCCAAGATACTTAAAGGAGTCACAATTTGGTAATGTTTCTCCATCCATTTGCATTACGGGAGTGACAGCATTTGTGTTCTCGAATGGTAGGTGCAGATACTCTGTTTTCTTTCTGCTCAGTCTCAAACCTCCAAGATTCTTCTCCACCTTTCCAGACTATTTTGCAGGTCTTCATGTTTTTCACTTATTAATACGATATTGTCTGCAAATAGTAGGGTCTTTAGGAGACTGTTCATTTCCTGGTTACTTAAATAGTCCATGACTAAGATGAACAGTAGTGGACCGAGTACCGATCCTTGATGTACCCCCACCTTTACAGGAAATTCTGGTGAAGTTCCCGAAGTGCACCTCACTTGCGTTGTCACGTTATCGTACGTCCTGGATGGCTATATTTATTGGGGGCATATAAACTAAGTGCTTCCAGTATCGCGGGGTAGTTCAAATAACCTTGAAAAATATTTAGTTGGAATATCGCAATGGATTATTGCCTTCTTGTTTCAATATTTCTATAATTCCACACCGTGAGAAGTTCGATATGGTGGACATACTATGGATAATTTCCCTTTGTTCTGTAACATAGATATTTGAGATTTTTTTCGTTGTATATTATCTTCATATTTGAACTGATGAGGAGCCCAAACTGCAGATATTATAAATATCCTAATTTAGTTCTTATAAGATATTTATATGAGTTTCGAAGGATATCGGTACTGCTAAATTCTCTTGATATTCTCATTATAAAAATGAGTAGTTTGTCACAGTCCGATATCGAAACTTGGTTGACGAATGTGAGTTCAATATCAAAGCTTACGCTCAAATCATTGTATTCAGAAACCATGTATTGAAAATGATCGACTTTATGATACATGTGGTAGACACATTTACTTGTATTAAACAGGAGGTGATTTTGTTTAGTTCAGGAAACTAAAAAGTCTAGATCCTGTTGTAACTGTGGACAGTCATGAAGTGATTTCTTTTTATATTTTTCAAATTATCAGCAAACAATAAACTTGTCGAGTGACGTATGGATTTTGTGTGTCGTAATTATTTCCTTGATTTATTTAAAAATCAATGAATCTTATAAAAAATATATCATCATCATCATCAGCCTGTACCCATCCACTGCAGGATGTAGGCCTCTCCAAGTTGTCTCCACAAAATCCTGTCCTTTGCACATTGCTGCTACATAATACCTGCATGCTTACTCATTTCGTCCACCCAGCTCGACTTAGGTCTTCTTACAGGCCTTTTTATACCTATTGGGTACAACTGGATTACTTCATACGTCCAACGATGGTCTGTTGCTCGGGCGATATGTCCAGCCCACTTCCAAACTGGAAGGTCAAGATAAACCCTTCCAAGAGTGCAGCAGTCCGTTTTTCTAGAAGACGTCTGGACTTCATCCGACCACTCAGACTTTTCGGCCAGAGCGTTCCGTGGTGCGACGAGGTGAAATACCTCGGCGTCACTCTAGACGCGAAGCTGTCCTGGAAAAAACACACCACCAACATCACCGGGAGGGCGTACGGCACTCTGAAAGCCCTAACACCACTCTTGGGCAGACACAGTAAGATGTCCCCTCGTATCAAGTTATACTTGTACAAGGCCATCATACGTCCTCAGATGACGTACGCCATCCCGGTCTGGGGCCATGCGGCCGAAACCCATATGCGCAAACTCCAGGTGTTGCAAAACAAGGCAACGCGCATCATTATGGATGCGCCCTACTTTGTCAGCAACAAACGGCTTCACGAAGACCTAGATCTCCCCACCATCCGAGAATACGCGATCTCTCTGGCCGAGAGGTTCTACAGCTCTCTCTCGACTCACCCGAACCCCCTAATCAGCTCACTCACGGACTACGACGTGAACGCTAATCTAATCCACCCCAGGCCCAAGCAAATGCTTCGAACGACCCCCCGACCCCCTATTCGGAACGGTAGGCGCCGAATAGTGTCCAGTGCACATACCCGCGCTTCATAAGGTATCTATCATACCTCCTTATTTATATATGTACACTATTTTAAAGTCACAGCGTTCTCCCCCACCCCCGTCTTCGTAATATATTTATAATTATTGAAATATCTATGTCTATGTATACATCACTATCCTTTCTTTCTTTGTATCCATATTTATCAACGCTCGTGACATATAAAAATATAAGTATATTATTATGTAACCTATATGTATCTATAACCTTAATGTATGTACCAAACTCTATCCCTCCTCTCTATACAAAAATTTTTTCCAACACCACCACCAAACAACCCAAATTTAATTACCCAAAGTCCGTTCATACAAAACCGATGAAGGAGTAAGGTGTCCGACAATCGGACCGACACTCCGAGAAAATCATAAACTTGGAAAACTTGAGTCTTTTTGCAACCTCTATAACATCTTCAACCTTTGTTTGGGCTCGTATCCACTCATTACGTTTTCGGTCTCTTCTGGTATAACCTAGCATGCACCTTTCCATGCTGCGTTGTGTTGTTTGGAGCTTTTGTATCAATATAAAAAATATATATATTACAGAATTACGAAACTGCGAAACGAAGTGAATACGTTTTTATTATTATTTTATATATCTTTTAAAACATAATTTATCATTTCACCCAAAAATGTTGACTCCGCAATTTGGATAAAACTAAATAAAAACCTGTTATCAAAAAAACTGTCTTCGTGGCCTTATTGATAAGACGCATGACTTCTCATCCAATGATGGCGAATTCGAGAGTTTACTATCAAGATGAATTCCTAGGTGTTTATATTGATAGTAAACTCCCTTTCGATAAGCAAATAGGTTACACGGTTTTTACAGGCTTCTATAATCTTAAGAATAATAAATAAATATAATAATAACATTTAAAATAGAAGATAAATGTTTCATTTATTTTATTCAAAAAATTATAGGATAATTCTATTTATTCTGGTCAGCTGATTCGTAGTTCTAGACTCCAATCTTTTTTCAATATACAATAGCAGCAGGGTTAACCTTTCCTTCCATGTGTTGGGTATCTTCAACACGTTGCTTCTAATAACCATCAATATCTCTATAAATATAATAAATACAAGGTTAAGATTTTAGGTATTCCTCCATAATATAATTACGCATTGATTTAAAAAATAATATAAATAATAATCAGAATTTATCGACTACATCGTGGGTATTTTGTGAAGATATCGGAAACAAATTCGCATTTAAACGCTGTGAGTGCCTCGACATTGTGTCTTGACGATAGGTGAATAGTATGCGAGAAGCGCGACACTATATTCGCATCTCACTCTTGTATACTCCACTGAATTGCGAGGAGCTGAATTGTCTCAACGTCGCAAGCATAAGCGTAAGCGCCGGGGTATGCGACTGACGTTCCGCGCCACTAGTAGCTTCTAGGCTTGCAAATAGGTTACATGTACGCCCGTTCCGTGAGCGTTGCCAGATGAGTTTTTAATGTTTTCAGCAAATAAATCTCAATTATTATAATTTTTAACTTCAATTATAATTAATTAAGGGGATTATCTATGAATGTTCTTATTTTTCCGATTTGAAATCGCTAACTTTTGATCGCGTACTCACTACCCAACACCGGAGCACGCGTTTCAATTTTAACACCGTAAGGGAAGGATTAATAACATATATAGTAGTCATAAATATTGTTATATTAGTCATTTTCTTAAAAATCCACTTTGGCTCAAGGTTCACGAACGGATTGATTTTCAAAATTTGTCCCATTGTATTCGTATCTCTTAATGGGATATTTCCATTGTATCTTTTGAATCGATGCCAGAAAGATGTTCCTTAAAATACAAATAAAATTTTGAGGTAGATTTTGTGTTTATCGAATGAATTGATTATTCTGAATCGACCCAATACCTCGCTCTATTAAGGCTATAAATTAGGCTTCTTCCGTTGCAGGTCCTGTGATAATGTTATTTCAGTTAGTATAAGTCATATTTTTATCGCATCATTTTCATTAAATTGTTTGTTAATGCTAGCGTTCTCGTGTTATATTTCAATCGACCGATCTTTATCTGCCACAAATTATTAGAGTTATAGGAGCCGTGTACAGATTTAGGAATCTCTTGAAGAAACCCCTTTTTGGGAGATTCTATCAAGAACTGTGATAAAATGTAAACAACACTACAAATACACTACACTCCACTTTAAGCCAAATGCGCTACTTTTTCACATTGGAAGGTCTACAAAGACTTTTTTTGAAGTTCGTATTTCATTGATAAGATTTAGCAATTTTATTACCAAAATATTTTATTAAACATACGCTTATGCGGTAAAGAACACTATCTGATAACTGCAGCTACCACCTGATAGCCGCATCTTTAACACTATCCGCAGCTACCACCAACTAACTTAACACTCAACTAATATATGTATTTAGTAATATGTTAAATCTGTCAATAAAAGTGGGTTTGATTTATAAATTGTAATTTTATTAGTATTATTTATAAAGATATCCAACGTGTATAGAAAAATATTAATATTATTTATAAAGATGTCCAACGTGTATAGAAAAATAATAGTTTTATTTATAAAGATATCCTACGTGCATAGAAAAATATAAATATTATTTATAAAGATATCCTTCATGTATAGAAGAATATTAGTATTATTTATAAAGATATCCTACGTGAATAGTGCAATATTAGTATTATTAATAAAGATATCCAACGTGTATAGAAAAATATTAGTATAAATTTATAAAGATATCCTACGTGTATAGAAAAATATTAGTATTATTTATAAAGATATCCAACGTATATAAAAGTATTAGTATTATTTATAAAGATATCCAACGTGTAAAGAAAAATAGTAGTATTATTTATTAAGATATCCAACGTGTATAGAAAAATATGAGTATTATTTATAAATATATCCTACGTGTATAGAAAAATATAAGTATTATTTATAAAGATATCCCACGTGTATAAAAAAATATTAGTATTATTTATAAAGATTTCCAACGCATGTTAAAGTATTAGTATTATTTATAAAGATATCCAACGTATATAGAAAAATATTAGTATTAATTATAAAAATATCCAACGTATATAGAAAAATATTAGTATTATTTATAAAGATATCCTACGTGTATAGAAAAACATTAGTATTATTTATAAAGATATCCAACGTGTATAAAAAAATATGAGTATTATTTATAAAGATATCCTACGTGTATAGAAAAATATTTGTATTACTTATAAAGGTATCCTACGTGTATAGACAAATATTAGTATTATTTATAAAGATATTCAACGTGTATAGAAAAAAAGATACAGCTATCACCTTCCTTTTCTTATGTTACAGTCAACTTATTATATTATTATTGTTTTGTTATATTTTTAAGCTGTCAATAATACTGGTATCGAATCTAGATTCAAGAGTTCTTGGAAGTTAATCGGGTATCTAAATCGCACAATATAAATCATTATTTAAATTTTTTTATTCGATTCCTATAGAAAGATATCCATATATTTTTTCAAAGGGGTTCAGTGTGTCATCACTTACGTTTTGTTCAACATTTTTCTAATAACGTGGCAATAAGCCCACCATATTTAATTATACGTAACGAAAATATCATACAATACTATGCAAAAAAACATCAACTACGTTTTAATTAAATGCTATGTTAAGTTATTATCTTTTGTCTAACTCTTTTCACGAGGGAAGTGCGTGATTAATTTATATTATCTGTTGGAAAAAAGTGCGTGATTAATTTGTATTATCTGTTGAAAAAGAGAGCGTGATTAATGTATATTATCTGGTGAATTAAAAAAAAAACATTGATCTACTAAAAGAATGTTGATGAATTAATATTTTTAATGCCTTATTTTGAAGGTTTTCTAGGTCAAACGCTCTTACCAGCTTTTTAAAATAGTTAATCCATCCTAATTGTGCCCCCACATCAAAGCTTAAAATGTTATAACATTATAATTTGTTTTATCAAACACTGTTTATTCCACTTTTTGTAACGGTATAACCCTGCCGGTTTCAAGACTTTCACCTCATCATCAGGGGAGCACAAACAAGCATTGTTTGTGCTCCCCTAATGATGAGGTGAAAGCCTTGAAACCGGTAGGGTTATACCGTTACAAAAAGTGGAATAAACAGCGTTTGATAAAACAAATTACAATGTCTTTAAACCTCCACGATGTTAATACTGCCTTAACTATAAACAATATATAAAAATCATCTCTCTCCCTGGCTCCATCCCAACTCATTGTCTGCGAAGACTGTTGGGGTCAGCTCTCCTCGTCCTCAGGTGGTATGCTCTTCTATCCTGGACTACGTCCCTCAGGCCGTGCCTCTGCATCAGGTTATCGTTTTGCACCACCCATGAAATCTTTGGTCTTCCTCTGGTTGTTGTTCGAGGAAGATCCATGGAGATTGCCTGGTTCACAATGTGATCGGGTGTTCTGCGTCCAACGTGCCCATACCATCTCAATCGCCTCTCCTCCATCTTGCTGTTGATGTCTGTAACACCCAGGCTTCCACGAATGCGTGAGTTTCTTATTTTGTCTCTTAGGGACACACCTGTTGACCATCAGGTGTGTCCCTAAGAGACAATATATAAAAATAATGTTATGACAATTTTTGATTTAATGTTTCAACTATGGTAATTAAACTTAAAAAACTACCAAAATAAGAAATGCAACATTCATTGAACCCAAAAAAGTTATTGCTATTTAGTTAATAAAAAAATGTCACATAAAGGACAGTCGAAAAACACTTGATCTATAGTCGCGTCATTCAGTCCACTCTCGCTGCCTTGTTCCTCAACACTATTCATTCTTTGAAAGTGAGGCCACGTAGTGGCTCATCCGAAAGCAGTAATTGACTTTATCACTTCTTTGAGTGCATTCCGTCTCATTATATTAACCAGTACTTTTATTTGTCATTTAAAATAGTCGTCCTTTCTGGGCCTCGTAATCGAGGATCCAGCCGTTCTAACGTCAATTCAGTAGGAAAGCGAAGCAGTGCCGTATAGTATTCTACTATGTTTCTCATCTTTAAGTGAGTGAGTCGCTGCACACCACCAAACTCACAGGCCACACCACTGTACTAGAACCGATGGCACACCTGAAGCGAGACGATAAAAATAGTACATTTAAATTAAATTGTTGAAATATAATGTTTCAAATTTAATATTATGGTTAACTTCAAATTTTAATAAAAATTCTTTATTTAAAGTTTGATCTGTGGTATATAATCATCACGGCTGTTTTATGAAATGTCGACTCCCAGTTATGCTTTCATCATTTTGGAGGTCTTCATGGCAGACGACCAGCTAGTATTTTATGATTTGCACATAGGTAACTCTTGTGTCATCTATCCTTTTCACATGACTTCGCTTGTATCTTCTACGGTTCCTACCGAATCTCACAACATATTCTACATCAGATATTTTTCTTATTCATGAATAACTCAGAAAGTGTTTTACCTTCAATACAATTAACTCAGTTCTTTTCAGTTTGGTTGACCACAAGAGTTTTTTTGTTTAATTGGTTACATACTATTTGAATAACCAGCAAAAAGTTAATGTGCTACATAATAAAACGTAACAGTATTAAAAAAAACTTTGTGTCAGCATGATAATTCATAAATTTATAAATAGTCCATTTCAATATCACCCCAGTGACTTATATGTTTGTTCGAATTTCATCCATCGAGTTATTACGGCAAAAGTCAGTCGTGGATGAAATTATAATTGGAGCCAAAATGGCAAATGAGGTGAGTTCAAGTAGTATTATTTGGAATGGAAAGGAACCGCCAGGAAGTGGCAGGATGACTTGCGAAATATTTAATGTACAGGCGGAATAGTGAGTGACAGCCATTTGAACATTATGACTTAATCAAATTAATGGCCGGTGCCACTTTTGTCCGCCGCTAACAATAGGTTAACACGTTGTTTCTCAACCTGTGGGTCTCGACCCCTAGGGGAATTATGGTGTAATATTATAAGGGCGGTAAAATTAAAATATTTATTTGTTGTCTATACAAAAGGAGAATAACACATTTCCCAAAAAAAAGAACATATTTCTTTTTTTAAATTGCAATTTAAGATCATTGTTATACTAAAATGGATACATCTGTGTGCCTATTATTTAGTATAATTAGTGATTGTATAATAGGGGACGTAAATAATGTAATCATAATCAATTTTAGAAATAAAAATCAACTAAGCTACTCACTGGTTGTATGGATCGATTTTTTTAATGAATAAATAAATTAATGTTTGTGACAATGGCGTTTGTTATTCATTAAAAAGTTTATTCATACGTAAATCTACATACAAAATTTAAATACTTGGGTGCTAGCATAGTGTGCAATAATGACCTCTATGGCGAAGTACTTGAACAGTCACAAAAGGCCGCAGTATTTCCGGATATTTAAAGAACACTATTTGGAAAAACAAGTATATGAACATCTAAAGCAAGGTGAGGATATACAAGACCTGTGTCCGCCCCATAATGACATACAGCATAGAGTCCAGAGTCGACACTGTCAGAACCAAAAATCTCTTTCGAACCAGCGAAATTAAGGTACTCAGGAGTATCGCTGGCAAAACCCATCGTGATAGAGTACGAAACACAGAAAACCGAAGGATGTGCGAAGTTGAACATATTGTCAGATGGGGATGACAGAGAAGAAGGTTCTGGAACGAACATTTATTCAGAATGGCGGAACCATGAGCCGTTAGAATGGCCAGGGACAGTATCCCCGAAGCAAGCAGACCTCCAGGACGACCTCCCAAAAGATGGAAAGACAGCTGGCAGTCGACGTCACAAGAGGGAAACGACGATGCAAGACCATAACAGGCCAACAGGCCTAAAATAAGAGGAAGAAGAAGAAACATACAAAGTAAATTGTTTTCAAGCGATAACAGATTCCTTTATATATAATACCTACTTAAGGTAAAGTTCAAACTAATTAGCTGCCCTGTAAGTGACGTAAAAAAGTGGATATCCTTTCCTGATTGCTATGTTAGGTTATTTATAATGAAGGATTGCTCGATATAAACAAGATGTATTTAAGATTCAAGACGATTATGACAAAAGAACAGGAGACAATGTGGCTACCGTGTCGACTAGTGATGTGACACATACCTATTGACGTGATATGTAGCACTGATAACACTTATCGTCTTTGTGCAAGTACACAATTTGTACGATCACGTCCACATGCACCAATAAGATATTAAATTTTAGTAGAGGGATGAAAAGATCGAGAAACACAAGGTTAACGTTTTGAAGGTGAAAGAACTCTCGGGTTGGTGAGAGAATGATTGTAATAAAATATTTAACTGCTAGGCGGCGATTGAACCGAAACGTTTTATTTTAATGTTTTTAAGTTACTGATGACTTTTTGAAAACAAAGCATTCTCGTTGTTGATATTGTTTATTTTTGTTAATAAAACTTTCCGAACTTTATTGAAAATATTTGTTTTCCGGAACGATCTTTGATACAACAAATAGTGCAATTTTTGTTTTATATTTTCTTTTGCTGTAATTTAAAGTACATATATTAAATTAAAAGGTGAAGTTAAAATAAAGGTGTGTTTTTTTTTTCAACATAAAACAAAACTTATTTTATGGCTAATTAAGTTGTTTTGAGTTTTATTTCCGGTCTGTTTTAGAATGGTTTTACATTAAAATATTTAAACTTGTATTTGCATAATACAAAGACGACCTCCATATCCTAGTTGGTAAGGCCTTTATTTTCTTACCCGGAAATTGTGCTGTTTTTTTTTTTTTTAAATAGATTTATAAGGATTTTTACATAAGGTTTTCCCAACAATTTTCTGGTTTATTGGACAATATAGCAATAAACACAAGTTGTTCTGATTACAATAAAGTCTATTTGTGTAGTGCTCATCATATATAGTACTGCAGTGAGACTATGGAACCAGTTACAAACCAATATAAGACTCGCTCCATCCTTGGCATGATTTATGAAACGACTGAAAAAACTCTTAATTTCTAGTCAGTAAAATAACGTGTTTCATTCCTGATTTTTATTCTCCTTTCCTCTCCACCATCTCTTTATTTTCCTTTGAATGATGATATCTCACTTTATATGAAAAATAATGTTCGGGTGATTGTCCGTCTTTATGGGGTTCGTGGGCATATGCTCACGTATGTGTTTATGGATTTCATGGGGATGGATAGTCATCTGAATGATTTGTGCAACCATGTAACTTGCTTCATTTACTTTTTTCTGGTTGGTTGGAAGGGATTGCCGCCTGGTAATAAGCCTTCCAGATTGTATTTGCAATAAAAGTGTTTAATAAATAATAAATAAATATATAAAAATAAATAGTATTTTATAATCTATAATCAGAAATAAATATAAATGTATTTTTCAAATAAATATTAATTTAGTTTTTATGTTATATATCCTTACTAACATAAAGTTTTTAAGTTATATTTCCTTACTAACATAAAGTTTTTATGTTAAATGTCCTTACTAACATAAAGTTTTTATGTTATATGTCCTTTCTAACATAAAGGCATAAACCTACTTTAGTGGGGACACGACAAATGAAAGGCAACAAACCCAGACCTAAAAAAGTATTGTGTTCAATTTTTTCTTGTTTTATTTTTTTATAAATTTTGTAAAAACTATTTGCCGTGTAAATAAATAAAATTAAAATAAATAAAAAATAAATCATAAATTTTTATAAGACATTAAAAAAAGGGTTCTCTTCAAATGATCTATAATGCTGTACGCAGCATTCAAATCTCAAACACTTCAAGGCAGATACAATTGAACAATGTATTGTTTAAAGGTTGGTTGGTAGAGATTTTCTGCATAAAAAAAAGCCCGTCAGGTAGTATTAAATACAATGGAAGCGTCATGTGTTTTAAAAAAGAAAACTTTAAGAGTGGCGTAGACAAGATAAGATAGAGCACCAAACGTTTCTATCACAACATACTTTTATCAACCCCTCCCCATCCTTACATCTACTCATGCAGCTTTTTTTTGTTCTTCTTTCTCTTTTTTTTCATCCTTTCAAAATTTCATTAATTTATTCAAACGTTATTTGTTTTCGTTGAGTTGTATTTGTTACAAAAAAGCACTATTTTAATTTTTCGGTTTTTTTTTTTCGAGTATTAAAGCGTGCGTATTTTTTAACCCTCCCTTGAATCTTTAACTCAATATAAATACTTGACAAGTACAAATTCAATTAAAATATATTTAACAGCTGAGGGATTCGAGAATTCAAAACTAACCTCAGCTAATTTCTTCAAATCAAAGATTTAGCCCGAATCACTCAGATTAACAATTTATTTTCATGGATTTCTCGGAACTCGAATGGATGAAACATCAAAGAACATACGAGTCCAATGAATAACGCAAATGGTTGACAAAGATGAAAACGCGGTATAATCGTGGCATTTATGTAAATTGGCAATTGGGATTCTACTGACACCAACACGTGTTGTGTGGGGAGTATTAATAACTAGAATATTGTATTATAAACTAGAATATTGTATTTAGGGTGACCTTTCTAGTGAAATATAAACATGTCACTCATTTATCAAAGCCTTTATTTAACTTTGATAAATGAGTGACATATTTATTTTTCACTAGAAACTAATATAACAGGCCACAAAAGTATTTTAATGCCAACTTTGATGAATGGTAGTATTTTGATGAATGGAAGTGAAACGTAGACGTAGAAAAGGACAGAAAGGAGCCGAATAAATGGTTAAGAAATGCGTTTATTGAAATAAATACATGGAGTGATAATGTATGACAGAAAATGCGTAAATATTTGTATGTTGAGACTGATGTTATAAATATAATTAAAAGAAATATGTAAAATACGGTACAAATGCGTGCCTTGCTATGAATATCTGATATTATAATGTTTGATAGAGAAAAAAAAATATATGTATATTAGAAACTGATGTGTTAAACAGAATTAATAGAAATAGGAAAAATTAATGCGTATCTTGCTATGAATATCTGTATTGTAATGTTTTTATAGAGTAAAAAATGATCAGACAATGGATACCTGTATTGTAATTCACTTTTTAACAAACACTGTTTATTCCACTTTTTTGTGACGGTATAACCCTACCGGTTTCAAGGCTTTCACCTCATCTTCAGGGGAGCGCAAACATGACTAAATGCTGTTCGAACTGGTACCGATATAGACACTTCAACGGTTGGTGGCGGGGGGGGGGGGGGGGGGGGGGTGAGGAAGGCTAGGGATAATTTCGGCCAAGAGCGGGGAGATTTTGGGGAAATAACTGTTCAACAGATGCTCCGATCGGTATACTGACTTGGAAATTTCTAGGGCCTCTAATATGTCCAATTTATTTCCGTTGCCGCTAATATGTAAGAATTTGGCATCATCGATAGAAAAAGTATGATTCTCACGGTGACAATGATTAGCCATTTCAGAATAAATTAGAGGATTTGTTAAGGCAGATGTATGTTGGAGACTGATGTTATATACAGAATTGATTAAGAATGTGGACGACATTATATTTTTTCCTTGAGATCAATAGACTAAACTAAACATGTACTTCCGATGAAACATAAGAGTAGTTTTGCTCTCGTAAAAATCCTAGATCTTTCGTCTGAAGAGAGCTTTAAGGCAGAAGATCGAAACAATTGTCGCGGAGAATAATTTAATTAATGCAATTACAAAGAAGCAATGCAATAACGCAGCTATTTTAGGATGTTTAAAGAACACTATCTGGAACAACAAGTATATGCACATCCAAAGCAAAGTGAGGATATACAAGACCTGTGTCCGCCCCATAATGACATACAGCATAGAGTCCAGAGCCGACACTGTAATCATAATCAATTTTAGAAATAAAAATCAACTAAGCTACTCACTGGTTGTATGGACCCATTTTTTAATGAATAAATAAATAAATGTTTGTGACAATGGCGTTTGTTTTTCATTAAAAAGTTTATTCAAACGTAAATCTACATACAAAATTTAAATACTTGGGTCCTAGCATAATGTGCAATAATGACCTCTATGGCGACGTACTTGAACAATCACAAAATATTTCCGAATATTTAAAAAACACTATCTGGGACAACAAGTATATAAACATCCAAAGCAAGGTGAGGATATACAAGACCTGTGTCCGCCTCATAATGACATACAGCATAGAGTCCAGAGCCGACACTGTCAGAACCAAAAATCTCCTTCGAACCAGCGAAATTAAGGTATTCAGGAGTATCGCTGGCAAAACCCTTCGTGATAGAGTACAAAACACAGAAAACCTAAGGATGTGTGAAGTTGAAGATATTGTCAGATGGGAACGACAGAGAAGAAGGTTGTGGAATGAACATGTATCCAGAACGGCAGAACCAAGAGTCGTAAGAATGGCCAGGGACAGTATTCCTCAAGCAAGCAGACCTACAGGACGACCTCCCAAAAGATGGAAAGACAGCTGGCAGTCGACGTCACAAGAGGGAAACAATGATGCAGGACCATAACAGGCCTAAAAGCAGAAGAAGAAGACACTTACAAAGTATTTGTTTTGAATTTCTGCATTAACTTTATTCGTAAAATAACTGCAATAAAATAATATATTATATATTTGTTGAAATTATAATAATGTTGGTTACACTACAATGAGACAATCACATCAATGTCAGATTGATTGCAATATCTGTCAGTTGGCTTGTGAAGATCTTTCATTACCATCTAATTCGAGGAGACATCCTGCCCACTATTGACTTTTGGCTGCTCTTGTTGGCTGATTGTTGCCACTGAAGGATGTCGTCTCCGACTTAATTGAAATATCACAAGTCACATCAATATATTGAACAAAGAGCTTTATTATTACTTAGCCACAAACAAGAAAATACTAATAAATTAGCTGTTAGTTACGTTTATATATTATTTTATTGTTATTTATTTATATTACTTTTTATTATAAAATCAATCTTATGGGCTTATGGCCAAGTGGCAACCAACCTGATAAAAGTTATTAAGAAAATTTAAAAAAATATTCAAATGATTATTCTTATTCATGAAATTAATGAAAAATATACATTAAAGTGAGATATCAACAAAGGAAAAGGTAGGGATGGCGAAGAAGAAGAAAAATCAGGAATGAAACACGTTGTATGTTACTGACTACAAATTAAGATTTTTTTCTTTCACTTCTTAAAGCATACCAAGGATGAAGTGAGTCAAACATTGGTTTGTAACTAGTTCCAGATTTTCACTGCATGAACAGTTAAGTACGACATAAAAAAGGAAGAGTGGTGAAATGAAAAGGCCAATAAACAATCTCTGTTTGAACGTAGCGCGAGTCCATAATTGGAATGATGCTGAAAAATTTCGGCGACATAAGAAGAGGGCGGCTGGACAGTTAAGAATATTATGCAATATAAATTATATGTGAATTTGTCGTCCATTTCTCACATTCGACTAGTTCAACTCCTTAAATAAAGTGATGTGATATAATATATATATATGAAACGAGTTTCAACAATTTATCAAAGGTTTTGGCTTTAACTTTGTGGAACTCTAAATAAAAAAGTTAAACATGAATTTACTTTGTTATTTCACTGATTACATTGATCCCTACTACACGTCTTTCAATCACCTATCCCAAAACTCTTTCAGTCTTCAATTTCAGGTGTAGAAACACGTGTAACGGGGATAAATATAATTAGTGGAATAGCAGAGTAATTTATTATTTTGTAATGTATTATTATTTTTTATTTACTGTACAGCCTGGTGGACTTATTGTCATGTGGCAATCTCTTCCAACTAACCAAAAAGATGTTAAAGACGTTTTAAGTGTAAAACCTGACTGAAATCCTTTGAAAAATAATCTGGGTTCCACCGAGAATCGATCCTGCAACCTCCGGGCTGGGAGACAGGCGTCTAACCAATTAGGCCACGAAGGTCGTCTTTTTTTTTGAAAACTCGAATTGAAACGTTTCAAGAAGCGAATATACATTGTATATCCCTTCAGTGACATGTTGTGTTTTCCTTCATCCTTATTTTCAATCACACTTTCTTTATTCTGGACATTGATAATATTGTAAAATTTGTATTGTTTTTTGTTTGTATTCTCTTTTGGTTTGTATTATTTTATATTAAAAATGTAAATACTCCACCTCTAACTAAAAACTTTGTTAAACAATTAAATAAATAAATAAATATTAGGTTTATTGACAGCAACATAGTATGTACAAGATCACACCTGAATAACACTTCTAAAACACATAAATTGCAGACAATACATCAGACACAGAAGCTGTCAAAAGGTCTGGGCTCATCTAATAGCATCCCCTCGGCCAAAATACACCCCACCAATATAGGGCGAACCCAGCCACGGGGACACCAGATGTTTTTCAGCCCACACACTTAAACACGTAGAAACAGGAATATATACAAAAAAATAAACACAGAAAATAAATATAGTAGATGACAAAAAAAGAAAAAAAGAAAAAAATACATTCAAGAGAGAGTACACCAAAAGGTCCGGGCTCATCCCACGGCCGAGATACACCCCACCAATGTAGGGCGAGCCCGACCGCAAGGGCATCAGGGAGCTTCCATCACACACCCCCGCATATCTAGATTAAAGAATAAATAAAATAAAAAAAAAAATAAAAAAAACGTATGGCAGAAAACAAAATAAAAAGTAAACCCACATATACCACCTCAGGTTAACTGTCAGCAAGAACGAGGAAAAAAAAAGAGAAGACAAAAGCCTCAAAGGAGTCCAAATTTTACATAATGACAAATGGGAAGTAAGATAGTTGAGACAACATCGAAATAGTTAGGCAGTAGTACATTGAAATAGATAAGCAGTTTTAAAAGAATTAATGAGGAAATGACGCACAAACACGTATGCACAATCCTCGATTAACCACCAGCAAAAAGAGAGAAAAGAAAGAAAATAAGAAAAGAAAAGCAAACAAGAGACCTTACATGGTTGGTTGAGTGGTATTAACTTAAAACGTACAGGAAAACAAGTCACTTATTTTATGATATACTCGTATTTTGGCAAACCACATGTAATTTATTTGGTTTCATTTTGTCCTGCTTTTATTTATTTTAATTACACGGTTATGCATAATACGTCTTGTGAGCTTTACTGAAATTTCTTCCAAACACCCAACTTATCATGAAAATATTAAATTGTTTTAATGAGAGCTTTTTGGTTTCAATTCAAATAAAAAATGATTAAATAACCAGTCTCTAAACCATAATGATTAAAGTAGAGGAGAAAAAATCGTTGGAGGGTTAAGGAAGAGAAACAATAGAAGATTAAAATGAAATAATATTCTGAGTAATGTTATATTTTTTCAATTCTCCCTTAGTAGTAAATAAAGAGGGTGCATATCTAATAACTCTTCGAAGTTTTTTTTTAACCATTGCATAGGTTTCTCCTGTAACATAAAGATGATATTCTTCTAGAGTTAGCTTATTCGTTAGGAAGAATATCAACCAGGATTCTTCTCATACTGCTATGCGGTGCCGAGAATATATCCACAGTGTAATTCAGTAGGTTCAATATCTCTATACCATGTGTGAGTGTTTAGTCATGGTATTTGTCCTGTAAGTTGATATGTTGAACAACCAACACATCATGAAGTTCGTTCCATAGTCACGCCGAATGACTCGCAAAAGCATGAATGTAAAATGTGTACGTTGTTTGCATGAACAGGGGCTTCTCTTCGACTGAAAAGATAACGCCCGTGTTATGAAATATTTCAAAAGTTTTTAGAGAAGGAAGATTGTGAAACGTGAAAATGTCATCAAAATGTGAAGGTTCTTTTGCTTAGCCATTAAAGTCTCTTCTGAAACTCTGACACATGATTATACTTCCTTATGTTAAATATAAACCGGATGCAAAAGTGTTTGATTCTCCGCAACTTATTTTACATCTCGTTGCATGCAAATAACATACGTCATCGTAATCAAGAAACGAAAACATAAGATATTGGGACAGTAGTATTCGATTTAAAAGCGACGATTATACACTCACTTTTAGGAAAACAATATCTTGCGACTTTACACAGAAAAACGATTACTCTAAATCAGATTTTCATCAATAAAAATTCACAGATTTCTTTTGATAAACGGAATCACAGAATTATCGATTTTAATAGAGGAAAAATGTTGAAAGATTTTTCGACAATACCTTCCCACAACAATTGACTGAGATTTTATGGAATTTATGAGTAGACCGTTTTCTTTAAAGCACCGCATGATTCAGCAGAAGTCATTATGGAATAAAGTAGCAGCAGAAGATACATCTAGGGAATAGAAAGAAATGTAAAACTGAATAAAGTGTATATACCTATATATGTAATTCGGCTCATATTTGTCAAGTTATGGAGTCATTGAATATTTAAAATATACCTGGTGACAATATTCCACTCTGCGGAACACCAGCGGTCAACAAAATCTCACTGGACAGTTGATTTAAAAAGTTTACCTACTGTTTCAACTCATGTAAATACTCGTAGTTCTTGAACCATTTTAAGGCGTGAATGTTCAGGTGTTTCGTGTACTCAATGAACAAGTTAAAATCTACTGAATTAAAAGTCCAGCAGTGTGGGAAGCGTGACCTGTCTACTGTCCATAACTCGCCTAATATCATCAGTTATCTTGATGAGTGCTGTAGAATCATTATGTCTGGGGCGAAAACCGGATCGGAAGGGATAAAAAAACATTTTTCTCAAGAACTTGGAAAAAAACAGGAAGCTTCAAGATTGGCTGATAGTTCCTTGGTGATAAGGAATTCGCATGTTATGGAAGCCACAATCAATGGATAAGTTAAGTATGTGAATTAAAGGAACTAAAATTGTCGGAAGAACCACTTTTCGTTGTCGTTTTTCTAATGGATTTAGTTTTCATAATCTTCAAATCTATTCTGCGATGATAATCTAAGTTAGTTAGTCAAATGCTACGTTTGGTCAGTGTTATTATATGGAGTGGAATCATGGACCCTCAAAGTTGGTGGTATGAACCGACTGGAAGCATTCGAAATGTGGATACACCGGAGAATGCTACGGATACCCTGGACGGATATGGTCAGCAACACAAGGGTTCTTCAAAGAGCCAAAGTTGATAGAGAGTTGCTGACTAATATTAAAATCCGAAAAGTGTCTTATTTGGGCCATGTACTTAGAGGATAAAAGTACAAATGATTGCATCTGATCATCCAAAGTAAAATAGAGGGTGGAAGAGGTGTTGGCAGGAGGCAAATCTCCTGGCCCCGCAATATATGTGATGGACTAGTATAAGGAGCGTTGGGGATTTTTTTCGGGCTGTCGGGGACAAAAATGTCTACTCTTAGGTGATAGTCGACGTTGGAGGGACCTGACATGACACTAGGAAGAAGAAGAATCTTCAAAACACTTTCAGCATCCTCCTAAACGACTTATTAGCTCAAAGAAATACCCATCTGCAATTAATTCGCACAATTTCATGTTTTCGGCACTTGTTTATATTATTTTATATAAATAACGGATATTTTATCGAACAATTTTTATCGAATATTTTTTTTGATATTTTACTGGTAATAAATTTCAAAATTTGATTAACATAATTTGGGTGGGACTCGTTAAATCATATTTTGCAAATTGTGAGAATGAAAAGCCTTTATAATAGGAGAGTATGCATGAGGATATGTATGGACGCAGTAGAAGCGGAATATGAGAGCCCGGATATTTATTTAATTAACAGTGTAAATGCGCATGGCATGTTACAGGAAGACCAATAAAATATGGTTAGATCAAGTGAATAATATTTTGGGTAAGAAAGTAAGAGAAACCGTGGACGCTGTATTACAATGTGTATGGATACGGAAGAAGCGAAACATATGTGTCGAGATAGTGGCGCTCTATCTTTTCTATCTTCCCCGTAGGAACACGGCGTGATGGTATTTATTGTGTTACACTTTTGTTGTATACAGTACAACTTGGTGGACTTACTGCCATGTGGTAATCTCTTCCAATCAGCCAGCGAGATTTCAAAGAGACTGAGTGAAAACCAGACTGGAATCCTAATTAAAAAATCTCGGTTCCAAATCTGGATTGGAGACAAGCATATTACCAATTTCACTTCGGAGGAATTTGTTTGTATGCATGGAATATTTATTTATTCTGTACTTTTATGTAAATACATCTAGCGGATTTGGTGTATTCAGCTTTCGTTAAGCTTTACTAAAATTATAATCGGTATTCATAACCGAGTCTCAAAAATAGTGAGATATATATATTCTATAATGTGATATTTAAGTAAAAGTGATTAACTTGAGCCCAAAAGATAAATTTCAAAGAAAATATGGATAAGATAAAAAGAATTTAATAAGAGTTGAGGAGGATAAATAATTTGAAATGAATCATGATTTTTTTTTAAATAATGATAAATAAATAAATATAATATATCGGACGTATGCGTCACAAATATTAATAAATTTATTTAGTATTTTACCTGTGAATACTGTTTGAAAATCATTGCTTATAAAATTGTTATATTGTAATTTTATTTTTTATTTATTTATTTATTTCACATATGACAAGAAATGGACATAATTTGCGAAAAAACAACAGGTAATTTAATTTTGATACGCAATTTTAATGGATCTGGGTGTGTTGCCTTTCATTTGTCGTGTTCCCAGTAAACTAGGTTTTGGCCTGTATCTCACTAAGGACATATAGCATGAAAAAATAAATCGATACTTCTTTCCGATTTTTTATTATATAAAACAATGTTGAACATTCTCATCAACCTGACAAACAGTGACACTCAATTACATATGTATACATTACGCTAAATCAAACTTATCACACTTCATCACTTCAACAGGTCAAAATTATTCATCCCACTCAGTCCTAGAATAGTCGCTACATACTCGTATGATCGGACGACAAACGTACGACTGAACTAGCGCAGAATGACTACATAAGCGGCTCAATCGAAGTGCTTGCGATGTACGACGAGCTAAACATAAAGGGACGCAAAATGAGCAAAATACATTCTCGTCTAAAACGCCATACTGTGTTTTTTTTATTTCTACTAAGTTCTACTGGCCAACAAAGAATCACTCCTCTTCACCTAGCTCTCATTGAAATCGTAACGGAATCTTCAAAGATTGAACACCATCCATCCACCTATTCTACAGTGTAATTTGTTTTATCAAACACTGTTTATTCCACTCTATGTAACGATATAACCCTATTGGTTTCAAGGTTTTCTAATAATACTCGTATATTGTAGTCTTTGTACCGGTGCTGTTTATATAAGTTTGTTGATGGCAAAATAGTATGTACATATGTGCATAATATATTCTAAAATTGCGTATATATTTAGCTTTAAGAAGCGACTGAAAAATTCTTAATTTCTAGTCATTAAAATAACGTGTTTCATTCCCGATTTTTCTTTTCCTTTCCACTTCACCATTCCTTTCTTTTCTTTTGATTGATGATATCTCACTTTATATGAAAAATAATGTTCGGGTGATTGTCCGTCTTTGTGGGGTTCGTGGGCACATGCTCACGTATGTGTTTATGGATTTCGTGGGGATGGATAGTCATTTGAATGATTTATGCAACCATGTAACAGTCTTCATTTACTTTCGTCTGGGAGGTTGGAAGAGATTGCTGCCTGGCAATAATCCCGCTAGATTGTATTTGCAATAAAAGTGTTAAATAAATAAATAAATTTCAAGATAATGGTGAGAAAATACATTTTTAGGAGATATGTCCTTAAGGGAGAGATGATGATGATTTGTTGATAAATAAAACTCGTTAGATCGCAATGCGGAAAGAGAGTGATTTATTTGGTAGACGTAGGTATTTATATCATTCTTGAATGTGTGCGGGAATGCGCTCGCGATATGCCTACGTCTCGTTTCTGCATTCGCAAAACGATTAATGTTGTATGTAGGTATCACTCAAATACGGAACTGGCGAGACAGATGTGGTGCCTTCTCGCTCTGGCATGGAATGCGCTCCGCGCCCGGCAATGAGTTGAATGACCGGCGTGTGGACTTTGCACTTGTTTGTTTTGGATTTGTCAAGGAATGCAAAGGTCGCATCACCGGTCATTGACCGAGTGTGCGACCGCCACACATTTAAAAGAGAGCTATCAAAAGGCCTATATTATGACATCCCATAGTCGAGATATATCCCCACCAATTGAAGGCGAGCTAGACCGCGAGGACATTGAATATTTTTCAGCCCACACCCAAATCAGGAATAGATGGATAAAGTACATCTGATTAAGCTAGAAGTATCATTCCAAAGTGAACCGCAAAAAATGACGTATAGTATAATGTATGATAGGTTGGGATACAAAGAATCTTACAATCACCAGATCGGAGGGAGAGAATGAAATGAAAATTAGTTCTCTCGGTCTACCCCAATAAGAATATGTCGTGAGGGTCATGATGATGACGATTACGAACTGTTTTTATCACAAACGAAAT
This sequence comes from Odontocerum albicorne, assembly GCA_949825065.1. Lineage (NCBI taxonomy): Eukaryota > Metazoa > Arthropoda > Insecta > Trichoptera > Odontoceridae > Odontocerum > Odontocerum albicorne. Next base: position 4,292,365 of record OX463855.1, read on the forward strand.
ATTCACAAAAAAAATATATAAAATTTTACATTTTAAAAATCCTGTCTGTAAACTCGCGTCCAGTAAAATTGAATTTCATTGAATGAAAAAATTCGAAAACAATTATAATGGTATTTGACATGATTGGCAAATATTGGCAAGCACTCGAAATGCAATCTCGGGGAAAAATAATAATGCTATCGTTATTTCCGTCGAATTTATTTCCTATCCATCGATGTTATGAAATTCCTTTCCATAAAATAGAAATAATAAATTAAAATCGCGATCCAATACAGCGACACAAGAGAAAAATAATAGTGCACACTATTTTGCAAATATAAAAGCTTAAAAATATATTAATTAAAAAAAAAATAGTAAATGTTCTAGGCTTAATCTGCTGCATGGGTTTTTTTTATCAAGTATCAACGAATAATTGAGACTGTAGCCCAAACTTTTTCGGTTCACGGTATCCTTACTTTATCAGGGTTTTTCTACGATGCCCAAAGTCAGAACTTACCTAACAGTTGCATGAAACATACTTAACTGTCGTCGGTGAGATTTGGTTAAAAAATAAATGAAACACATAATTAAAATTACCATTTATTTGAAACATGCATACGTTTTGAACAATTATATAATTGAATGAATAAATAAGTTGTAATTGTTGTTTATAGTTAAGGCATTAACGTTGTGGAGGTTTAAATACATTGTAATTTATTTTTATCAAACACTGTTTATTTCACTTTTTTGTAACGGTATAACCCTACCGGTTTCAAGGCATTCACCTCATCTTCAGGGGGGCACAAACAAAACTAAATTCTGTTCGAACTGGTACCGATATACATGCTTCAATGGTTGGGGGCTGAGGGGTGAGGGAAGCATGGGACAATTTCGGCCAAGAGCGGAGAGATTTTTGGGGTATAACTGTTCACCAGATGTTCGGATCGATGTACCGACTTAGAAATTTCTAGGGCCTTTAATATGTCCAATTTATTTCCGTTACTACTGATATGTAAGAATTTGGCATCATTAATAGAAAAAGTATGGTTTTCACGGTGACAATGATTAGCCATTTCAGAATAAATAAGAAGATTTGTTGAGGCGGATTTGTGTTCAATAAATCTCTTTTCAAAAGAACTTCCTGTCTTTTCTATATAGAAATTATCACAGTCAGCACATAAAAGTTTATACACACCACTGTTGCTAAGTATTTCATTTTTGCCTTTCCCATTAAATAAGAGATTCCGGAGATTAAAATTAGTGTAAAAAGCTGGCTTTATGTGACTTGGAATATTTTTGGTTCAGTTGTAATTATTGGGACAAGTAAGCTTGTTGTTTACCACTTTTCTCAAAATTTGTAATAAAAACTGAATACAGCCACCCTCATTTGCCGTTCCACATTGATTTTCACGTAATACTTGCTTCGCAAAGCGATTGACGAAAACTCAATTTCACACAAATATTACATCGTGGAAATTAAATGTCAGACAAATTATAGATTTTGCGTGATTAGGTGTATGGATGCGGATGAGGCTAAGGATGTGAGTCATGATAGTTAATTCTGACTCTTTATCTTCTTAACCTACTCCAACATGATTATAGCGTGATGGTGTGTGTACCTCGTACGAGTTTTTAAAAGTAAAGTCTAGCTGACACCTCACTCGATAGTTAGTATTTTGCACAGTGTCCGATAGATGTCACTTCCTATCATCGCATCAGCATATCGATAGTCTGATTGAAAAATCTCGTAATAGTATCATTTTAGTGAAAAGTTTCATATTAGGGAAAAAAAAATAAAATTTGTTTTAATACACTGCCAATTTTCGTGTTGTATATGTGTATTTAAAAATTTGAGGGTGTCAATTTCTGATAAAATTTCATATGAAAGACAATTGTCAGAACCCATGAACTAACAATTGAAAATTAAGAAGAATTCACCATGGGTACTCAAGTACAAAAAAAAGGTAACAGAAACACCGTTCAAGAGAATAAATTTGCTAAGTTTCAATGAAATTTGAGCTTGCCCGGGACCAATATCTTTTTATGTTTAGAGAGAGTAAGAGTACAATTAATGTAACGTGACATTTATGTAAAAGTGTACAAACTGATAAACGTAGTAGGAAAAAGGGACTTGAAAAGACGAAGTTTAATCATTTAAACCAGACAGTATCAAAATCTATTTAGATGATAATGCTCAACGATATTTTATCTATCGACTATGACGTAGGATTAGGGATGAATGTAAACTTAAGGCGGGTATGTTGAATAAGATGAAGAGATACTTTGACCCGTAGAATGAATTAATGCAGAAATACTGAGAATAATAATATACAGTGCAAATGTAGGGAAAGTGGAAGACCAATAAAAGTATGGTAGGATCAAGTGTATAATATTTTGATATATGGAAATATCAAGTCAGAGAAATCATGGAAGGTGTATATGAAAGTTTATGGATGTAAACATGCGAAAGACATGTGTATCGCGATAGGAAAGTCTGACACTATGTCCTCTCTGCCTACCCCGACTTGGCGTGATGGTAGGTATGTATGGATGTTTAATTTTCCGTTTTGAATTTGGCATATATTTCTATAAGCTAGTAATAAATCTGTATGTGATGATTTAACATTTATGTTTCATATACTCGTATGTAAAGATGTGAATGCAGAGTGTTAATGTTTTAGCAAAGTATTTTAGTATTTAGAACAAATGTATAGATTTGTGATAAAGGCATAAGACCATATTGTCACAGGTTTTGTATAAGACTATATTATCACCGGTGTAGGATAAAATTAAGAGCTCACGCATTCGTGGTAGCCTGGGAGTCACTGACATAAATAGTAAGTGGGAAAAGCGACAGCTGAGATGGTATGGGCACATAAGACGGAGACCACCAGACCATACGGTAAATCAGGCAATGTCTGTGGAAAACCAAATAACTCCTGGATAACTCAATGCTCCAAAGTCCTGTAGAGAAACGGCCTAGATGAAACCGACACCCAGAACCGAAGAATATACAGCCTGAGAACGAGAAGAGCCGACCCCAACCGCCTACCTAGGCAATGAGTTGGGACTGTGACAGGAAGAAGAAGCTTGACTGGTGAAGTGGTCCTCTAGTTTCACAAAATGATGGGGTTTTCATATGCAGTGCTTACAGTTTATGGTTCCTGTTTCCATTGAAATTATGTACAGTGAATAGCAAAGATAAAGTATTTGATTAAAAAAAATATATTTCTTTGATTTATATAAATTTTACATATCGAATCAGAAATACTCGTACATCAAAGGATTTCTTAGAATGGATGCCTTGTAGGAAGCCGTTGGTGTACGAAAACATATTTTTGCCATGAATGTATTAGATGTTAACATAAGTTGTATCAGTTTTTTTTCCAAATTAAAAAATGAGCACCAAAAGTAAAACAAAATGGTAAAGGTTATACGTCATTCGTAAGGAAATTTTCTGCTCCATAAGACATTGTGCTTGTTTTTACGTAACATATATTATTTTATTTGATTACAAGCCTTCAAAATGGAATGTCCATATGTTATGTTAACACCCAATAATAAACAATTTAATTAAATAAATTTGAAGAATGAACATAAAACTGATAAATAGGAAACCCTAGAAAATATACCTTTGAAAAACTTTAAGTTCCAGTTTTTAAGGGTGTTTTTAAAGGCGTCTCTTGGAATCATTCGTTAAGGCAGATAATGCATTACGTTAGAACTGGAGTTTTAATTGGTATCTTCATAAGGTTCAAACCATTTTACTGAACCGTAAAGTTCAGACACTACCAATGCATAATCCAGGTGTAAAGTTTCTCACACAAGAGATCTCTACAGGTATTTCAAAATTAAATACTTCAAGATATCCGTGGAGTTTTTAATCATCGGGGGCATAAAAATATTTACGAGTATGTGTTTATTTATACACGGCAAGGAATTTTACGACTACTTCATTTATGAAATACAATAGGTTGTGCAAAGTGAACACACAAATTATAAAGATCTTGGTTTTTTGTCTTTTATTTGCCGTGTATCTAGTAAACTAGGCTTTTGTCTGTATCTAATCGAGGAGAGCATAAAACATAACGTAGAAAAATAAGAAAATGTTTTTTTTCCTATTGGTGATTATGCAATATACTGTTGCGAACTCTCAACTTGATAAACAGTGAGACTCATTGGCAAGCATGTATCACGTGAGTCAAACGTCACATATTCCATCATTCAAGACAGACTGAAAGTCGCTCTCACGATGTTCCGCAAATAATCGCCAAAATACACCACACTCAACAGTTCACACAAATCTTTGCTACAAGTCATTCTTCCTGCTAACTCCTTTTGCCTCTATTAAATTCGGCAACCCATTGTATGTCATGAGAGTCAAATAGGCATATTGCCTTTGGGGTAAAAAATGTTCTTATTCTAGGAATGGTGAACATTTCATAAATTGCCATACGTATGCTATTTACCAGCTGCTGTTTTCGAAGTAGACAGTATATAAATCTGCTAAGATGTGTTAAACTGTTCAAGCTGTCCACAACAATATTCTAGTACCAACTTTGGAACTGAAACGTGGACGTTGTAGACAACTCAAAGGCGTCGAATAAATTTTGTTGAAATGCATGCACTGAAGGGAATATATAATATAGGAATGTGAATATGAGGTTTTCTTTTTCAGTTTCAATCCTACGGATTGGTTAACAGCAAAGCTTTGCATCTCCTTTGCCACTCCACTAGGTCTTCAGCGATCCTCTTGAGTTCTGTATAGGAGGTGCAGTCCATATCGTGGCATATTTGCTCCAGATACTCCCGGCGAGGACGCCCTCTGCCAATCGATCTCTCAATCATTCCCTCCAGTATATTGTGCAGATTTTCATGTCGCAGCATATGACCCATCCATTCTGCACGCCTTTCCGATATGGCTTTTGACAGGTGCCTGGTTTCTTTGATCCTGCTGAGAGCCTCGTCATTTGTAATGTGGTCTCTATAGGAAATCCTTAGGATTCGTCTATAAGTCCTATGAAGTAGGTGTATTAAATAGAAGAAGATGAACACTTTAAGATGATTTAGGCGTATAGAACAGATAAATAAAGGGCTAACAAAGCTAAAATACAGTCCCAAGTGAGTCTAGGGCATGGCACAGTATCAAGAATAGTATAGCTGGATCAAGTAAATCAAAATTTAAAAGAAGGAAAAGTAAAATGTCAGAAAAATATTAGTTGTGTAACGATGGTCGTTATCAATGTAGCGTGTGTCCTATTAGGACGTGCTGATGATTTTGATATCGACATCGCTCTTCGTTTTAGTTGATTCTGCGTTACTTCTCGTTCAGAGTCATCAATATAGCGGATTGCTTATCTTGATAATTCATGATGATCTTGCTTTGTATTCAATAAATATAGACTCAGGAATGCGGATATAAAACGATAAGTGGACAGCGGGTAAAATAAATAACAAGTCTTGACAGTTGAATGGATGACAATTATAATAATATTTATTTCTCAGCGCGCGGACAATTTATACCAATGAGTGAACCAGTTCGCAATACATATTTTGTCTTGCTCTGGCGCATGGATCGGCGGTAGATTATTTATTTGTATTTGGAGATGGCTAGGCGAGTCGCAGATACTACAAAATAGTAAACATTGTTGTTGTCCGTAGCGTGTGACACTATATGAATGCTTCATCGGTCATTGACCCTGTATGTTTATTATTAACAATAATTAATTTAATTTATTTGTGTTTAACAATTCACTTATTATTTTGACAATTATTTATTTACTAGGTAGGTATCCTACAGTTGTATGAGAAGTTGCATGGATGTGGAAAATGGGAAAGAAGGACAGGAAAGTTTTGCGCTTTCAGCCTACCCCAGCACGGAGACCCTGTGATGGTATATACATAAACGTTCAAATGTTAAAGCCACATCTCTAATTGCATGCCAAATATTGTGGTTTTCCTTTGATTTGAGAGATTAAGAATTCCTATTTACGTAATTGGAAACTTGTTTCCACCCGTAATTTTAACATGCGTCACATAATTCGGTTCCTTATAAAGGGAATGGAGGTGAAAATAAAGGAGAATATTTATTATAAAGATAATTGATTATTTACTGCGTCAATTGCAAGTTAATTGACGTATGGCAACAAGATAAGGGTTTTACAGATTTGGGTTAGTTGCGGGATGAAACGGAACAAGGATATTTATTTCCTCCGACACGCATCTTAAGAAAAAGTTTTGACCGCACTCTCCTCGAATGACACAGGATTTTTTTCGCGTAGTATTCGACGATATAAGTATACCTATGACTTACATATCCATTCTTTCTAAACACAGAAGAAGAAAATATGCCAGTGTGCCATTGAATCCAGTACAGCGGTGTGGTCGATGAGTTTTCTGGTGTGCAATAGCTCACTTACTTAAAGTGAAAATATACAAAAAAAAGCTCCACAGCACAGCTTCACAAAACAGACAACGAGGCCATGCAACAACAACGATATAGTTAGAATATAAAAATAACAATTTACAGCTTCAGCTCACTTACGATAACTTAAACTTTCGAAGTTTGGGGTTTGTGGGCATATGCTCACGTATGTGTTCATGGATTTCGTGGGGATGGATTATTATTTGTATTTTTTTGCGACCATAACTTACTTCATTTACTTTTATTTGATTGGTTTGTCTGGCACTAATCCTGCCAGATTGTATATGCAATAAAAGTGTTAAATAAATGAAAAAGAATAACTAAGTTTTTCTTTTTCCATTCCTGAAAAAAAAATAACAAAGTTTTTCTTTTTTCATTCCTGAAAAAAAATAACTAAGTGATTCTTTTTTTCATTTTCAAAATGAAATGTCGAGTATTCAAATCTTTCCCGTTTTGGATAGTGTCCGAAATTAAATGTATTGAAAATGTGCCGTTTTGACACACAACGTGATAATCAATACGAAATATTGATTTGAGACGAAACAAACTCGGCATGTGATTCGTGTGTGTTTTTTGTGAAGTTGATTTGCATGTCATGTGGAATCGGCGAGTCGTTAAAAGTAATGCCTTCTAGAGCTAGCCACACGAGGAGGAAGTCTAGCCTGATTTTTTTAAATAAAATCGATAGTGATTTTAATTTTGAATGCATTTGCATAGAAGAGTATTGAGTATTCTCATGAAGATATAAACTAAAGATGCTCCGAAATTGACATACCGTGAAATCCCATTTTTACGTGCCCGGAGTTCACGTTTTCCCACTATTTACGTTAAATTTTTACAATCCCGTTTTATTTTAGTACATTTAGTACCCGCTTTTACTTTTTTATTTCCCGCAATTTACGTTTGAAATATTTAAAGTGCAAATCAATTTATAAACATATTTAATTAAATGCGCGACGATTTAAAATATTTGAAATGAATATTAGGAAGCAGAAATATGTTGTTTCTATTTATAGACGCGTGTGCATTTGCACCTGCAGCGCTCATGGTCAAGGTTACACGAGTCGTGTAATACGATGTAATTGGTGGGGAATTTAACGAATCAGAGGCAGGCAGACTGTATAGGCGGGTCAATAATATATGTGCTTGTGTTTTAAACGTGTCGATCGTTGACATACAATTTCAATTGTCGTGTATTTCGTGTGTCAATTTACATTTCTTTTAATTTTTCGTTGAATCCCTTCAAATAATGTCTCAGCAAAACATTATCGATTCAAGAGGAAAGGAAAATTCTCGAAAAAGTGAATAAACACGTTGGTTCACGTGTTTCGCGTGATTTGGGTATACCCATTACAACTTTGGCTACGATAATAAAAATCGCAAATCAATTGAAAAAAGTTTTCCAATTTGCGTGATTATCTAAATAAAAAATAATTTTCCATTTTTTTTTCTAGCCATCAAATTGACGTTTTCCCTCCAATTACGTTTTTTTATCAGTCCCTTCAAAAACGTAAAAAACGAGATTTCACTGTATTTTAAAAAAAAAAACTTTATTTTAGTGTATTACCAATTTCATTCCCGATTCTCTTTTTATATCCAAAATCTCTAACGTTTTGCTTTTATATAATACATTGCTTATAAATCAAGTAAAAATGAACGAAAATCATTTGAATATATTTGTGAACATACAGGTATAAATTCCCTTATTTACTTTTCGGTTTGGTTGGAATACATTACTACCTGACAAATCTTACAGATGTGTGTACAATGAAGTATTAAAAAAGTATTCGTTGTGTAGCAAATCATAAGGTTACTGTCACCTTGGCCTGGTGTTAAAAACTCGTATACTTGCTTGCTTAGCACAAAGGTGTCTTGAGTTTGGTTTCCGAACTGGTTTTACTTGAAAATATTTTTTTTAATCTTTAAAAACTATTTTCTTGGTTCTACCTGGCACGTCTATTTTTTTTTACCTGTCTTAGAGTAACCAGTATTACCACTACATAAAAATTCATAGCTTTTTTCAACATAGCGCTCATAAAACGATTCTAGAAAGATCGCTGCTTTACAACTCGTTTACAAATAATCAACAGATTATCACAACTCCCCAATTACAATATTATCCATGGTCCAGATGGAAAACGCCAATCTTTCATTCAATGGTATTATCCCGTCAAGTACTCAATTTAAAAAAATAAGTCCAGTGTAGTTTTCACTTAAGGTTTTTTTTTCAAATCTTTATCTTACTTAATTTAGTATTCAGTCATACATCGTTACGCTACATATTATTCTCAATGCGCACATTTATTCGATTACTTTCATTATGTTTTCAAATTCACATTTCAACACTTTAAACATCACATTTTATTTTATTTTTTAAAGAATAGATATACCGAAGTCATAGGTATCCTTAATACCCTCGAACACTAGGCGGAAAAAGTGCATGTGTAGTTCGAGAAGAATAGCACAGCGCAGGATTCGAACCGACGACTTTCCGCGCAGAAGTCCAGCGCGTTACCGCGCGGCCATGCACCTCACTTTGTCACATATATGCGTTGTGATCATCTTAGCAAACTTTGAAAATGTAAGTTTCGAATATATTAGTTTTATTGCTACATCGACTTTATTTCCAATCGCAACGTACCGTTAAATATCATTTACATTACCAAAACAACGAAATTCACACTTTGCTTTTCACAAAAAAAAAATTAAAAAACTTGCAGAAAAGAGTCTGGGTACCGCTACGAGTATTAAGGGCAAGTAGGGTAGTTTTTCACCTCCTGTGGGTATATATGGCGTGATATCGAATTTCCCGCCGATGAGAAAATTGCGTGTTTTATTTTTTTACTTTCCCCTACAAATGTACAGGAGGCGAATTGTTGATCGGTTTATTGTTTTCCGGGAGACGACTATTCTTTATTTTCAGCTTTCCATTTATTATATTTTTAAAGGGTGCGGGTGTCAGTTTTTATAAGTGTTGGTTTTATTCCTATTCAAAATATTAAAAAAATATATAAAAATAGCAGTTGACTCGCGTTTTTTCTCAATTAAATATCACGTCAAAAGCGATTTGGTGTTTAATTTATAAAAGACAACTTACAAACACGATTTATATTTATCTATAGGTACAGACACTGGGCTTTGAGGTGATATAATAGTGTAAATGACCTCTGTTACATAGTTAATAAGACGTTTGACTTCCATCCGGGGATTTCAGGTTGGATTACCGATAATACTTCTTCTTCTCTCTGGCTCCATCCCAACTCACTGTCTGCGAAGACTGTTGGGGTCAGCTCTCTTCGTCCTCAGTTTGTATGCTCTTCTGTCCCAGACTACGTCCCCCAGGCCGTGCCTCTGCATCAGGTTATCTTTTTGCACCACCCATGAATTGTTTTGTCTTTCTCTAATTGTTATTCGAGGAAGATCCATGGAGATTGCCTGGTTCACAATGTGATCGGGTGATCTGCGTCCAACATGCCCATACCATCTCAATCGCCTCTCCTCCATCTTGCTGTTGATGTCCGTAACACCTAGGATTCCACGAATGCGTGAGCTTTTTATTTTGTCTCTTAGGGACATACCAGCTGACCATCTTAGCATGCGCATTTCAGCAGTTTCTAGTTGCCTGGAGTAAGAGTTATACATCGTCCAGCATTTGGAGCCATAGAGGAGTGTGGGTTTGACAATCGTTTGGTATACTTTTCCTTTTAACTTTACTGGCATTTTCGGATCACATAGAACTCCCGTTATTGATCTAAACTTCATCCATCCCACGCTAATTCTATGTGTTACATCTGCTGCACATCCTCCATCGCTATGGATGAGTGACCCAAGATACTTAAAGGAGTCACAATTTGGTAATGTTTCTCCATCCATTTGCATTACGGGAGTGACAGCATTTGTGTTCTCGAATGGTAGGTACATAATGTTTTCTTTATGCTCATTTCCCGATACGGTTGTCATTGATTACCGATAATACTCGATAAAATAAATAAAAAAGGGTTCTTAACTGGTAAAACAGTTCATCTCGTAATACTATTTAGAAGCGCTTGACATGTACGTTGAGGAACCTCCGTGGCCCAGTTAGTAAGATGTATGTCTCCCAACCCGAGGGTTGAAGGTACGATTCCCGTAGGAAAACGGATTTTTTTTTAATTATTCCAGTTCGTTTTCCACTCAAGAGCATTTTAAAATATTTATGGTTTATTGGAAGGGATAGTCACATGGCAATAAGTCCGCCAGGTTGTAATGTATACAACGAAAGTGTAATATAATACGATTTGTGGCGGTCGCCCACTCGAAATACTGTGGGCATTCATACATACGGTCAATGACCGATGAGATGACCTTCGCACTCCTCGACAATCTAAATAGGCAAGTCCGAAGTTCACCCGCCATTCAACCCATAGCCGAGCGGACCGCATTCCATACTAGAGAGAGAACGCACCACGATTGTCTCGCTAGTTCCGTATTTGAATGATACCTACATACAACAATTAATCGTTTTGCATTCACAGAAACGAGACGTAGGCATATCGCGAGAGTATTCTCGCGCACATTCTAAAAATATATATATACCTACGTGACTAATAAAATTGGACAGACTCTCTTTCCGCATTACGATCTAACGTGTTTTATTATTTATCAACAAATCATCATCATCTCTTCCCTTAAGGACTAGCTACTAAAGATTCAATATGCTTAAATGTTGGCCTCTTCACGTGCAGGGTAGTATTAATAAAATGTATGATGACGAATCTTAAGTAACGTGCCCACTCAAATGGTTATAAGTATGAACGTTCGATAAATGTAGCCGAAAATAACGTTTTCTTTTGGTGAAACTCTTTAACACATATGAAACACCAATTGATTTGTTTATGGGTACCAGAAGAAATTGTAAAATAATGTGAAATATAAAGTCATTTTTTTCATAAAGAATAGATATGACCGAAGTCATAGGTACCCTTATACCCTCGAATACTTGGCGAAAGTGCCTGTGTCGTTCGAAGGGAGTAGCACAGCGCGGGGTTCGAACCGACAATCTTCCGCACGGAAGTCCAGTGCGTTACCGCGTGGCTATTCACCTATATGTTATTCAAACCATATTTTTTATGTCGTCCATTGGGTTTAGTGGGTCGTTATTTAATTATTAGTAGTTTTTTAATTATCATTCTTTCGTCTGGTATTCTTACATATATTTATCAAATAATTTAGTTGACATTTAATACACGTTTAACCCAATTACTTCAAATTACATAAAAATAAAAATAGTTGAAAATTCTAAATACAACATAATAACGACAGGAACAATGTAACTAATGATTTTCTATAAAGTGGGTCAATTATGTCTACAAAATTTATTAAGGATATCAAACCTTAATTGATCCATCGACATGTGAAAGATGTCAACATCGGAAAATTATTTCAATGAGGTAATTCCGTGTGTGAGTGGTGCATACGCTTCACATAACAATTCATGAATATGGTTTCGATAACAATCTAAATTAATGACGGCAAAAATAATTGTCTGGTACATAAATCAACTTTTGTCCACCAACAAAGTATATTCAATGTTTTCTGTAAGCCGTTTATATATGCGATTTGCATGCATAAACAAGATTGGTGATTGGAGTATACACGGAACTTGCAATTTGTCATTGCACATCATAGAATTTCAACCGCACTTGAAGTAGCAACAACACTCGTGCATGTGGTACATGCGAGAATTGTTACTAGATTTAGATAAACTATTTTATTTCAAGACTGGTACCATTTTTTATTTTCAGATACTATCGGGAATCAACCAAAAATCTCTGGGGGAAAATCAAACGTATTACCAGCTAAGCCTCGAAATGTATTCCATTAGATCATTTTATTACGCCTCTTTATTATTATATGTCATGCACTCCGTCCCTTCTCCACCTCCCTTACAGGGTCGGTTGAAGGGATGTAAAATTTATTTATTTATTTATTAATAAACGGTACAAAGTATATTATGGTAATAATAAAACAGTAGTTAGTGTTTTATACATTACAAAAGACAGTATAACTTATTTTTTGTAATAATTTATATAAAAATAAAAGAGAGAAATAATTGTTAGTCTTTTTTTCTTTGTTCATTCTTTACCCCAACCTTAAAACATTCTACATTCGTTCTACAGTAATCACTGTGTAAAGTTAATATGAGAAATCAAATTTCAAATACCAATCGAATCCCTCATTAGTGCTCGCTTTAGCTCTAGACGTAATAACTCAGGACGAAATTTGACTACCTTATTTGTATGTGCAACCGCGTACGACTTTGTGCAAACAAACTCGCTTTATCAGTTATATTTTTCTTACGTTTTTCGTCAGTTTTTATTTTTTACAAAAAACTAAGCATTCAATCGCATCAATACAACCTTTTTTTATTTATTTAACGTTTATAACTTTAATATAAGGTATCGGATTCGATTCCCGATGGTACTAAAAATAAGGATGCTTTTCTGGTACAAAAAGTTCCTCTGGTAACAATACTTGCACGCGCCGAGTGCTAGTGTTGCCAACACGTTCAATGACGAACCACGAGCTCTCTGTCTACTCCAGAGGCTCTAAATCTAAAGGCTCGCTTACTGGAGTCGAAGACATTACTGTATCAGGGCTAAGCTCTTCAACATGCCCATAAAACTGATTCAACAATATTAACGGGTGCCATACGAAATAAAAACCTTTACTAGACCAAACGAAATACTAATTTGTATATCAAATTATGGTTTTATAAAGAAATAATTGTCTAATGCAACGGTTCTTAACCGGTGTTCCGCGAGGATGTTACAAGTGCACCGTCAAATATGAAGCATTTGATCGAAGTTTAGCGAATTGCTGCTGGCAACGGAGCCGAGACGTGGTGCAATCTCCAACATTTCAATTTGTTTTTTTTTTATTTATAAATAAAAGTGAAATAAAAACTCATGACTCTTGTTAGTTTTATGTCCCTGGTGATTTTGGCGCTCCGCAAATCTTTCTTATAATCAAAAGTGCTCCGTGACTTCGAAAAGATTAAGAACCACTGGTATAATGCAATGGAAAGGTTTACCAACAAAACAAATAGGGGTTGCAAAAAATAGTACCAATCTTTGTGGATAGACTCATTGATGGATAAATATATAATTGTATTGATTATTAACATCAAATCCATAAGGCATGTTATAAACAAAATGTCCTCATATCGAATGTCGGTATTATGAAGTCACAATTATATGAGTCAATCGCGATGTGTTTATTATAACATCAAATCCATAAGACATATTATAAACAAAATGTCCTCATATCGAATGTCGGTATTATGAAGTCACAATACTATGAGTCAATCGCGACGCGTTTATTATAACATAAAATCCATAGGACATGTTGTAAACAAAATGTCCTCATATCGAATGTTGGTATTATGAAGTCACAATACTGTGAGTCAATCGCGACGCGTTTATTATAACATCAAATCCATAGGGCATGTTGTAAACAAAATGTCCTCATATCGAATGTCGGTATTATGAAGTCACAATACTATGAGTCAATCGCGACGTGTTTATTATAACATCAAATCCATAGGGCATGTTATAAACAAAATTTCCTCATATCGAATGTTGGTATTATGAAGTCACAATACTATGAGTCAATCGCGACGCGTTTTATTATAACATCAAATCCATAGGACATGTTGTAAAAAAATGTCCTTATATCGAATGTCGGTATTATGAAGTCACAATACTATGAGTCAATCGCGACGTGTTTATTATAACATCAAATCCATAAGGCATGTTATAAACAAAATGTCCTCATATCGAATGTCGGTATTATGAAGTCACAATACTATGAGTCAAACGCGACGTGTTTATTATAACATCAAATCCATAGGGCATGTTATAAACAAAATGTCCTCATATCGAATGTTGGTATTATGAAGTCACAACTTTTTGATTTCATGCAATAAAAAATATTTGTTTATGAAACAAACGTATATGAGTAAATAAAGCTGGTTCGATATTTGAGACGTGTATTAAAAACTATAAGTTAGAAAACCCCTATTCTAGAAATTAGCACTACAACCCAGCACGAGTTTTGACTACCAAGTGTATATTTTCGCACTGAATCCTAAATGCTTTCCTTTCTTCAATTTATTTCCCCTAACGTGCCACATTCATTCATTACACCATTCAAGAATCTTAACTTTGGTCTCCCTACTCTCGCACTCCCCTTCAGGCCACTGAGAAGAGCCCTCTTTGCAGGGTATCGTTAGGCTGAAACCAGCAAAAAAATTATCTTATTATCATATCATTGATTAAATATTATGCATAAAATATCGTTTGTATCCAAAATCAGAATTTTGAGTATATCATATTTTTTTTAAAGTAAAACATGATAATAATTAACTTTTTTTTAATTTACGATTTAGAGTAATCATATCAAAATAATTTGAAAGAGTATTAATGTGCTACAAAAAACATATAATAATTTAAAAGAGTATTAATGTGCTACAAAAAATATATAATAATTTGAAAGAGTATTAATGTGCTACAAAAAAACATTAAATAATTTGACAGAGTATAAATGTGCTATAAAATACATAAAATAATTTGAAAGAGTATTAATGGGCTACAAAAAATATAAAATAATTTGAAAGAGTATAAATGTGCAATAAAAAACATATAATAATTTGAAGGAGTATTAATGTGCTACAAAAAATATAAAATAATTTGAAAGAGTATTAATGTGCTACAAAAAACATATAATAATTTGAAGGAGTATTAATGCTATAAAATACATAAAATAATTTGAAAGAGTATTAATATGCTACAAAAAACATAAAAGAATTTGAAAGAGTATTAATGTGCTACAAAAAACATATAATAATTTGAAGGAGTATTAATGTGCTACAAAAAATATAAAATAATTTGAAAGAGTATTAATGTGCTACAAAAAACATATAATAATTTGAAGGAGTATTAATGTGCTACAAAAAACATATAATAATTTGAAGGAGTATTAATGTGCTACAAAAAATATAAAATAATTTGAAAGAGTATTAATGTGCTACAAAAAACATATAATAATTTGAAGGAGTATTAATGTGCTACAAAAAACATATAATAATTTGAAGGAGTATTAATGTGCTACAAAAAATATAAAATAATTTGAAAGAGTATTAATGTGCTACAAAAAACATATAATAATTTGAAGGAGTATTAATGTGCTACAAAAAACATATAATAATTTGAAGGAGTATTAATGTGCTACAAAAAACATATAATAATTTGAAAGAGTATTAATATGCTACAAAAAACATATAATAATTTGAAGGAGTATTAATGTGCTACAAAAAACATATAATAATTTGAAGGAGTATTAATGTGCTACAAAAAATATAAAATAATTTGAAAGAGTATTAATGTGCTACAAAAAACATATAATAATTTGAAGGAGTATTAATGTGCTACAAAAAACATATAATAATTTGAAGGAGTATTAATGTGCTACAAAAAATATAAAATAATTTGAAAGAGTATTAATGTGCTACAAAAAACATATAATAATTTGAAGGAGTATTAATGTGCTACAAAAAACATATAATAATTTGAAGGAGTATTAATGTGCTACAAAAAACATATAATAATTTGAAAGAGTATTAATATGCTACAAAAAACATATAATAATTTGAAGGAGTATTAATGTGCTACAAAAAACATATAATAATTTGAAGGAGTATTAATGTGCTACAAAAAATATAAAATAATTTGAAAGAGTATTAATGTGCTACAAAAAACATTAAATAATTTGAAAGAGTATAAATGTGCTATAAAATACATAAAATAATTTGAAAGAGTATTAATGTGCCACAAAAAATATAAAATAATTTGAAAGAGTATTAATGTGCTACAAAAAACATTAAATAAAATGACAAATTTGTACATTTATACCTTAGATAATTTAAATATAAGTAAAATGATATACTTGTATGATATAACATACGTATAATACACTTAGATTTATCTTTAAATTGATACAATGATCGTCAAAATGTTATTGAAAACATTAACATGAAGAATACATTAAACCTTAAGAAATTAAACAAAAGGCACCGGTTAAAATATTACTGGAATTCCCAGTAAATACGATGTTTTCTGCAAAACCACCGTATTGAACTATAGGTAGGGGACGCGCATCGAAAATACGGGGCTGGACCGCGGAGCGGTCAGAAGCTGAACCCCCCAGTACTTAGTTTTCATTTTAAACCCTTCTTTCTTTTTTTCAACAATTTTCATAAAAAAAATATTCATTTAACTCGATAAAAATGCTGCTAAAGATTTTTTTTCTTGGTAACACAGTATACGAGTACACCACATATTTCGCGTAGTCTAATATAATTAAGGATTGATATATTTACTAACAATATATATTTATCAAAAGACTGAAGTGGAAGTAGGTTGGGCACATCGTAGGACGTATGAGATAATCCAGTGGTACACAATAGGAAGAATAAGGCCTGTAAGAAGACCAAAGTCACGCTGGGTGGACGAAATACGTAAGCAAGCGGTTACGTGGCAGCAATGCGCAAAAGACAGGATTTCTTGGAAACATCTTGGAGAGGCCTATACCCTGCAGAAGATGAATGTAGGGTGATGATGATGATGATATTTACTAACAATATGTTTGTGTCATCATAAATAAAAGCTAATAAAACGAAATTTCTATTCACTACAATTGCCAACGTCCAACACACCTTATTTTCTTAAGAAGAGAAATCTTAAATAACCACGAAGGCTGTGTATTTTTTTTAGTTCCTTTTCAATAGGGGTAGTAAAATGGTGGCTGGAAATATCAACGAAGAAGCTTTGTATGGCCCGTTTAACTATAAGAGTTATTGTATACGAGTACTGCATGGGTGATACGTACAAAAGTTACGAAAATATTTTTTACTTGTTTTCTTTTTAGTTTGATTGTTCGTTCATTCTTCTATTCTTTAACAAGGTGGATATTTTTTAACTGCTTTCAAATAAAAAAACGGTTCCATTCAAATTTTACTCCGTATTTTAAAGATAACTTTAAAATGTTAACTTTTGTATTCAGTGTATTTTTAAACTATGATTTTCATTAAATTGCTATTCAATACCTAATTTTGGAATGTATTTTAATTGGGTTGAGATTATATATTTTACTTTTTATGTCCCTAAATGTTTTTCTTTCATGATTTTTTAACTAAATCTAAAGGAATCCTTTGCTGATAATTTGACTTCTGCGTGTCCTCAGATTATTTGGGCACATTGCTTGTAGTTAATGAGATAGTTTAGAGAGGTTTATGGTTGCTGAAGGTGTCGAAGGACGACGCACATAAGGAAGAATTCCAATATGTTGGACTGACCAAGTGAAAGATCAAATTGAACTTCCCTTAACAACTGTCCTTCGAGCCGCGGAGTGCAGGGATGGATGGTAAGGAGCGTCGGAGACCATCACGGGAGTCACAATGCTCAGTTATCAGCTACACGACATGATGGAAAGGAATGCTTACCAAGCAAAGAATGCCCAAAACGATGTTACAGTACTATATTATACTAAAAACTCTTGGTACGTTTGAAATAATATATTAATTATGAAATTGTATTTGAATAAATATATTTTTTAGATATTTAATTTTTGTTTAACCCTTCCCTTACGGTGATAAAAAGAATACGCGTGCTCCGGTGTTGGGTAGTGAGTACGCAATAAAAAATTAGCGATTTTAAATCGGAAAAATAAGAATATTCATAGATAATTCCCTTAATTAATTATAATTGAAGTTAAAAATTATAATAATTGAGATTTATTTGCTTAAAACATTAAAAAACCATCTGGCAACGCTCACGGAACGGGCGTACGTCTAACCTATTTGCAAGCTTAGAAGCTAATATTGGCGCGGAATGTCAGTCGCATACCCCGGCGCTTACGCTTATGCTTGCGGCGTTGAGACAATTCAGCACCTCGCAATTCAGTCTAGTATGCAATAGTGAGATGCGAATATAGTGTCGCGCTTCCCGCATACTATTCACCTATCGTCAAGACGAGGCACTCGCAGCGTTTAAATGCGAATTTGTTTTCGATCTTTACAAAACACCTCGATGTAGTCGATAAATTGTGATTATTATTAATATTATTTTTTAAATCAATGCGTAAATATATTATGGAGGAATACCTAAAATCTTAACCTTGTATTTATTATATTTATAGAGATATTGATGGTTATTAGAAGCAACGTGTAGAAGATACCCAACACAGGGAAGGAAAGGTTAATCAGTGAGAAGAGGCTGCTTTTGCATTTTTGTATGGGATAGCATTTTTTGTGATTTGTATCATAAGTAAGCCACCTAACTTCCTTTATATTAGATATATCATCACTTTTGCGAGTAATAAGGTGATATTGTATTCCAGGTGATGACATATAGCGAGTATCAGATGAGAAAAGGTAACAGATAAAAGGCGAAATCTGGTGTAAAACTGGTGTATATTATATTTTAATTACAAAATACTTCCAAAATCTTTTTTATCAACTCAATCGAAGGAAACTTTTTTTCAATCTTATAAAAACCTGGATTTCGACAATGCTTTATTTTATCTTATTTTTTTTCTGGAATCATATTTTATATGCTTTAATGTCGAATGATAATCTCAATGGAGGCAATACGAGACCGTGATAAACATTCATTCGAATTAGACAAAGTGTTGATTTGCTCAAAAATATTTTAAACGCTTTTTTTTTATTTTGAAAGTTTTTAAGATTTGCATAAAAGTATGTGATAAAAAAATATAAAATCGAATTTATTAATTTTAGATACTTTATGGTTAGAAAATTAGTCACCTTTTGAGTTTAATTAATTATATATTTTTTTAATTTTTTCTCAGAGAAATTAATAAATGATAATTTATAAGAGAAAACCATATATGTAGAGAGAATAAAAAATGCAATGACAATGTTGGTGGAGAGAGTGAAAAATATGATATGACAATGTAGATGGAGAGAATAAAAGATACTATAATTATGTAGGTTGATAATAAAAAACATACAATAACAATGTAGGTGGAGATAAATAAAGATGGTATAACAATGTAGGTGGACAGAAAAAGGAGACAATAACAATGTAGTTGAAGAACAAAAGATGCAATAAAAATGTAGGAGGAGAAAAAAGTTTATACAATAACAATGCAGGTGGAGAGAAAAAAGATGTAATAACAATGTAGGTGGAAAGAAAAAAAACACTTATTCAGTCACCATCCTCTTTAACCATAATAGAGTTGAATCAAACGTGTACATATGAAATCCAATATTTTTCAAACAATCTTGATTTTGACTGAAAATGTAAACACGAATGTTCCGAAAGGTCGTTATAAATGAAGTATGAATATGGCACGGTAAATAATACTGTTTATCCACACAATGTGACATATAAATGGTGTAGAAAACATCAAATATGTTACAATAAAGTTTAATATCGTGAATCATACGTTGAGGTTTTTTAATACTCTCTGTTGAAAAATATCAAAGACTTAAACAACATTTTTTCGTAAATCCAAATTTAATTCTTAATTTTGTATACAAAGTCTCTGACAATTAGTGCCACATTCATTTAACTTTTTTATACAAAGTTTCTAGCAATCAGTGCCACGCTAATTTAACTTTTTTATACAAAGTCTCTAACAATCAGTGCCACGCTAATTTAACTTTTTTATACAAAGTTTCTAGTAATCAGTGCCACGCTAATTTCACTTTTTTATACAAAGTCTCTAACAATCGGTGCCACGCTAATTTAACTATTTTATACAAAGTCTCTAACAATCAGTGCCACGCTAATTTAACTTTTTTATACAAAGTCTCTAACAATCAGTGCCACGCTAATTTAACTTTTTTATACAAAGTTTCTAGTAATCAGTGCCACGCTAATTTCACTTTTTTATACAAAGTCTCTAACAATCGGTGCCACGCTAATTTAACTATTTTATACAAAGTCTCTAACAATCAGTGCCACGCTAATTTAACTTTTTTATACAAAGTCTCTAACAATCAGTGCCACGCTAATTTAACTTTTTTATACAAAGTTTCTAGTAATCAGTGCCACGCTAATTTCACTTTTTTATACAAAGTCTCTAACAATCGGTGCCACGCTAATTTAACTATTTTATACAAAGTCTCTAACAATCAGTGCCACGCTAATTTCACTTTTTTATACAAAGTCTCTAGCAATCAGCGTCACGCTAATTTCACTTTTTTATACAAATCTCTAACAATCATTGCCACGCTTTTTTCACTTTTTTAACAAATTAATTTCCCAAACTTTTTGTCAGAAAGCTTTTCAATTAATCTCTACGAATAAATAAACAGCATTAACAACTGTTTTAAAATGATTTAATTTAAACTTTAAAATTATTTTTAGGTTTTCATCTCATCATCAGGGGAGCACAAACGAGACTGAAACAAACCGGTAGGGTTATGCTGTCACATAAAGTGGAATAAACAGTGTTTGTTAAAACGAATTACAGTCTTATTTGTGCTCCCTGATGATGAGGGGAAAATCTCGAAACCGGTAGGGTTATACAGTTACATAAAATGGAATAAAAGTGTATAATAAAGCAAATTACAGTGCTCCCTTGATGATGAGGTGAAAACCTCGATACCTGTAGGAGTATACCGTTACATAAAGTGGAAAAAACAAATGTTAATGTCTTTAAACTTCCACAATGTTAATGCTTCAACTATAAATCATATATTTTATTTATTTTTTTGATAATTGTATGTAATTATAACCGTCATATATTTAAAAAAAAATACAAAAATGTATATTTTTTATAAGTGGATTAAACTTAATTAAACACTTATATGTCACGTCATGTCTCTTTTAAGGTAGACAGAGAATCTTCACGTATTTTTATAACACTAATAGTTTTCGCCACTTCGTGATACATGCTCTTTTGTGTGTCATATTTACCTTTTCCTAAGTTAAAATCTCTCCAATTATAGAAATAAAATTATATTTTATTCAATTTAGTAATTATAATAATACAGTTTAATTTTCATAAAAAAAGACATTATTTATTTATTTATTTAACATTTTTATTGCAATACAATCTGACGGGCTTATTGCCAGGCGGCAATCTCTTCCAACCAACCAGACAAAAGTAAATGAAGCAAGTTACGTGGTCGCATAAATCATTCAAATGACTATCCATCCCCACGAAATCCATAAACATATATGTGAGAACATGCCCACGAACCCCACAAAGACGGACAATCACCCGAACATTATTTTTCATAGATAGTGAGATATCACCAATAAACAATCTCTGTTTGAGCGTAGCGCTAATCCATGATTGGAAAGACGCTGAAAATTTTCGGCGAGATAAGAGGGTGTGGCGGGGCAATTAAAGATATTATACAATAGAGACAGTATGTGAATTTGAATTGAAACATGTATATGTCATAAAGGAAACAGATTGTCAATGAGCGTGTAAACTATTACTTTAAATGTATACCTTCACTAAAGTATTCAACGAATGTGTAGAACGGTGTTATCTTTCCATTCACCTATGAAATTGTATAATACAATACTTTCACTACTCTGTGTTAGTGAACATTCTGGAATATAAACACCAATGAGCAGTTGCGGTGGTTCAGACAATACTGTTACTCTAAGGTCGATTGCAACTGCCCATCTTTTGGTACCGGACAAAGCTGTTTTCGCTCTTTGAAATGCGAGGCTCTGAAGTGTGACATTTTATGGTATAGAAATGTTTCGCTTTAATAAATAAATTATTTCCATACAAAAAAAAAGTTATTTTATTTTTAATTTATTTTCCACAACTCCACTTTATTTAGGTTTATAAACACTTGAGAGGGTATATCACTTAGGAATATAGATTTTCCTCAACTCCACTAAGTTTAGGTTTAAAAACACTTGAGAGGATATATAAATTAGAAATATAGATTTTCCCCAAATCCACTAAGTTTAGGTTTAAAAACACTTGAGAGGGTATATCACTTAGGAATATTTATTTTCCACAACTCCACTTAATTTAGGTTTATAAACACTTTAGAGGGTATATCACTTAAGAATATAGATTTTTTACTTTCAAATTAACGATTTTTTTCACACTTATTAATAACTTTAGTGAAGATGTATATTCACTAGTAATATCTTAAATTCGCAACACAATCCACTTGTACTGTGATATAAACATTATTATAAGGACTTATTAGTATTGTTTTGTTAATGTCACGGTGAACAATTTTTTTTTCAAACTTCATATAATTTTGAAGTATGTAATAATGTACAAATATATTTGACTAAAAATATTATTTTTATAATAAAACATTATTTCTGATTCTCTGTTACATTCATACATACATGCATATATGGTACAATCACGCCGTTTCCCTGCCGTGGAAGGAAATGCTCCTCACTTTCTTATCGGGTCTATCTTATTCATCTCCTGAGTTTTCTCTGACTTTTACATTTCCTTCTTTAAAAATATTACTCACTTAATCCATCCACACTTTTCTCTTTGGGAACAATTTATAGATAGCGGTTTTTGAACATATGTTGAATGTTGTTTTTACTTAACGGTCTAAATATTTTGAATGAACACCCCAGAGCGTTAAATTGTGTGTGGTACAGTGGTAATAATATGGAATAATGTGTGCCTTCGTGCTACAGGGTTGTATGTCAGTAGCAATTCGTGAATATTTGATTCGCTTTAGCCACAAAAGCGTTCATCTGCATTTGAAGATATTTTTCAAAAGGGGTAGACTGTTTGAGTATGAGATTAATTCTCAATACCATAGTTTTAGAACCATTAAAATAGAAGACATTTTATATTTGTGATGTCAAATTTCATTTCTTTTTTTATTTATTGTAATTTGTTTCGTCAAACACTGTTAATTCCACTTTATATAACGTTTTAACCCTACCGGTTTCAAAGTTTTCACCTCATCATCATGAGAGCACAAACAAGACTCTGTATTTACTTTTTAATATAAAGATTCAACTAAAAAAAGACGCTTTGAAGGATTTCAATAAATTGGTTACTATTAAAAAAATATATGGTTTAATACGCAAGAGGTTTACTTTTCGAATTAAAATTTTATTTTAGTTATTTTATTTTATTTATTTGAATAACGACACAACAGTGTCTTTTATATACAAACGAACATATGACAAGTTATACAAGTACTTAAAATTATTAATAAAATATACTAAACTTCATCTAAAACTAACAAAGAGGTACAAAAAGCAGTAGTAATAATAAATTACAGTCATTGTTTAAAGTTATTTAGTATTAATATGTATATTTAAGCTCAATATATGTTATGCATGTATACCACAAAATATTACCAAACTTCACCAAGCAGACTTTCATTTTACGTAAAATTATTAACTTTATATTTTTTAAATATTTTATTTTAAATTCATGGGAGTCCCAGTGTACCAACAAATCGTCCGATGACGAATCATTTTATGGGGTTGATAATTATAGCATTTCCAGGCCACATTCTTCAAAATCACCGCATTGCCAGGTTTAATATATTTATGAGTACCATAAGAACTATCGAAAAAATTCACCCCTATAAGATCTAGGTATCTTTGGTTAGTTAAGGGAGTATTCTTCTCTATAAATTTGAAAAAAAAAATTTTTTTGTTAATTTTTAAAGTTTAGATCTTTAAGAATATGTTCTCAAACGGAAATTTTAAAATACTCAATATTTACGAAGTTATAGCTACAAATGAGGTGGGAAGTATGCCGCACTGTTATGACTCGGACAATAATCTCAAAACTTTTTAACGCGTTTTTCTCGAAACTACTTTTTTCAATCTGGTCGACATAAAATATCAAGTTTTATTTAACTGATTGCCTTCAAATTTGGTATAAAACTTTAATAAATGTTTTCATATCGTGCCTACCTTGCAAAATTGAAAACTATTTTTTTACTATTTTTTAAAAAAAATTATATTTTAAAAAAGGCTAAAAAAAGTGAATTTTCTTTCAAACAGCCATTTTACAATTTTTTTTTTGATACCAACTATAACGACATTATTTTTTATTAAGAAACTGTGTATGATTTTGGTTTCAAATTTATAAAAAAGGCTTTAATCATGTCGACCAGCTCACCCCCTTTTTTTTACGACATGATATGTTATACTTTATGTTAACCGCTGATAACATCTTAAATTTAAACTTTTTTTTATCAATTTTTTTTTGTACATTTTCAAATCATCAATCAACAATCTGTTAAAAAATTCATACGACAAAATTTTTTAGTTTTTTTTTTTATTCAGTCTGAAAAAACGCCAGAAATTCACGCCTCACGAGTAGAACACTCCCTTAAGGACACAAAAAAGCGTTGGGGTTAAAGGACACACATAAAAAACATGGGTTTCTTTCAATATTCCATACTTTGTGTTAGGAATATTTAAACATATCTACTTAACTTTTAATCCTCAAAAAATTAAGAAAAAAATTTATCTTTAGTTTATATAGTTAACCCTTTAACTGGCATAAACAGAAATCGGTCGCATATGCGACCACCCTTATGGTTATACTTATAAGGATGCATTTTCTTAATGAAACGTTTTTACGTAACACAAATGTAGTGGACGGGCAGAGGTCTTATTTAAGACGGATCGTCGTGAAATTTGCTGCATGTTCAGTAGCAACGATCTAAACATCCGGTCAATTTATTGTCAAAAATGTAAATAGGTATTATAAGTAAATCACCATTCATTATATCTCACATAAGAATTGTATTTCCTAATACAACCTAAACTTAGATATTATTACCTAAACATTCATTGGTCACTTTTGCGACCACTGACATGACCCCTGAAATGGGCACAGGTCTCATCTGCGACCGCCTCATTTCCAAAAAAAAAAATTCAAAACACATTTTCGAAGAAATAAAGTTGATTTGATACACATAATAATAATTTAAACAACAAAAAACTCAATATCTCAAAAATAAAAACTTGCCCTATAAAGGGTTAAGTCACAATTTGAATATTTCTAACAATATTTCTTTCCTCTGTTTCAGAAATCTTCATCTAACCATCGACTTGAACACCAATATTATTCATCAGAATGGACACTTTAAAATCAAGATTTCATCTCAACAGATGAAAATTATAAAAATGCACTATAAATAAAATAATAATATGCGTTCAATATTCAAAGAGAAAAAATATTTAAAAAAATGATAAGTGAAATTCACAACTTAAATAAATGACAAACCAGTGAAAGGTTCAGATTCGAATCAATGTAATCAAGTGGCAAGGTTTATTAAATATAAACCCAAATCGCGTGATACAAAGTCTAAAAGTCAACCAATCAATAATTTATAACGTGGTTTTCGATCAACTATCGTTTATAAATACAATAATTATAATATGAACGATAAAACAAACAATTTAAAACAATCAATGAATAAACTAATTTGTTTTCTTAGTTGATACGCCCTCCTGTGCTCACTAACCATGGCAAATTCAAAGTGTTTTGCCCTTGTGCCCATTTTGGGTATTCTGGTAGGATTATTACTCCACCAGATTTCTGGGTTTGTTTTGGACGGTGGTCAGAACTCTTATTCACAGTTTAGAAAGTGGAATGCGGCTGTCAATGGTAGTCTGGAGTTGGAGTTTAAGACTGACCAGCCGAATGGTCTCCTCCTTTATACGGACGATGGAGGGACGTATGACTTCTTTGAGCTGAAGCTTGTTGAAGGTGCCTTGAGACTGAGGTATAATCTTGGTGGTGGAGCTCAATTCATCACAGTTGGACGAGATCTTAATGACAGTCATTGGCACAAAGTATTGGTAAGTAAAATTAACTTTCTTAATATTTTTTTTTAATTATTTACCAAAACCTGACATGACAATCATTTTTAATCCAGTATGGTCCTGAAACCTATCCCTTTAGTTGACCAAAGAATCATTTTGCTAGTTTTTTTTATACTTTTGTCAAAGAATATAATCTGGAACGTCTATCACTTTACCCTTTATACCAGTGTTTCCCAACGTTTTTTGTGCTAATCCCCACCTTAGCCTTTCTAAATTTCTTATGCCCCCCCTACGTAACGGTGACGTGACAAAGCGATCAAAATACGACTAAACTCTGAACGAGTCAATTTTCGAATTGCCCCCCTTAAAAATCAAATTGCTCCCCTGTGAGGCGTGGCCCCCACGCTGGGAAACACTGCTTCATACCATGCGAATAATTTCATTTCTTATCAGTTGTGGATGGGAAAAATGTTAACATATGAGTGCAAATTAAAATAACAAAATTAATTTTTTTCTTGCCCAAAATAAGTTATCATTCTACATTTTTTCTTGTTCATCGCGTTCTCAATCCTCAACGTCTTGGTATTCAGCTATGTCTACAGTTATTCAACTTGCCTCCATTCTTCTAAGTCCTGGGTCATGTTAAAAGCAACGTTTTAAGAGAATTTTATTAACTCTTTTGATTTTCCCTTCCATCTTATATACATTTCTCTTTTTCTCTCAACTGTATCCATGATCACCAGCTGTGCATTATTCTTTCTGGCAACATGCCTAAAATATGTTAGGATCATTTTCATTCACGTTGTTGAAAGTCTATGAGTCAACTCTCATTCTTAAATGATCGAGATATTGGTACATTTTGCAGCTCATGGGATATCAAAATATCTTTTTTGACTTAATTAGTCTTTGCAAATAAAGAAATACGTTCCTCTTATTTATGGAACATGTAGACAAACAAAAATAAGACATTTTTCAGTGGAAATATTTTTTTTTTAAATGTACACTACATATGTCATAAACATATTTTTTATATTTGACATGACAAGTTTATATAATATAATATGGGTCTGTTGTTATCGCCTGTTTTTGTCGTGACCCCAGTAAACTAGGTTTTTGCGTATAAATTACTGATGAAATATAAATATTGATAGGATGAATTCATACTATTGTATTTACCACTTATTTAGAATGATTTAACTGCTCTGTCAAAAATTTCCATTGCCTTGTTAACTTGTGAGACCTAATAACGAGTATAAACCACGTGAGTAAACCCTTATAATAAATAAATATAGGTTTATTGACAGCAACATAGTATGTACAAAATATATTTAAATAACACTTCTAAAACACATAAATTGTAGATAATACATTAAATACAGAAGGTATCAAAAAGTCTGGGGTCATCTAATAACATCCCCTCGGCCAAGATACACCCCACCAATATAGAGCGAACCCAGCCACGGGGACACCAGATGTTTTTCAGCCCACACCCTTGAACACGTAGAACAAGAATATAAAAAACACAGAAAATAAATAGATGACAAAAAAATTACATTCAAGAGAGAAGATACTAAAAGGTCCGGGCTCATCCCACAAACATTCCCCCGACCGAGATACACCTCACCAATGTAGGGTGAGCCCGACCGCAAGGGCATCAGGGGGCTTCCATCTCACACCCCCGCATATCTAGATTAAAGAATAAATCGAAAAAAGAAAAACAAAAAGTATGGCAGAAAACAAAATAAAAAGTAAACTCACATACTCGTATACCACCTCAGGTTAACTGTCAGCAAGAACGAGAAAAAAAAGAAAAGCCTGAAAGGAGTCCAAATTTTACATAATGACAAATGGGAAGTGAAATAGTTGAGACAACATTGAAATAGTTAGGCAGTAATACATTGAAATAGATAAGCAGTTTTAAAAGAATGTATGAGGAGATAACGCACAAACACGTATGCACAATTATTATACTGAATCAAATCAAAGAAATTAACAATCCCTCCCAATTTCTTCTCCATATATTAAAAAAATATATCGCGTATTGATATTTATGTCCTCATCATCCTGTCGTGTAGCTCATTACTGAGCATCGTGATTCCCATGATATCCTCTAACCACTCCTCTCCAACCATCCCTGCACTCCGCGGCTCAAAGAACAGTTGTCAAGAATGGAGGCGTTAGTCCGCCTTGCTGTCCATGGAATTCGTTGTAGCATTCTCCAGCACCTCATTTCAAATACATATATTCTACGTCTCTCGCTTGCTCTCAGAGTCCAAGTCTCCGCGCCATACATTAATATTGTGAAGATGAGAGACTTGGTGACATTTTATCGTGATAGTGATAGTTCTACTCTTCCATATCGTTTCCAGCTTTGACATCACATTGTTTTACCATTCCAGTTTTTCTTTCCACCTCAGCTTTCAGCTTTGCATCCTCCATTGTTGGTAATACTTGGGCCTAAGCAAATAAAGTCAGTAACTACTTCCATGCCATAATTATTATAACTATCAATATTTTTAGTGATTAAAATATTTAATCCATTACGTTAATGATGTAGTAAGTTATTTGCAAAAAGGAACTAACGTTAATTACTCTCGTAAATGTAACCTAATTGTATGTCGACGTATCACGTTATTTTTGCTTGCATTTATTACACAAGTTAACGCAACACAATTTGTTAACTTTGGATCACAGTTAATTGATTTACTCGTGTTATTTTGGTTTATCGATCGCATCGAATGGCAACAGTAATAATTAGTATTAACATAATAATGATTGGTTTAACTTGGATTTGCTTTCGTAAAAGCTTTTCCGCTCAGACACCTTTATTAAACATGGTTAAAGTTTAACTACTTTGATTTAAGGAAATTAATAATTTGTTATTTATATTTGGAAATTAAATAATTTAGAGTTGTTAAACATTAAATTATTTTTAATACTACTTATTATTTATTTAAATATTGTTTTTGAGAGAAAAAGATAATGATGTTTTTCACGAAGATCCTTCTATCGGAGGTTGGCCACCATCGTGGCCAGTCCTATCTTGTTCACTGCAGTCCGGAACAAATTAGAAGAACTGCATTCAAACCGCTCATGCGAGTTTTTAAACCAAGAAAAGTGGTGTCTACCTCTGCCTCATTTGTCATTATTTATTTAGGGCATGGTGTCCAAAAATGGTGTATTCCAAAATTATTATTGGATCCTATACCAGCAGCAATCGATACGATTACTACTGACCAAAAAATACAAACTATTCCACACAGTTTATTTAGAACACTGAGCTATAATTTTCACAATCCATTTTGGAACCTTTTTTATTGTATATAAACTATAGCTCTCCTTTAATTGTATTTGAATCTATACCCATGAAGCCATTATATATCAAAACATTTACACTCATAAACCTGTAATCTGGTCATGAATGCCCATTTTTTTTCGTTTTTGTATTCCTTACTGCTGTCTATTCCTAATAACGTAAATTCGTTTTGGACACTATCTTCAGATGAATATTTTTCTTACACTTACCAGTACTCTCTATAAACCTGTTCAATATATTCTTTCCACGTGCTTTCCACGTTTTCTACATCCATAATAGTACTACCCTTCTCGTCTCTTACCCCATTCACACCTTGCTATATTTTTTCCTCACATTTAACACATTTCCTTCCAAAACAATTTCGAACACGTGCTTTACTTTGCAGTTCTATTTATCCTCTGTATCAGAGGTTGTCAAACTGTGTGCCCCGGCACAGAAGATTTTTTTTTATTTCAGGTCATTTTATTACGTGAAAAATTGTCAAAATAGAACTGATGGAGTTTTGGATATCAGTTAAACGTGTATATCCTTTGCTGAGTACTAAAGCTCAGTGAATCCTAGTTCAATTTACCACTTATTATATCAGCATACAAAAAAAGTCAGTAAAGCTGAGTTTTTGTTTATTGCTGTAATTAAAACATATATTTGGCTTTACAGTTATATTTATTTTATACCCTCGGGTACCGCGATAAATTCGTAGGGGTGCTACTAAATGCCCGTTTTTATTAATAATTCCAGAAAATCTAAGAACATTGAAAACTAAATTTTCGATAAAAATATAGTCGAATTTTGTAAAACATTAAAAGAAGAATGTCTTTTGCTGAGTGCTAAAGCTCAGGAAATCATAGTTCTATTTCTGACAGCATCCGTCATGTTGGATTTTCGGTGAAAGTTGTAATTTTTTATTTATTTTACACATGACAAAAACTATGCTTATTTTGCGAAAAAACAACAGATAATTTAATTTGGACACACAATTTTAATGGATCTGGGTTTGTTGCCTTTCATTTGTCGTGTCCCCAGTAAACAAGGTTTTTTCCTGTATCTCACTGAGGACATATAGCATGAAAAAATAAATCGATACTTCTTTCCGATTTTTGATTATATAAAACCCCGTTGCACATTCTCATCAACCTGACAAACTCAATTACACATGTATTAATCACGCGAAACCAAACTCCTCACACGTAATCACCTCAGACAGACCAAAACATTCATCCCACAATATGCCGCACATAATCATAAAAACATATTTTTTTTATCCATTTTGCACGGATTTCTCCTGTTACACAAAGAGGGTCTGCTTCTAGCGTTAGCTTATTCATTAGGAATAATATCACCCAGGATTCTTCTCATACTGCTAGACGGTACCGAGAATACTATTAAGGTAGTATTAAGTAGTATATCAACAGTGTCATTCAGTTGGTTCAATATCTCTATACCACGCGTGACTGAGTGTTTAGCCATGATATTCGTCCTGTAAGTTGGTATGTAGAACAGAGGGTGATTCCTTGCACGGCTATATTTATTGGGTACATATAAACTTAGTGCTTCTAGAATCGCGGGACAGTTAAAGGAACCTTGGAAAACCTTTATTAGGAATATCGCAATGGATTCTTGCCTTCTTGTTTCGAGGCTTCTATAGTTACACACCGTGAGAAGTTCGGCATGGTGAGCATATTTTGGGTAATCGCCCTTTGTTCTGTACCATAGACATCTGAGGATTTTTTTTGTATGTGTTCTATATTGTTTTTATATGTGAGATATAAAAAATATGTATATTTAAAAATATAAGTATAAAACAACAAAAATCACCACACTCAAGAGCTCACACAAACCTTTTCCACAAGTCATTCCTCTTGCAAGCCCAAATACTCAAACTTCTGTCACAATCACAACCACGCTCCGATCGACTGCCTAAATTGTTTTCCTCCCTTTGCCTTTATTGAATTTGGCACCCCATTGTATGTCATGGGAGCTAAATAGGCGTATTGCCTTTGGGCAAAAGATATTATAACTCTAGGGATGGTGAACATATGGTCAGTTGTCATGCGTGTCATGTGTCTCTGCTGAGTCTGCTTCTTTCCTTCCTCTCGATGGTAGTGCCAGAGAATGGATTTGAAATGTAAATTGGCTATGTTCAGGACCCGATACTCCCTGAAAAGCTCCGCTGTGGGATACCGGGCAGGAAGTTTATTAATTATTTTTATAATAAATTTTTGGAAAACCTGCAATATGCAATTAAAATCAAATATCGCTCAATGTTTAATGTTGTACTAGAAATGAGAGTAACTTTTTCTAGTTCGAGAAACCGTATAGTGAACAACAGGCACACATATAACACATATTTTTTATTTGATAAGTTTTTTAAAGCACCGTGAAAGAATGTTGATACATTAAGGGCATAGTGAAATAAAAAAATTTGAAAACTACAGCTTTATATAAATAAATAATTCGTTAAAATAATATTTTAGTCCACTGGCTTAAAAAAAAAAGATTTTTTTTTCTTCAAAATGTTTTAATACCCTTTTTTTATTTTAATCCGAATACCATATTTTTAAGCTGCGAATATTTTCACAAGAGAGAAAATATTTCCAAAACGCAAATAAAACGTCGTGTTACATAAATACCATCACTAGATAAAATCTGTGTGAATGGTCCTTTATTCATTTGTCTCTTTCTCGTGTCGGAATATTTTATACAGTGAAGGGCTTTTGTGGTTCTTTTGCACTCTTCTTTTATTGTTATTGATTTATGAGGCTTTATTTGTAAAACGTTGTGTTTCGTGTGAATTATGCAGTAGATGGTGTAAATCATCCTTTATTTCATAAATAATAATGATATTTTTCCTCGCAAAAATACAAATGACAAAGGCTTTTGCAGAATTCCCAATGTTAAATATTTTAAGGCTTTTGTGAAAATATGTTTATTTGCTGTTACAAAAATGTAGTTTGCGTGATTTAATAGCTACAACGTCGATTACTTTCACTGTTTACATATTTAGTTTTACGTGTGCGGAGACCACCAATTTTCTATACACCAAATTATTTACCGCACATAATGTGGAAATTGAGTGTCCAAAGCTTTGAAGCGGGCTTTAAGTCTCGTTTATTCGTATACTACTACCACCCTTCAACAATTCTGAAAAATATTTTGAAGAGCCTGACTGGGATACAAAGTGTCTTAAATCTCGTTAATCGAACCTTGGAGTTTAGAAACACTTGAGTAAGCACAGAACTCATGGTATGGGCTGCAAATACTACACGGCGTGTAAAGGGATAAGAACATTAGCTTACCTAGCTCGTACGAATACTGTTATAAGACAAACTTTTTGACCAAATAGACATTTTTTCTTTGAAATCGATCCTGAAACTCCCGGTCGAAAGTCAAGTGCCTTACAAATTCGGCTACCGAACTCATCAAACCTTTTATAGTTCAGAAAATGTAGGATGAGTCTTGTGACAGCTCACAAATTTGCCCCAATGCAACCTTTTAACGATGTTCAGTAATTTTAATTATTTTATCAACTTTAATATAAGCCTCGATTCTAATAAATAGCAAGTTATTTAGGTAAATACATTACATAAGGTTGTATTGGGGCAAATTTGTGAGCTGTCACAGGACTCATCCTAGAATTTCCGAACTATAGTAATCGTTGTACAAGTTTGCACAGAAATTTTCGAATATGTTTTTGTGTATTATATTAATTAACATTTTTGTTTCAACACTACAAATTAATTGCCATGTGTTGATTCAATCAACCGAAGTTATTTTATGTTGTTAAGTAAAAACTAGACTGAAATTATTTAAAAAAGCTGGTAACCAGCTGGAATCGAGCCCGCAACCCTTAAGTTAGTAGTCTGGCATCTTCCCAACGAAGTCGATGATTGATTTATAACCTAAACAATACATAGTGTACCGCTGATCTTGTTCCCTGCAACACAATACAATGTATTTTTTTCTACAATACCATCTCTCGAAAACATTCTTTCGAAATAGGACGATCCCTGAACTATGATCTTTCATTATTAACCCATATTCATATAAGGGCATAACAATTACTCGCAGAAATAAAACGTTGCAACATATTAACTAATATAGATCATGCTGACAATTTTTTTTTTGCGGTCACAAAATCAAAACTGAATTCCTAAATTAGTTCATATATCTTTATCGTCTCACTTTCAAAATGAACACATTGAAAGCAAAATCAAACAAGTTCAATTTATTTCAAAAATATAATACACAAACCATGTTAACTCGTTCCCGTATGATTTTCGTGGTATGTAACATCAATTATCATGAAATAATTATAACTTAACGAATTCATGAATACTGAGAGAAATGTGGAATAACAATTGTGGATGTTTAATAGTTGAAACAAATTTTTGAGGTTAATTTTATCAAACGAAAGCATCTCCGATATTATTTTTTAATTTGAAAATTTTAAGCATTCTTTAGAATGAATATACTGAAACCCAAAATTTAAAAAAAACTTCCTGTCTTGTTTTCTTTTAGGTCGTTATAACACCCGCCTGGTTGGTTGGAAGAGATTCGCGCGTTGCAATAATCCTGCCAGATTACCATATATTCTATATAACAAAAGTACAATACAATAAAACACTTTAGTTGAGTTGAGCGATTCTAAGAGTTTCATGCATTCCCGTATAATACTCTTCAACACATTGAAAACTAGCGATATGGGCATATTGAAGAGCTGACCAGGAGATATTGTCTTCGGCCCCATTAATTGAACCTTGGCCTTAAGAACCTCTAAAAAAGGTACGAAATTTACAGTTTGTCATCACACATGCTGGAAATACACCTCAATGTGAATTTTACAACATGAACACACGTCTCGCACACATTAATATTCCTCAGATGAACCTCTACGCCGAATTGGGACTCTTTTTAATCTATTTTTTTGAGAATGGAACCCTCGAGTAGAAGTCCAGATTCTTACCAACTAGGACTTGAGGGCCGTCTCTGAGTATAAGTAATCATTTTGTAAGTAATCGCTAATGGCATTGCATGCGTGAAAAAAAATATTAGGGTAAAGTGAGTACTTTTGGTAACGGAAAGAAAGTTTTGAGGGATGGTTAACTATTTAACGGCGTATTACTGCAGAAAATAATGGAACATTCAAAGCAAAAGAAGTGTGAGAGAACGATACATCTTCTAATTGAATCACTTATGTGAGTTCTTTCATTGTGGTACCATATTTTGGTTCAGAGCTGGTGTCTCAAGATGGTCACTTACCTCCAAATAAGAGAGGAACTTTAACCCTTCCCTTACGGTGATAAAAATTATACGCGTGTTACGGTGTTGGGTAGTGAGTACGCAATAAAAAATTAGCGATTTTAAATCGGAAAAAAAGAACATTCATAGATAATCCCCTAAATTATTTATAATTGAAGTTAAAAATTATAATAATTGAGATTTATTTGCTGAAAACATTAAAAAAACCATCTGAAAACATTAAAAAACGCTCACGGAACGGGCGTACGTCTAACCTATTTGCAAGCCTAGAGGCAACTAGTGGCGCGGAACCTCAGTCGCATACCCCGGCGCATACGCTTTTGCTTGCGACGTTGAGAAAATTCAGCTCCTCACAATTCAGTCTAGTATGCAAGAGTGAGATGCGAATATAGTGTCGCGCTTCCCGCATACTATTCACCTATCTTCAAGACGAGGCACTCGCAGCGTTTAAATGCGAATTTGTTTTCGATCTTTACAAAACACCTCGATGTAGTCGATAAATTCTGATTATTATTAATATTGTTTTTTAAATCAATGCGTAAATATATTATGGAGGAATACCTAAAATCTTAATCTTGTTTTATTATATTTATAGAGATATTGATGGTTATTAGAAGCAACGTGTAGAAGATACCCAACACAGGGAAGGAAAGGTTAAAAAAGAAGAAAAAAAACTTTTTTCAAAATAAAAATAGGTTGTTAAAATGAAGAGCAGTGATTGGATATGAACTATTTTGTTATTGGCCTCCTGATTTAATGGGATGTCAAACAAAATCGGAATTTTATTGATTTTGACCAAATCGAGTTTCCTTGCGATCGAAAAGTTTTGATAGGGTTAAAATTGATGGAGGCCATTTTCGTGGGTTGGGAAATTTTCAAAACAAAGTTTTGATTATTTTATAGAGAGCTAAAATATAATTTGCATTTCAAATGGATATTCTTTAAATTTAATTGTAGTCATTTTCGGTCCTTAAACCTTTCCATATTTATTTTAGAGGAAAAAGTTTTAAAACAAACCCAGTCAACAGAGTGAATTGAAAATCAATAGTTTAAGGGATTACCTTATAATCAACGGAAGGAAGTCAAAGGGATGTAAATGAAAAGTTGAGACTTTTAAAAGTGCTTAAATAGTCAGTGAGGTCGCGGGAAAAGTATACAACCTTTATATAAATGATATCCGTGGTCTTGTTGATATTACATCTGCCATCCATTCAGAGGATTGTGAGTTGGTTTCCCGTCTGATTTTCATTTAAGACATCTAAAACATTAATTTGGTTGATTGGCGATAGTCATATAACGGAAATCAAGTTCTTTTCGGACACTACAGACACTACAAGTGTCAAGTAAATCGCTCCTCATTGCAGAAACAAAGAATCGATCCATTACATATCATTCCCCATTTTGACATATTTTTCTTTGTTCTCCCAATTCTTGTTGAGAGTGTGTCAAGAGATTTCCTGATTCTCTAGGGTAGATCAGAGCCAAATGTCAATGCACCTACAGGTAAAATCTACACGCTGGGGATGTATGTTTTAAAGTCGCATATCGGAAAAGTAAGTAAGTATTTTTTTGTAGTTCATCTTCCCTTGGTAAGTTTTCTGCGACTTTCTTAACCACATGCGTTTTTCTAAAAACATACAGATGTGAGGAAGCTTCTTCATATATTTACATTCAATTTGTATATATTTATTTATTTTTAATCTGTTAATTATAGTGGGTTTTGAGTTATTACGCCATTAAGGAGAGCTTGCTCTCTAAATCACACTATATAAATTCCCATTTTATTAATAATATTATCAAGAAGAGATTCACTCTTCCACACCAGGAGAGAAGTTTCATATTTGAAAGGTATCAACCCTTCGATTACTAGATTTCCTCAACGTTCATGTTTCCACGCTGAAGAAAATTATTTATAAAAGTTATTAACCCTTATAATGGATAATCAAATTTATTATTTATCTAGTATACGAAGCATATCCAGAAAGTAAGTGTACTGAATTTTTGTAGGTTACAATTTTTTTTATTTAAACAAAAATATTACTTGGTTACTTGGTACATACATATTATGTAAGCTATTTTTCGACATAGTCGCCATTCCTCTCAATGCAGGTGGTGAAGCGGGGTATTAACTTTTTGATGCCTTCCTCGAAGTAGTTTCCCGCCAACCCCTCCGTCCACTTCTCCACCTCCTCCTTTACCTCCTCGTCGGTTGAAAACCTTTTTCCACTCATGTGCAGCTTCAAGGAGGTAAAGAGATAGTAATCTGAAGGTGCTAGGTCAGGGGAATACGTGGGATGGTTCAGGACATCCCATTTAAACGAGGCGAGCAGTTCCTTCGTGGCGTTGGCCGTGTGTGGTCTTGCATTGTCGTGCAGCAGGCAGACTCCCTTTGTCAGCATGCCTCTCCTCTTGTTCTGGATCGCCCTCCGCAATTTTTTTAGGGTCTCACAGTATCTTGCAGAGTTGGTGGTCTCCCCTTGAGGCATATATTCAAATAAAATTATGCCTTGACAGTCTCAAAACAATTTCGTCAGTCACAATTGAAGGTCTTCCGCTCCTCTGATCATCATGCTCAGACGTACGACCATTTTTAAACTCGCGACACCACTTGTACACACTCGTACGATTCAAAGCTTTATCACCGTATGCAGTTTTCATCTCATTATAAACCTCAACCGGAGGTTT
This sequence comes from Odontocerum albicorne, assembly GCA_949825065.1. Classification (NCBI taxonomy): domain Eukaryota; kingdom Metazoa; phylum Arthropoda; class Insecta; order Trichoptera; family Odontoceridae; genus Odontocerum; species Odontocerum albicorne. Next base: position 4,329,848 of record OX463855.1, read on the forward strand.
TCCCTTCCAAACGAGATAATGGATGACACCGCGTATTTCGCACTTGGCGGGAGATTGGATTGACATTTTTCACGAAACGTGTTGTCGCGTCGACACTTTTCAACGTACTGAGCTCGAACCGGTCTCGTTGAGGAGGGGAAGGGTCAGGCTACACGGAAGTGTAGCCAACATGTCGAAAATAAAATCCATCCGGTCGTGAGAGCCTCAGTACACTTAGTTTCTGGATACGCATACTAGTATATTGTGTGCAAATATACGAGTAGATAAAATAATAAATTTGAATATTTTTTAAGTAGGTAATAAGAACGTGTTTCATTCCTGATTTTTTTTCCTTTCCTCTCCACCATCCCTTCCTTTTCCTTTTGATTAGTGATAACTCACTTTATATTAAAAGGAATGTTCGGGAGATTGCCCGTCTTTGTTAGGTTTCTGAGCATATACTCACGTAGGTATATGTTCATGGATTTCGTGGAGATGGATAGTCATTTGAATGATTTATGCGACCATGAAACTTGCTTCATTTATTTTTGTCTAGTTGGTTGGAAGGGATTACCGCCTGGAAATAAATCAGTCAGAAGATTGTATTTGCAATAAAAATGTTAGATAAAATGAAAAAGAATATCCAGTTATATTTTGATTCATTGAAATTATCACATGTTTAACATATTTCAATGCTTAGTCGATATTATTTTTAGTAGATTTCTGTTTTATCCAAATAACCTTTTCAGTTTAATGTTTCGTTCGTTGACTGTATTGCGTTCCCCTTGTGTAACATATGTGATTGAGATTTAAAAAATGATCACATGTTTAACATATTTCAATGCTTAGTCGATATTATTTTTAGTAGATTTCTGTTTTATCCACATAACCTTGTCAGTTTAATGTTTCGTTCGTTGGCTGTATTGCGTTCCCCTTGTGTAACATATGTGATTGAGATTTAAAAAATGATCACATGTTTAACATATTTCAATGCTTAGTCGATATTATTTTTAGTAGATTTCTGTTTCATCCACATAACCTTGTCAGTTTAATGTTTCGTTCGTTGGCTGTATTGCGTTCCCCTTGTGTAACATATGTGATTGAGATTTAAAAAATGATCACATGTTTAACATATTTCAATGCTTAGTCGATATTATTTTTAGTAGATTTCTGTTTTATCCAAATAACCTTGTCAGTTTAATGTTTCGTTCGTTGGCTGTATTGCGTTCCCCTTGTGTAACACATGTGATTGATATTTAAAAAATATCTGATTATGACGATTAACTTAATAGAGAGTTTCATACAGAAACTCAAAGGTAAATGTAAATAAATCTAAATCAAACTATCATGCATAAAATTGAATATTCACTCATATTTTACACACTGTTTCAATTGATATTTTGTTATCGAAAAAATATTGGGGTTGTGTAGTCCCGTTAGTTTAGGAGTCTTTAAGCTAATGTTAAGAAATACTTGTTAAATATTTTATTTTTTAGTAGAAATATTTAGTCGAAAACATGTCTTGGAAATTGGTGTCGTTACCATTGTTTTTCCACTTAATGTACTCGTACATGTACATATACAAACCATTTTGTTATTTGCCTGTCGAGGTAAACAAATAGGATAAACCACCATACTTTGATATCTTGACATACATGATTGGCCTCTTTTATATCCTGCCTTCTCATACAGCTCCAGTGATTTCTCTGATTTGTTACATTTTCTTTTATTTTTATCCTTTTTTCTAATATTATTTTAACGTATTAATAAGTTTAAAACACAGCCATGCATACTTATAATAATAAAGACATCATAACTGGTTGATTGAAGGCGATATGTATTTGCATATTAAACAAATAAGCAAAAAAAAAACTGAAATCGGATAACTTAAACATAAACTCAATTTTATTTCTATCGTTCTGCAAGCTATACTTTCTTTAAAACATTAAAATACACGAGTTAAAACTCAAATTGATATTTAGGTCAAATAATTTAAATCTTTGTCCAATGAATAAGATTGATCTCTGAATATTGCGAATGGCAGGTAAGTGGAGGCAGTGCAGCTTCCGGTTAGAGAGGAAGTTACTGAATATAGTTAGTTACAATTTCCTCCCGACGCCGCATCGTTTCAGGATTCAGGAGTTTGTTGGATAAAAATTCAATTCTCAAATCATTTTCTCGCGATGACGCGATGGGAAATGAAAAGGAAATTATACTTTCTTACTGCGATACGATTTTTTTAATTCGTAAATGAAGGTTTTTACGCCTTTACTCTTTTTCAACAATATGATTTACAACTATAAATATTGTGGCATGCTAAGGTTGGTGCAACTTTTCAGCAATTGTTGATATCTGTCAACAATTGCGTAAAAGTTGTTGACAGATATCGATGAATAAGTAACAATTTATTTGTGTGTTTTGAACTTTAATAAAGCGCATTGCAACTTTAAGTTAGTTGCACATTCATACAATTATACTACGTATTTTTTTTTGGATTTTTAGAGGAGATAAATTTCCAAATTTTAATATCCACGTAAATAACTTTTACTTTGTTTACACCCCGTTATAAAATTATGGTATGTTTCTCTAATTTCTTTAAAATAAAATTACAAATATTGTACCCTTTTTTTCGTTTGTTTCACTTTCTATTCTCTGTCCCATATTTATCCATAAAATATACTCGTAGTTTTAGGTAAAAGATTTGATTTCATCCAGTTTATTTTTTTTTCTTTCGTGGTAACCTTCATATGAGTACGAAATTGTGATTCGAATATGTTGAAGAGCTTGGCTGGGAGACAATATTGTTTTCGTCCCCAGTAATTGAGCCCTCGAATTTAGAACCACTGGAGCTAGTACGGAGCTCACAGTTTATCGTTGCACATATTGGCAACACTAACTCACATGAAGTGGCAACACTATTTTTACACAGAATCGTCGCGTGCGAATATTTTTATCAGACTGGATTATTTCGGATGTCCATCGGGAGTCTGACATTCTGGCTACGTGTCCTGCCCATTGCCACTTCATTCACTTTAACCTATATACATGTTTATATTTATTTAACGCACACACAAACATACCATCCCGCCACGACGAAAGAACAGAGCGCCAGACTTTCCTATCTTGACACATATATGTAGCCTTTTCCTTATTTTTATTTTGCAATATTTTTAATCTGTCAAGATAAGTGGTTTTGGATCTCGAGACAGAGCACCCTTAAGAAATGTTTTCTCTCTGAACGGTGCTATATAAATATTACTTAACGGTGCTATATAAATATTACTTAATGGTGCTATATAAATATTACTTAACGGTGCTATATAAATATTACTTAAAGGTGCTATATACTCCTAAATATTACTTAACGGTGCCATATAAATATTACTTAACGGTGCTATATAAATATTACTTAACGGTGCTACATAAATATTACTTTTATTATTTTTACTTATATTTATTTCTTTCTCTTACTTTATCCTTCCGTTCTTAGTTCTGCCTATCTATTACTCACGCGCCATATTTATTTGTTTGGTAACTATTTCAGAACTTATTATCTCGATGTCTCCAAACCATTTCGAGATTTTTTTATTAATTTTTCTTATACAATCCGACTCGAACAAACAATATTCTCCCCATCCGGTCATTGCATACTATTATATTTTACATTTTAGTACTTATTTTACATTTTAGACTATTTTACATTTTAGTACTTATTTTACAATTTAGACAATCTTACATTTTAGTACTTATTTTACATTTTAGATAATTTTACATTTCAGTACTTATTTTACATTTTAGACAATTTTAAATTTTAGTACTTATTTTACATTTTAGACGATTTTACATTTTAGTACTTATTTTACAATTTAGACAATCTTACATCTTTGTACTTATTTTACATTTTAGATAATTTTACGTTTCAGTACTTATTTTACATTTCAGACAATTTTACATTTTAGTACTTATTTAACATTTTAAACAATTTCACATTTTAGTACTTGATATCATGCATTTATTTGGCACAAAAATAGATTTTTTTTGTCTAGAAATTTTTCGTTTCTGCTTCATATAATATCTTTTTTTGATATTTATCAGTGTGCGTACTTTTACAAATGACTGGAAGGAAACATAACAAATAGCCATTTCGCAAAAATATTATTTATGGCAAATATTTTTCAGATCTTGCTTTGCCTTCGGCATTGAATAATGGTCCAATCACGACGTTGAATTGGGTTTTATACATTTTTTTCGTACAATAACCTACTTCCCGATAAGATCCTTTGCTTTGATACGAGTCTATAATTTATTTTCAGTTATAATATTGTAAAGGCCATATATATGGGATGGTTTTTATTATGTATTTATTAAATAAGCTTAAAAATAATAAATATATTTTTAAAGTATGAATTTAAAAAAATGGTTTATCATTTTTTTATATAATGTATTATATTACGAGTACATACATACCATTATGCTGTTTCCCTACCGACATAAGCAGAGGACAGTGCGCCAGACTTTCGTATCTTGACAAACATTTTTTGCCTCTTCAACACCCATAAACCTTCTCATACACCCCATACGATTTATCTTACTTATTCTTCTTTCAAAATATCATTCACTTTATCCAACCATACTTTCCTTGATCTTCCTCTACCACACCTTCATCTACTCTCACATTTGTACTACATATTTTTTTGTTGGTCTTTCTTAATTTATTCGTTCCACGTGCCCAAACCATCTCAGAATGCTATTTTTCATCTTACTCAACACGTCAGCCTTAAATTTACATTAATTCCTTTTCACTCAAATCCGTATTCTGTCATATCACCTGTTGAGAATCATAGTGGCGAAACTCCAAAAAAATAAGTTTTCGAGTAAAGACTTTCAAATGGCACTAAAATGACTCATTTTTTACGTGCGTAAGTGGCGAAAGTATGTTTCAACTCCTTGCCGCTTCAAGAAATTGAAATATACTTTCGCCACTTACGCACATAAAAAAAATGTCATTTTAGTGCCATTTGAAAGTCTTAACTCTAAACATTATTTTTTTGGAGTTTCGCCACTATGATTCTCAACAGGCGATATAATGTCTCTGTATATTTCTGAGAGCACGCATTGTAACAGTTTTTTTTGCTTCTTATAGTATTGTATTTTTCCACGTCCACGTTTTAATCTTAAATATATGATACACCTAAGATGGTACTTAAATATTATTGTGAACCATGATCTTATCAAATTTAATTCAATATTTAACTGATTTTCAAACTAGTCAAATTTTAGCAAACCTTTCATTCATGAAGTATTTTTAGATTACACTTTTAATACAATAATATAAATATTTTGGCGTAATTGCGGTTCTAGCTAACCAATAACGCGAATAATTTCGTCCTTCAGCTCAGAAATTGATCGAAGGTCATTCTTATAAGACCTGGCTTTTTACGTAACCCCAGAGATAGTCCAACGGTGTCAGATCACATGATCTTGGTGGCCAATTAACATCACCGTTTCCGGAGATTACAAAACATAATTCAACAATTTGAACGTGTTGTTGTATTGTTACGACTCCATTTTTATAAATATCATACATTACACTTCTCGAATGTCACAAGAACCAGGCAAGTTCACGACGTTATCTGTGTTTTATCCATGAATTAAAAAAACCGCTCAATTTGAATGACCTTTTATACGAGTATATAATTATCTGTAAACCTTGTATATAATTGGGTTTAACCTGTATATGTTAGATTTATAAAATAAATATAATTGGGTTTAACCTGTAAATGCAAGATTTATAAAATAAATAAACCAAATGTATTATTGAGCCTCGCTTCATTTACTTGAGTATATTTTCAAGTTATATAAATTATTCCATTATGGACCCTGAATATACTTCTGAAGATGAAATTATTCCATTATTGACCCTGAATATACTTCTGAACATGAAATTCAAGATATTTTTTTCTTTCATATTCAAAGTTGAGTCCTTCATCATTCATGCCATTGAGTATATAAAGCAGACCAGACACGCTGTTCATTATTTCTCATTCTTCATCCCTGCGGCGACCTTTTCCCTCATTTTTCCCAAATGTTAATTAAATTGTGTTTAAAAACCAACGCAAAAGTATTTCGCACTAGTAAAAATACGAAAGGACTTCTGACAAATGGGATCCGTTATTATTTAAATGGCGAGGCCCATGAAAAGCGTCCGCATCACGACGTTCCGTTTCTTTTTTTGTTATGATTTTTTGTGTACACAATTTGACTGTCTTCGAGTTTTGCGTAATACTGTTTATTTTGAATAAATAACAAAAAAATACAAAACACGTGTTAAAGATTAACTTTTTAAATCCCTCCTAGAAAATTTACGTAGAATACACCTTCCTATTTTGGAGGCATTTTATGGTCCTCAACAAGCAACAATGTTGAAAGATTCACTTTTGAAAAAAATCTGTATTTTACTCGTCTATCTACATTTTAGATATCCTATCAAGTATGTCCATGATATCACTATGGTATAACTCAAAAACCACTATACCTTACGATAAATAACTTGTTTCAAAGAATAGATATGACCGAAGTCATAGGTATCCTTATACCCTAGAAAATTAACTTAGAATATAGGTTTCTTTTTGGAGGCCTTTTAGGTCCTCAACAAGCAACAATGTAGAAAGAATCACTTTTGAAAAAAATCTGTATTTTACTCGTCTATCTACATTTTAGATATCCTATCGAGTATGTCCATGATTTCACTATGTTATAACTCAAAAACCACCATACCTTACGATTAATAACTTTTTTTTAAAATAGATATGACCGAAGTCATAGGTATCCTTATACCCTCGAACACTAGGCGGAAAAAGTTCATGTGTCCTTCGAGGGGAATAGCACAGTGCGGGGTTCGAATCGACGACCTTCCGCACGAAAGTCCAGTGCGTTACCGCGCGGCCATGCACCTCTATGGACTCAAGATACCCATGGCTATGTTATCAGAAATTGAGAAACTCTGATGTTACTTCCGATCTATAATCGGTCAATTTAGAGAGCGAATGTATATTTTGCAGCAAGTAAATGTAAGAATGAGTTACAAAAAGTGGAATAAACGGTGTTTGATAAAACAAATTACAATGTACTTAAATCTCCACAATGTTAATGCCTTAACTATAGATAATATACTTATCTAATTTATATATTATATTAAAACTATGAACTTCTTTTGTTTTAATTTCTTGTCTGTGATTTTAATTTTATTGATCTTAATATTTAATTTCTTAGAAATAGTTAACACCTTCATACTAATTTAAAACTAGATAACAATTCTTACAACTAATTATTTTAATACTCATTATTTAACACTTACATATCCCCTCATTCAGGCTACTTGCATGTAATCACATTCACTCAGACCTTGGTCCTTCCTGCTAATAATGTAGGTGAACTAGTCAGACAACAGATGATGCACCTCCATAATAATAATACCTTAACTATTGTATAAATAATATATGAATTGTATAATTCTTCTTCTCCTTCTTCCTATAGATAATGATCTGTTTGTTCCCCTTCTTGTGACGTGGATTGCCAGCTGTCACGCCATCTCTTCAGAGGTCTTCCCGGTAATCTTCTTCCGGCTGGGTTCCCTTGAAGGGCGACACGTGGAAGTCTGTCGTCTTGCATTCTGTTTACATGTTCGTTCCAGTATCGCCTTCGTTGTCTTCCCCACCTGACGATGTCTTCCGTACTACACTTTCTCCTTATTTCGGTGTTTCTGATTCTATCTCTTAGTGTGTTTCCAGTTATACATCTCAGTGTTTTCATTTCCGAGGTTCTCAGGAGAGATTCTGTTCTAGATGTGTCTGCTCTGGTCTCTATTCCGTAGATGGCTATCGGCTATCGGTCTCACACATGTCTTGTATATTCTGACTTTACTTTCTGTTCTCATGTGTTTATTATTCAACACCGGTGTTTTTAGGCATCCCGATATTTGATATCCCTACCTGTCTCAAGGTTTCATCCCGATATCCCTATTGACCTGTCTCAAGGTTTCATTATACAGATTTCCATTGCTACTGATGCTCACTCCAAGATACCAAATTGTATAAAAATATGTAATATTGTATTGATCGTGTTATTTTTTATGAAAATATTGTGTGGTAATAAGTATTTTTTTTATCAACAGGTGTCAAGACGGGACGAACACACGTCGCTGAGTGTCGATGGGATATCCCAATCCAGGACCTCCCGAGGGAAAGAGTTCGACTTTGGGAAATTCCCTTCCAACTCTGACGTTTTTATTGGAGGGATGCCACCATGGTGAGTCTAATTTTATGTTTTAATACTTACCACCCTATGATGGATAGTGAGTGACCAGGACTTACATGATAAAATAATTTTATAGCTAATTACAAAAAATAGCCTAGCAGATTTTGCATGATTTTAATATAAAACATACATTTTTCACTGGATGCTGAGCGTCCAGCACAGTGGTTGGCGGAATTTTTTAGCACAGTAAGGCAAGTGTTAATAGCTGTGACCAACATCAGGTACAGACTATCCAATATTTTGGATGTTCTACCCTCTGTCGGGAGTTTGTCTCGATCGGGGGTTGGTTCGAGTCTAGACCAGATGTAGGCAAACTTAAAAGTGGTTTGATCTAGATTAAACTTCTTAATCTCATTACATCTAGATTAAGCTTCTTTTCATAATGCTTATTGTATCGGAAGAAAGAGATTGTCGCCAAAACCCATTATAATACATCATCGTTAGGAAAATTATTTGTACGAAAAGCAAAAAAAATATGTGAAATTGGAAATACACATAAAAACACGTCACTTTTGCACGTGTTAACCAACCTCGCTCAAACAAAGGCATTATCAAAGATGTCAAATTGATAACATACGAAAATGCCCGAATACCTCCGACTCGATAATAGCATAAACCATAGAATTAAAAGTAACATGCTTCTTCTTGTAAAGCATGATAATCATTACTGATTCCTAAAATTGTAGCAGAAAATATCTTATTACAATGATAAAAGCATGTAGTCTACAATTAGCTCAGATCTACACAGAATCTGTATTAGGTTTACTCATTGACATTGGTGTATCCATTATATATCAATTGGTTGCATCAGCAATAAATAGCACTACTGGAATATCAATATTGATTTTTAATTATTTATTTGTAATATTTTGTAACAAAAATAACATTAACCTTTCCTTCCCTGTGTTGGGTATCTTCTACACGTTGCTTCTAATAACCATCAATATCTCTATAAATATTATAAATACAAGGTTAAGATTTTAGGTATGCCTCCATAATATATTTACGCATTGATTTAAAAAATAATATTAATAATAATCAGAATTTATCGACTACATCGTAAGTATTTCGTGAATATCGGAAACAAATTCGCATTTAAACGCTGTGAGTGCCTCGATCTTGGGTCTTGACGATAGGTGAAGAGTATGCGGGAAGCGCGACACTATATTCGCATCTCACTTTTGCATACGTCACTGAATAGCGAGGAGCTCAATTGTCTCAACCTCGCAAGTGTAAGCCACGCCCGAGCTAGCCACCAACCCTGCCGCGCCGCAGTAGCTGTTGAGCTGGCAACGAGACTAGATCTACGCCCGTTCCGTGAGCGTTGCCAGATGGTTTTTTAATGTTTTCAGCAAATAAATCTCAATTATTATAATTTTTAACTTCAATTATAATTAATTAAGGGGATTATCTATGAATGTTCTTATTTTTCCGATTTAAAATCGCTAATTTCTGATCGCGTACTCACTACCCAACACCGGAGCACGCGTTTCAATTTTAACACCGTAATGGAAGGGTTAAACAGTTTGAATTAATAAATAACAAATAAATAGAGACACGATGTTTAAAAAAAATACAGAAACTTTTTTTTTTGGTTGTGGGATCTTTAAAAATTGAATCAGAAATGTCATTTTTAAAAGAAGGTCACGTAAGTTGTCATACTTTTGGTCTAGACAAAAAACTTTATCGAGTATAAAATATAATCTCATTAAATTATTTTATTTAATGCTCTCAATTTTCAACTTTTCTCTTCCTATAACGGAGAACAAAGCACAATTCCGAAATCACAGGATTCAGAGAACAAAAAACTGCACGTTGCGAACTTGTTTCTAACCATTCTCTGTTATTCTCTCAAAGCCTCTCCAATTAAACAAAAGGGGTTACATCCAGTAGTGTGGTGGTGTGGGGTGGTTTCAACCCTCCACTCCCATTCCATTCCATCCCTCGCGACAACATTTCCTCTGCCAAAATAATCAAAATCAGATGACGATGTTGGCACAGAATACAAAACCCTTTGGGCTTTATGTTGTAAGCTCTGGTTGTTTAAATGAGAATGTGTTGTTCTTTGTTTTTTTTTTGTTTTGTTAATATTTTTTTTTCGAAAATTTGTTTTGGTTTAAATACTCGTATACGAATTTTTGTATCATAAATGCTGATATTGTTTATTTTAATTAATGAGAATTAGCTGGAAAATATTATTCTTTGAAATTGATTTATTTTTAAATAAATAACAGACTTTCTTTCATCAAAATTCTTATCATGTTAAAGGCACATTTCCGTTCATAATTATGCCCCCTGGACAGAACTGGGCGTTCCAGGAATTACGTTTTCTTGGGCTCAAGATACTGAACTCTTCGATCGCTGCAGCAAGTGTCGCATGAATTGTTCCTCACCGCAGACACATAAGTTACGCAGACTCTGGCAGACAGTAATGAGGACCTTCAAACGCTTATAGATAGAATTAATGAAGCCAGTGTGAGGCTGGGGCTGAACATGAACGTGAGTAAAACTAAGTTCATGGTATTTGGCCGGCAGGACCACGTCTTGCATTAAACGGCGCTGATATAGAGAGAGTGAAAAAAATTAAATACCTCGGAAGTATCCTAGTGGAAGACCTCGACCCAGAAACCGAAGTCAAGTGCAGAATTGAAACATCTCGTGCGGCTTTTAATAAAATGAGAAGCGTATTCTGCGATGATTATCTAAACTTGAAACATCGACAACGGTTAGTCAAATGTTACGTTTGGTCAGTATTATTGCATGGAGTGGAATCATGGACCCTCAAAGTTGATAGTATGAACCGACTGGAAGCATTCGAAATGTGGATACACCGGAGAATGTTACGGATACCCTGGACGGATATGGTCAGCAACACAAGGTTTCTTCGAAGAGCCAAAGTTGATAGAGAGTTGCTGACTAATATTAAAATCTGAAAGGTGTCCTATTTGGGTCATGTACTTAGAGGAGCAAAGTACAAATTACTGCACCTGATCATCCAAGGCAAAATAGAGGATCGAAGAGGTGTTGACAGGAGGTAAATCTCCTGGCTCCGCAATATACGTGATTGAACTGGTATAAGGAGCGTTGGGGAAACAAAGAGGCCTACTTTCAGGTGATGGTCAACGTTAGGGGGACCTGACATGACACTAGGAAAAAGAAGAAGCAGACACATAGTCGATCTATCATGCAATACTCGTCATTTGGATATTATTACATTGATTGCATTTATATTTGCTTATCGGAATTTGATGTCTAAACTTAACAGTTGAAGATAGTTTTCGATGTATAATTACGTTTATTTATTTCGAACTTGTTGTTCCTATACGTCAATCTCTTTCAACCAAACCGATTAGAGTTACGCAGATTCTTGCCAATTGTGTGATTGAATGTTACATTAACCCTTCCCTTACGGTGTTAAAATTGAAACGCGTGCTCCGGTGTTGGGTAGTGAGTACGCGATCAGAAATTAGCGATTTTAAATCGGAAAAATAAGAACATTCATAGAGAATCCCCTTAATTAATTATAATTGAAGTTAAAAATTATAATAATTGAGATTTATTTGCTTAAAACATTAAAAAACCATTTGGCAACGCTCACGGAACGGGCGTACGTGTAACCTATTTGCATGCCTAGAAGCTACGGTGGCGCAGAACGTCAGTCGCATACCCCGGCGCTTACGCTTATGCTTGCGACGTTGAGACAATTCAGCTCCTCGCATTCAGTGGAGTATGCAAGAGTGAGATGCGAATATAGTGTCGCGCTTCCCGCATACTATTCACCTATCGTCAAGACACAAGGTCGAGGCACTCACAGCGTTTAAATGCGAATTTGTTTCCGATATCTTCACAAAATACCCACGATGTAGTCGATACATTCTGATTAATATTAATATATTTTTTTAAATCAATTCGTAAATATACGAGTATTATGGAGGAATACCTAGAATCTTAACCTTGTATTTATAATATTTATAGAGATATTGATGGTTATTAGAAGCAACGTGTAGAAGATACCCAACATAGGGAAGGAAAGGTTAAATAACAATCTTTCACAATTAGTTACAAAAAACAATTTTAACACAATTTATAATTACAGAAAAATTAATATATGCACATAATAACAGTTGATGGAATACTTCTCTACCATGCAATAGAATACCACTTATCCTTAATTATCTTGGATCTTTACCAGTGCTAGTTTGTGTCTACAAACCAATGAATGATCCTGTGTTAAATAACAGTTTCGAATGAAAATTTTTTTTTTTTGTGTTATTTGATTATGGTGGGATTTTTCATAATTATGACTGTTCTATGCGTGGTCTTCATTTTTATTTTATAAAACCTACCTCCATACATTGTAATTTATTTTTATCAAACACTGTTTATTTCACTTTTTTGTGACGGTATAAACCTACCGGTTTCAAGGCTTTCACCTCATCTTCAGGAGAGCACAGACAAGACTAAATGCTGTTCGAACTGGTACGATATACATGCTTCATTGGTTGGGGGCTGATGGGTGAGGAAGGCATGGGACGATTTCGGCCAAGAGCGGAGAGATTTTTGGGTTATAACTGTTCAACAGATGTTCGGATCGATGAACTGACTTAGAAATTTCTAGGGCCTCTAATCTGTCCAATTTATTTCCGTTACTACTGATATGTAAGAATTTGGCATCATCGATAGAAAAAGTATGGTTTTCACGGTGACAATGATTAGCCATTTCAGAATAAATTAGAGGATTTGTTAAAGCGGATTTGTGTTCACGAAATCTCTTTTCAAAAGATCTTCTTGTCTTTCCTATATAGAAATTATCACAGTCAGCACATTAAAGTTTATACAGTACCTACATACGTTACGTTAGGGTGGAAACAATGAGGCAGGGTAGTGCTTTGTTATAGTAAAAAAAAGGAATAAATATTTTTTTACATATATATATCATAAAATACTATTAAACATGCAATTGAAAGTAGTTATTTATTACATTTTTCTGTCACTTATTTGATGTAGGTTTTCTAACTTTACTCTCGTTTTTTTTTCTTTGTCAAATTGACTAATTTGATTTAAAAAGAAACTGTTCATATTGATCACCTTATTATGTACGTAATTTCAGTTCATATTGATCACCTTATAAAATCAATTCCTTTCTTCTTTACAATATGTGTATGTTTAATTTTTTCTCGTTTCGTCAAGATCTTTACAATTCATGATTTCAACGCACATATTCGTACACTGCACGTCACTTAAAGCTGAATATGTAAAAATTAAAATTATTTAAAATAAAATGGCATAAAGGAAATTGAAATTAAATAATTTTGAAGTAAATAAGAATACTTCTTTAGATATATAGTTAAAACCTTAGGCAAATGTTTAGCGTTAAAGATTACTCAATTAAATAAAATTTAAAAAAATAAGTATCGGAAAATCCCTTAGTTCAATAACCTATGGTATTTTTCTACGGTTTTCTTACTAAAATAGGTTTCTTTTAATATATGCAGATACGGGGAAATAACTTATCTCATGGCAGCAGCCATCACCTTCTTGTCTTTAGGCTCCACTTATATAAATATTTTGTGATACTTTTAATATGTCAATAATAGTGTGTTCGAATACAAACTAATACCTCCCTTGGGGTGAAATCGCTCTATTTTCGGTTCTGTATCAATTTTCTTTAATTTGTTATTATTATAGAAAATCCTTTAGGTAGCCAAAAACCATTCTGGGTTATAGGTCTAATGATGATGAAGGTAATTATTTTAATATGTCAATAATAATGGGTTCGAATCCTGAATTAGAGCACCATTGAGGAGAGTTTGCTCTCTAAATGGCACTTTATAAATTGTCCTTTCATCATAATTATTATTATGAGTCAATAAACATTTTTTTCAGTCTAATGAGTTTAACCAACCAATTTATGAATCTTTTGCATCTGAAAATTCAGATCAAACTTTTCCATTTGTTGATTTTTTACAATTCATTTAACACTTGCCTTACTGTGCTAAAAATATCCGCCAACCACGGTGCTGGACGCTAAGCGTCCAGTGAAAAATATATGTTTTAAATTAAAATTATGCAAAATCTGCTAGGTTATTTTTTTTAATAAGCTATAAAAATCATTTTATTGTGTATTAAAACGTCGAATAATCAAATAAAATATAAGTCCTGGTCACTCGCTATCCATCACAGGGTGGCAAGTGTTAATTTGTAAATCTCAGTGCATTCCCTGTAAAAGGTAGTACGTTCGGCACCGTATCGCAACATACTCCAATTGCGCCATTCCTTTTTTCTTGGCAATTCACTTTAGTAAGAGAACTTTGTTGTCTTCAAACAATAAATTTAATGGCATAGTGAATCTTTACTTTTGAAAATAAAACGAAAAAGATTAAGATGAATTTTGATGTCATAATCATAAGGATGCTGTGATGGTTTGGGTACTTGAAATAAACGATTGAAGAAAGGCAAACAAAACATATATATAGTGCAAATGTGAGTGTAAATCGTGTGAGAGGAAGACCAAAGAAAGTATGGTTTGAAGGGAATGATATTCTGAAAGAGGAAAACATTAAAATAGAGATAAATTGTAGAAGTTGTATGAATGTCGAATCGTCTTATACCAGTTCAATCACGCATATTGCGGAGCCAAGAGATTTGCCTCCTGCCAACACCTCTTCGACCCTCTATTTTGCCTTGGATGATCAGGTGCAGTAAATTTTACTTTGCTTCTCTAAGTACATGACCCAAATAGGACACCTTTCGGATTTTAATATTAGTCAGCAACTCTCTATCAACTTTGGCTCTTTGAAGAACCCTTGTGTTGCTGACGATATCCGTCCAGGGTATCCGTAGCATTCTCCGGTGCATCCACATTTCGAATGCTTCCAGTTGGTTCATACTATCAACTTTAAGGGTCCATGATTCCACTCCAAACAATAACACTGACCAAACGTAACATTTGACTAACCGTTGTCGAAGTTTCAAGTTTTGATTATCATCGCAGAATACGCTTCTCATAATAATGAGCGTAAGGGATCTTTTTCGGGCTGCCGGGGACAAAGATGCCTACTCTCAGGTGATATTCAACGTTGGGGAGGCATGACATGACACTGAGAAGAAGAAGAAGCAGACACATAGTCGATTTATCACGCAATATTCGTCATTTGCATATTATTACATTTCTTCGCCGAGTCATTTTTAAGCAGTGAAAATTGTGTTTTAAAGGAAATGAAATTGTTTAAAAACAAGTTAATTTTTTTAAATGTTTTTCAGCAGATAAGATTGTTAAATAATTATTTTTAATAATTAACCTTAACTTAAAGTTTACAAGATCAAAAACCTAAAAGTTTTCTTCAACAAAGTTTTGTACCATGTCTCTAAACAAGAAGCATCTCTAATCACATAATTCAGAAACTTCCCTAATTAGAGCTCAAGCCACTTGCTACACACTAACATATTCCCCATCCCCAATAATTTATATTGTTAGTACCCGCATTGCGTTCATGACCTACTTCCTGTTCATTGTGGTATGGCTCCTCTGCTTACTCGGCCTACACGTATTTATATTATATTTAAGAAGCAATGTTATCTTAAATTACAGAACAAAGAAATCCTTCAAAATAATTATTGTTTAAAAACCTTATTAAAATCTGTCTCAGAAGATCTGGCTCCCTATCAACTTAAATATTAGGTGTTAACATAAGTTGTGTCCGTTTTTTTCCAAATTTAAAAATGAACACCAAAAGTAAAACAAAATGGTAAATGTTATACGTCATTCGAAAGGAAATTTTCTGCTTTACAAGATATTGTGTTTGCTTTTACGTTACATATATTATTTTATATGATTACAAGCCTTCAAAATGAAATGTCAAGTAGACGAAAGTGAACATTTTCGACATCTCCATCTGTTCGCGTTCAATCGTGGGGATAAAGCTGCCAAAGCTGCTCGCAATATTTGCGAAGTGTACGGTGGAGATGTTATGAATGAAAGGACAGCTCGTGGATGGTTTTTGCGTTTCAAAGACGGTAATTTCTACTTAAAAGACATGGAGCGTTCCGGACGACCAGTGAACTTCGATGAGGACCGCTTGAACCATATTATTCATGAAGGCATAGGCATCTCACATGGAACAACATAGCATATTTTGGCTGAAGTTTTGTGTTTCAAAAGCTGTGTGCACAATGGGTGCCGCATTTGCTAACAATGCAACAAAAACACGTTCGAATGCGACTTTCTGAGCAACATTTGGAGCAATTTCGAAAGGATAAAAAGGATTTTCTGCGTCAATTCATCACTATGGATGAGACTTGGGTCTACCACCATGATCCTGAATCAAAACAAGAGGCTAAGGAGTGGTGTGAACCAGGCACTTTGGCTCCGAAGCGAGTTCGTGTCCAGAAATCGGCCAAGAAGGTGTTAGCGTCAGTTTTTTGGGATGCAAAAGGAATTTTATTGATAGATTATCTCCAAACTGGTAAGACAATCAACTCTGATTATTATTGTGACCTTTTGGACCAGTTGGATGAAAAAATTTGTGAAAAAAGACCCGGTTTGCAGAAGAAAAAAATCATTTTTCGTCAAGACAATGCACCTGCTCACACAGCTCAAAAACCATCGCGAAAATCAGTGAATTGGGGTACGAATTGTTGCAGCATCCACCCTATTCGCCAGATTTAGATCCCTCTGACTTCTGGCTGTTCTCACACATCAAAAAATTCCTTCGTGGAAAGCATTTTTCATCAAACGAAGAGGTTATATCCGTCGTAGAGGAGTATTTTGCAGGCCTTCCAGAAAGTCACTTCCGTGATGGGACAAAAAAGTTGGAAGATCGTTGGACCAAGTGTATTGATCTTATGGGAGACTATACTGAGCAATAAAAGTGATTTCCCCCCAAAAAAATGTATTTTCATTTCCGCTTTCAAAACTTTTTGACTAACCTAGTAATATGCTGAAAGAATTTAAATTCAAAAAAATATCTTGAGGCATATAAGTATATAAGTAAACGAGTTTTTTTTTTTCTTTTACATGACGAGGGAAGATACAAAAAGAACAAAGTAACATTATAAATGTGATATTTTGTTTAATTAAACATTATGTTTTTTTTCATATAACAATGCATTTTCACTCATCAGACAAGTTGATAGAAAACACTTATCGACTCACCTGGTGATGATACAAGTGCTGAAATTAATTGTGATATGTAAAAAAATTATGTAGAATAAAGCAAATTAATTTGTTTTGTCACATATTGTTTAATCCTTTTTATATAACGGTTTAACCTTACCGGTTTGAAGGTTTTCACCTCATCATAAGGAGAGCACAAAAGATACTTTTCTCTACTCTCCTGAAGATGCGATGAAAACCTTGAAACCGGTTGTAATATACCTTTATATATATAGGAATAAACAGTGTTTGACTAAACAAATTAAATAAATAAATTTAGGTTTATTGATAGCAATATAGTATGCACATGGCATATTTAAATACACTTCAAAAAACATATCAGAAAATACATTAAAGACCGAAGCTATCAAAAGTTCTGGGCTCATCTAATAACATCCCCTCGGCAAAGATATACCCCACCAATATAGGGCGAGCCCAGCCACGGGGACACCAGATGTTTTTCAGCCCACACCCTTGCACGTGTACAATAAAGAGAAAAAAAATATAAAATAAATAGATGGCAGAAAAAAAACAAATCCACAAATATCACCTCAGATTAAATCAAACAAATAGATAAAAGGTTCCCTGATAGATATCTCAAAACAAACTGCAGAAAACACGTTTAAGATAGAATACATTAAAAGGTCCGGGCTTTACAATTACAATGTCTTTAAACCTCAACAGTGTTAATGTCTTAACTTTAAATAGTATATTTAAGTAACAAAGTTTAAATGTTATATTAAGATGACTGAAAAGCTAAAGCAACCTTTCCTATTTACGCTTTTTTTTCAATGCATTTCATTTGTAAATCCTAGTGCCTTTTCAGAAGAAACAAGTACGTTCGGTGCTCCGTCTCAAAATGTTCAAATTGCCCCATTCCTTTTCTCATGGCAATCCACTTAGCTAAGAGTATTTTCTTGCCTTCATACGATACAAACAAAGTTCAGTGTTTTAATTTTATATTGGTTATGGAATTCCTCAAAATGACGTCTAAGTTATTGTATTTAAACAAATATAAAAGCAACAGTTTAAAGACGTATATTTCAATAGTCATATAAAAATATCAATCCTCTTCTTCCGTCATAATAAATTTCATGTACTGATACCGTAGACCTGATAAAGCTCTATTGTATAATATCCTTACCTGTCTCTCCACCCCCTCTTATCTCGCCGAAAATTTTCTACGTCTATCCAATCATGGAATAGCGCTACACTCAAACAGAGATCGTTTATTAGCCTTTCCAGTTCACCGCTCCTCTTTTTTTTACGCCATCCTTTACTGTCCATGCAGTGAGACTCTGGAATCAGTTACAAACAAATATAAGACTCGCTCCATCCTTGGCATGCTTTAAGAAGCGACTGAAAAAACCTTTAATTTCTAGTCAGTAAAATAATCTGCTTCATTCCTGATTTTTCTTTTCCTTTCCTCTCCACCATCCCTTCCTTTTCTTTTGATTGATGATATCTCACTTTAAGTGAAAAATTGTCCGTATTTATGTAGTTTGTGAGCATACTATATATGCTCACGTATGGGGTTATGGATTTTTTGGGGATGGGTTGTCATCTGAATGATTTATGCAACCATGTAACTTGCTTCATTTACTTTTTGGTTGGAGGAGATTGCCGCCTGGCAGATTGTATTTGCAATAAAAGTGTTAAATAAAATAAATATATAAGTTAACCAGCTTATCACATATGTCAATTAGACACTTTTATCACTATTATATAATATGTGTTGTATTACTATTCGTGATATATAATTTATAATGTATAAGACTAATTGCTATGTGGCAATCTCTTCAAACCAACCAAAAATATGATCAGGTAACCTTTAGTAATAAAACACTGGAATCCTTTTTAAATTAAATCTGGGTTCCAATGAGAAACAAATCCGTAGCGGGTGGACAAAAAGTGTCGTACCTACAAAATCATGGAGGTTGGTATGTACGAGTATATCAATATTTATCAACGTATAAATAAATATCTTATCAAATGCCAATATTTTTTAGCCAAATTATTGTTTTGTTTTGTATCAAGCTTTCGTTGTATATGGTACAACCTGGCAGGCTTATTATCATGTGGCAATCTGTTCCAACTAACCAGAAAGATGTCAAAGAGTCCTTAAGTGAAAACCAGACTGTTATCCTTGTTTAAAAAATCTGGGTACTAGCAGGATTTGAACCCACAACATCCAGGTTTTGTGACAGGCGTGTTACCAACTAGGCCACGGAGGTCGTAAAAATTTAAGGTTATCATAACTCTTCAATTTGTTTGAATTGCCAATTCGGGTTACAAAAATATTGTATGAATGAAAAATGTATTTATGATTATTCATACCGTCACGCTTTTTCAAATTTCAGGCAGAATAAACGAACATCGGCATTGGTAGCCTTTTCAGTAGAAAAATATTTTATTTAAAACTAAAAATTTCTTTGACTGTCGAAGTATAAAAAAAATTACTAGTGGCTGTTCGCCAGAGCGTTAATCTTTAATTAAAGCAAATTAAACCCTTGCTACTGCGAATTCGAAAAGGCATTTTTAGCGAGATTAAAGTATAATATGTTTGCAGATGTTACCAATAAAATTCCGTTACGATAGAAATAGTATTATTGAAACCCTATTTCAGTGGAAGAAAAATAAAAAAAAACCTTAATAGATATTATCAATTTAATTTTAAAAGGAAAAACTAAAGGAAAGGATTATCCAGAAGAGTTCAGATATACGATTATTTTATTTAAGTTAAGGAAACACTTTTTTAAGGACACCTATAAATGGAGCAAATTCCTATTTATAAAAACATATCATTCGAAATAACGAAAAAAATCCTAGTCACATAAAGCCAGCTTTTTACACGAATTTTAATCTCCGGAAACTCTTATTTAACGGAAAATGCAAAAACGGAATATTTAGCAACAGTGGTATGTATGAACTTTTATGTACTGACTGTGATAATTTATATAAAGGAGACAGGAAGATCATTTGAAAAGAGATTTCGAGAACACAAATCCGCCTTAACAAATCCTCTAATTTATTCTGAAATTGTTAATCATTGTCACCGTGAAAACCATACATTTTCTATCGACGATGCCAAATTCTTACACATCAGTAGTAACGGAAATAAATTGTACAGATCAGAGACCTTAGAAATTTCTAAGCCAGTGCATCGGGGTGAACATCTGGCAAACACATATATTCCAAGAATCTCGCCACTGCTCGCTGAGGCTGTCTCCTCCCTCACTCCACCCACAGTCCCAAACCCGAATGTTAACCGTTAGAAGCGTGTATGTCGGTGCCAGTTCGAACAGAATTCAGTCTTGTTTGTGCTCCCCTGATGATGATGTGAAAGCCTTGAAACCAGTAGGGTTATGCCGTTACAAAAAGTGGAATAAACGGTGTTTAATAAAAACAAATTAAAATGTCTTTAAACCTCCACAATGTAGTCTTACTTATGTAAAAGTCTTTCTATTATCGTAATGCATGGTCATATTTTTCATCCTATTTTTTACACAAGTACTTAATTAACATTTATCCTTATTATCACAATTGCGTACTGTGTCATACATCGTTGCACCACATATTCTTTTCCCTAAACGCATTTCTACAGAACTCGATTTTTTTATTTCTTTCCAATTTCACAATTTTGTTTAATTTAAAAACATGTATCAAATATTTATAAAATTTCTATTGACAGATTATTACAATAAATTAAAAATAAACATGTAATCACTTATTAAAATAAACACTGAATAATTAATTATGGTCCAGACAATGCACCCCTTAAACAACCCTCCTGTCGTTAGAGAATTTCTACCCTTTGATGTTGAAGGAGGTCAGGTATGAGAACGATGAGGCTAAGTGGTAAGGGGTAAGTGCTCTCCCGAGTGTGGTCGTGGTGTCTTATCCTGGCTTAATCTCGATGGGTGGCATAGATGCAAGTTTTAGGAGGTCATTTAGAAAGTAATAACGTATTTAATTGATAATCACTGAAGGCAAATCAGAAAAAAAAACTACCCGATTGAAATTACTTTATACAAGTTGAAATGTTTTTTTAAAAGTATTTCCATTTTTAACAATAAATAATTTTGTTTTGACATTAACCCCCTACTGCATGTATTTCTACCTCTTATCCCGAGGCTGTCTTCAGGCGTTATCCCATCGGGTCTTCCAGCCGCTATGCCATTCCAGCCTGTTGGAAGGGCCTTAACTCTTTTGAACAGGACTGCTGTGGATATTGACATATTTCATATCACATTACCAAAAGCAAAAGTAAATTTTCTTCTAAGATTGAGCGCGTTAGAAACCACTCATCAACGTACTTAAGTGACTTTGAATATAACATATGTGCATGTGTGTGTGTATATATGTATGCATATACATTATTTTTTATATTTTTTTCTTATTCTATGTAAGTTTTCTTTATTTTTAATGTTTACCTGTTTTGAGAAAGTCTGTTTTGAGAAAATAAATAAATAAAAGTAGCGGGGATTTATAAAATTAGTGGTGTAACAAAGCAATTTATTGTTAAATATTCTAATCTGGAGTTCAACTAAGTTAAAGTCGAAACTTTTGATAAATAATTTTAACACATTGGTTCAATTAATTTGCACGGTGCTGTAATAACAGGGCTGCCCAACCCTTTTTATACGTTAGGTTTTTTTTTTATAAAAGACGATTACCCGATCTACAGTTGAACAGGAAAAATACAAAACTATCATAAAATCAGATATGATTATTTTAATGTATATTAATACATTATAATTTCAGAATGAATGACGTGTGGAAAAGATTTGTGTGGGCTCGTGATTGTGGGGTTTTTCTTATAGTTTTTGTGTTTTTGTATGTTTTTTATTTTTATTCTTATGATTGTGTGCGGTATATTGTGGGATGAATATTTTTAGTCTTTCTGGAGTGATGATGTGTGAGGAGTTTAATTTCGCATGATGTTTCCAGTTGTAATTGAGTGTCACTGTCAGGTTGATGAGAACGTGCAACGGGGTTTTGTTTTTGTGTAATCAAAAATCGGAAAGAAGTATCGATTTATTTTTTCATGCTAAATATCCTCAGTGAGATACAGGCAAAAGTCTAGTTTACTGGGGATACGACAAATGAAAGGCAACAAACCCAGATCCATTAAAATTGTATGTCCAAATTAAATTACCTCTTGTTTTTTCATAAAACCAGTAAGGTTATAGCGTTACAAAAAGTGAAATGAACAGTAGTAATTTTAACACAAACATATACACCAACAAGCCATTTCCCCGTCGAGGCAGGCTGAGAAAACAGAGCGACAGACTTTTTCGTTTCGATACAAATCTTTTTCCTCTTTTACATCTATACACCTTTTCATCCAACTTCTACGATTTCTTTGATTTTCTGCGTTTTCTTGTTTCAGAATATCATGCGCTTGATCCAACCATATCTTTTTTGGTCTTCCCTTCCCACGCCTTCCCCTCACATTCACACTATATATCCGTTTTGTTAGTTTTTCTTCATTTATTCATCACACATGCCCAAACCATCTCAGCGTGCTCTTCTTCATCCCACTTAACACACCAGCTTATGTTTACATTCATCCCTAATCGCTTCATTCCGTATTCTGCCATACCTTGTCATTCACGAGTTTCTTTATCTTATTCCACGTTCACGTTTCTCTATCTTATTACACGTTCACGTTTCTTTATCTTATTCCACGTTCACGTTTCTCTATCTTATTCCACGTTTCTCTATCTTAATTCCACGTTCACGTTTCTTTATCTTATTCCACGTTCACGTTTCTCTACCTTATTCTACGTTCACGTTTCTCTATCTTATTCCTCGTTCACGTTTCTTTATCTGATTCAACGTTCACGTTTCTCTGTCTTATTCCACATTCACGTTTCTCTGTCTTATTTCACGTTTCTCTATCTTAATTCCACGTTCACGTTTCTTTATCTTATTCCACGTTCACGTTTCTTTTTCTTATTCCACGTTCACGTTTCTCTGTCTTATTCCACGTTTCGCTATCTTAATTCCACGTTCACGTTTTTTTATCTTATTCCACGTTCACGTTTCTCTATCTTATTCCACGTTCACGTTTCTCTGTCATATTCTACGTTTTGCTGTCTTAATTCCACGTTCACGTTTCTTTATCTTAATCCACGTTCACGTTTATCTATATTATTCCACGTTTACGTTTTTCTATATTATTCCACGTTCACGTTTCACTACCATACATCAAAAATAGCATCAAAATTCTGTGAACTATCATCTTAACAGATTTTGAAAAAATATTATAAGCACATTTTCCGCCAAACTACATTTAAATTAAAGATTTCATACTTATTTGTGGTCCTCGAACGGAATCAAGATGTCATTAAGCCGGAATTCAATGAAATGTGGAATTCACGAGAGATGAAACTTGGAAACGGTCCTCGGATGCTCACTTTGAGGTTGAATCGAGCACGAGTATTTTCATCTCGTTATTTGGATTACACTTGCATTCTCTAGTAATTGTATTTCAACAAAATCTTTTAATTCAATGAACCAATCACTTTGTTAGAGTATAAATGCATTAATTCAATAAATAAAAAATATATGACGTTTCGACAGATTCTAAAACACAACTAACAATTAAGGAAACGAGGGGTATCAACGGCGTTTTGCGATAGGAAATTAAGTCAATGGGGAACCAACATTTACACTCGAGCCGGACAGTATCAAAATATGCTAAGATAATAGTCTACAATAATATTTTAGTGCCAACTTTGGTGTATGGGAGTGAAACAAGGGCGTGGAAAAAACTGTGAGGAGCCGAATAAATGCTGTATAAACACGTGCATTGAGAAGAATACGTGGTGGAAAAATGTAAATTTGAATACGAAATAAAGTGATAAAGGATGAATGTGAATTTAACCTTTCCTTCCCTGTGTTGGGTACCTTCTACACGTTGCTTCTAATAACCATCAATATCTCTATAAATATTATAAATACAAGGTTAAGATTTTAGGTATTCGTCCATAATATATTTACGCATTGATTTAAAAAATAATATTAATAATAATCAGAATTTATCGACTACATCGTAGGTGTTTTGAAAAGATCGAAAACAAATTCGCATTTAAACGCTGCGAGTGCCTCGTCTTGACGATAGGTGAAGAGTATGCGGAAAGCACGACACTATATTCGCATCTCACTCTTGCATACTCCACTGAATTGCTAGGAGCTCAATTGTCTCAATCGTCGCAAACGTAAGCCACGCCGGGGTACCGCTCCACGCCGCAGTATCTTCTGGACTTGCAAATATTATAGATTAGACGTACGCCCGTTCCGTGAGCGGTGCCAGATGGTTTTTTAATGTTTTCAGCAAATAAATCTCAATTATTATAATTTTTAACTTCAATTATAATTAATTAAGGGGATTATCTATGAATGTTCTTATTTTACCGATTTAAAATCGCAAATTTTTTATCGCGTACTCACTACCCAACACCGGAGCACGCGTTTCAATTTTAACACCGTAAGGGAAGGGTTAAGGGTGACAAAGATGAAGAAAAGCATGCTGAGATGGTTTGGGCATGTAGAACGAATGAACGAAGAAAAATTTAACAGATGTATTGTGCGAATGTAATAGGAAGACCAAATAAAGTATAGTTGAATCTAGTGGATGATGTTATGAAAGAAGAAATCGTAGAAAGATAATTGTAGAAGATGAATGAGAAAAGGTATAGACATTGGAAAAGCTAAGGATGTGTGTCAAGATAGAAAAGTAATGCTTTCTATCCTCTCTGCCAACCACGAAACGGAAATGGCTTGATGATATGTACATATCGTCGTTATTCTGCGAAAAGCATTTAAGTCCATTATTTGCTTAAAATGACTTTTTGACTGTCATTTTACTTGAAATAAAAATATCTACACATGGAAAAAAAATAATGTCCAAAAGTTATATGGTTTCGCTGTTATGAAAAGATAAAACAACATATCATCCCGAAGCAATTACACAGTTGGTATTCATCCCTGCCAACCAGCACAAGAGTTTATGACTAAATAAACCACGAAGCATCAAGTGATTCGGAATAAATAATAAAATAATGTAGAAAAAACAATATTTTAGAAGCGTTTCAGTCACTTGTTTATAGTTGTTTTCACCAAGAAAGGATCAAGTCCAAAACAGGTGTTAGTATTTTTAATTTTTAGGTATTATGTTTTTAAGTTACTCATTTTTTTTTGTAGTTATTCTTTTAAATAAATAAACTGTCTTTAAATAACATCTGTTTGCATTTTATTTTATTAAATTTGATTTTACATCGCCTTGTGAAAATTAAATTGCATTTATCTTAAAACTCAATATTTGGACTTAAATTCTTTTCGCAGAACAATGACGATATATGAATACCTTTTAAATTACAATGCAAAGATATTCCAATGTTCCAAGTACAACAAAACAAATAAAAAAATTATCAAATTCAATTAAATGTACTCAACTTATAAAATTTTATTTAGAACTTTAATCATACAATACATCAAGGAGGGCGAAATTATACGATTATATTGTACAATAAATTGTAAACAATAACTTGAAATATCCAACAAATCAGACGTGGAGTTATCCAATTATTGTTGTATTCTCACGATTGATGAATTATTGTACAAACTACTAGCAAATTGCTATACATTTTGGAAAAAGTTAGGTTAGGTTAATTTAAGTTAAGTTAGTATGTTTTCTCTGTCTACCCTGCAAGAGACACGGCGTGATGATATGTAATATATTTAAAAAAATCGTTTATATTTACAATTACTTAGATGATGACCTTTTTTTGGAAACGATTAGATTTATTAGTTATTTTTAACTTTGTAAGTTAAAAATTACTATATTAAATACTGTTCATTACCACAGTAATGAAACTGAAAATCTTTCCCAGTTTAGATTTTCAATAAAACGAAACTCTTAACGGAGTTCGTTTTTTATTGACAGAAAACTTAATTTAAACTATAACCTACCAAACTGATTAATTAACGTAGAAAGTGAGTAGCAGTAGAAAGTGAGTGTGAGTGATATGTGAATCTAAAAAATGAGTGCTGAAAAATCAATCGGCAGCTCCTTTTGCGGCAATCTTATAATTTAGATCCAGAATAATAAATATATAATTCTTTGAATTTAAATTTTATGTTTTAGTAACAACAAAACTTATATTTTAATGTTATGTCTAACAAAATTATAAATCACATTCGTTTTCGGAATCAAACTGGATCTTAAGTAATGTAGAATTTGAATGAAATGAAACTTATAATAAAGTATATATTTTATTTACAGAAAACTTTATTTAAATTTTAAACAACCAAATCTAATCATTGAATGTTATTATTAATTTTTTTAGAAAAATCGAGCATTTTCACTAAACTGCTTTCTCATTTTAATATTTTTAGATAAATCGAGTATTCTCACTAAACTGCTTTCTCATTTTAATATTTTTTAGATAAATCGAGCATTCTAACTAAACTGCTTTCTCCTTTTTAATATTTTTAGGTAAATCGAGCATTCTCGCTACACTGCTTTCTCGTTTCAATATTTTTAGATAAATCGAGTATTCTCACTAAACTGCTTTCTCATTTTAATATTTTTAGATAAATCGAGCATTCTCACTAAACTGCTTTCTCCTTTTTAATATTTTTAGATAAATCGAGCATTCTCACTACACTGCTTTCTCGTTTTAATATTTTTAGATAAATCGAGCATTCTCACTAAACTGCTTTCTCGTTTTAATATATTTAGATAAATCGAGCATTCTCACTAAACTGCTTTCTCGTTTTAATATTTTTAGATAAATCGAGCATTCTCACTAAACTGCTTTCTCGTTTTAATATATTTAGATAAATCGAGCATTCTCACTAAACTGCTATCTCGTTTTAATATTTAAATTTTACTATTCAAACTCAACAAAAGTTTTGATTTTTTAATAAATACGCTATTTGTCATTATCCATTAATCTTATAATCAAAAAAAGAAGTGACAGCTGTCAAATAATATTTGAAACCTAAAAATGTCCCAATATTATTAATGAAATATTAAATCTTTACTATGACGATACTTGATATTACACATGGACGGAAGTACAACCAATTTTTATTGTTTAATTAATTTTTATCAATATCCATTTCTCTTTTGAATAATTTTCTCATTCTGTCTCCAGTTTAATACAACGAATGTATCCACAGTGTACTTACAACAAATGTATCCACATATATTCACTGTATACATTGCAGTTATATAAGTCCGTCTGCAAAGTTTACGATCCACAAACGTAAACTTTGAATATCGTGTACATGTCGATTAGGTAGCCGTCTTCAACCCTGAATTTTAGGGTTCTAATTTCGATGTATCCCAAAAAAAGGGGTTTGGTTATTTCCAATTAATCTTCAGGTTCATTGTTACTTGGAAAAAAAAATCTGCGATTTTCGGGTCAACTTGAGCGCTCTTGAAGGGAGTTTGCTCTATATATTGCACTATATAGATTATCATTTTAGATTATTATTTCCAGCATAAAAACTCAAATTAAACTTTTTAATCACTGTGTTTCAGACATGGCCATGGATTCCTATAATAATTGTGTACAAAAGCTGTTTGATTGCAATAAATAACTTCAAAGCTATAAATCCGTCAGACGTAAAGCATGAAAATTTTTAATAAATAAAAAGGGATTAAATTTGAATAATGTTTTTCTTTCAGTGTCAGTATATACATCAGCGATTTCACACATCGTGTTGGTTCTGAATTATGCTGATTTATTCATTGAATTGCTGTTATTTTATCTTTTATTTTATAAATGTTAATTTATTTCGTTGTTTATTGACTGGATAAACAGCACTTAAGTGTCCTTTATTTTAAACAGTTATAATTATAAAACAAAAAGTAACGTACTTGACATCTTCCAAAACACAAATAATAATTCAGATTATAAATATCTTTCAAAATATAATGCATGAAAATAATTATATTGTAACACATCCACATCGTGTTGGATCTGAATTATTATGATTTATTAATTGAAGTTGGTGTTATAGTATCTTTTATTTTATAAAAGTTTATTTATTTCCTTGTTTATTGACTAGATAAACAACAATTAAGTGTCCTTTATTTTAAACAGTTATAATTATAAAACAAAATATAACGTGCTGACATGTTCCAAAACACAACTAATAATCTTTCAAAATATGATGCATGAAAATAACCATATTTTAATAAGAAAAGTAAAAATATCCAATAAAATATAA
The DNA here is from genome assembly GCA_949825065.1 of Odontocerum albicorne. Classification (NCBI taxonomy): domain Eukaryota; kingdom Metazoa; phylum Arthropoda; class Insecta; order Trichoptera; family Odontoceridae; genus Odontocerum; species Odontocerum albicorne. Next base: position 4,358,547 of record OX463855.1, read on the forward strand.
AGACCTTCGTAGCCTAGTTGGTGAGACGCTTGTTTTTTAACCTGAGGGTTGCGGGATTGATTCCCGCTAGAACCCAGAGTTTTATAAAAAAGATTAAGGGCGAGTTTTCAGTTAAGCCCTTTTTAACATATTTCTGGCTGATTGTAAAAGACTGCTACATGGTTGTAATTCCGCCAGACTGTATTTCGATCGATCGATAATTGCTGGACCTCGTTGTCGAGGATCCCCTCGCCATTCCAACGTCAATTCAGTTGGACAGTCAAGCTGTGCGTGGAGTTGGCTTTTTTTTAAGTGAGTGAGCCACTGCAAACGGTCACGGCGCTGTACTAGATAGTACGCCGCAATTAGACGATCAGAGCACGCCAGCATGTTTTTTTGTATATTCGAAATAATAGATATGATCGAAGTCATAGGTATTCTAATACCGTCGAATACTAGGCAGAAAAAAAATGCCTGTTTCGAACTGGCGACCTTCCGCGCAGAAGTCCAATGCATTACCGTGCAGCAATGCATTTCGGTTCTATTTATACAACAAAGTGTAACATTATACATTCCGAAATCAAAAAAAATTATCGATTTATTTTTTCATGCTTGGTATATATGTCCTCAGTGAGATACAGGCAGAAGCCTAGTTTACTGGGGACACGACAAATAAAATGCAACAAACCCAGACCCATTAAAATTTTGTCCAAATTAAATTACCTGTTGTTGTTTCGCAAATTGTGTATATTTCTTGTCATGTGTAAAATAAAAAAAATACAATACTTGGAGGAGAAAAAAATATTTTTTCTAAAAGACAACGAGAAAATGGAATTGTACGACAGATTATAAAAATAAGTATTCAAGATGAAATGGAATAAATTACCAGTCTCCCTGTCAAGACCAAATAAAAATGTTGGAGAAAACAACTCTCCTAAACGCAACAACATTTACATTAAAAGTATCCACCAAACCAGACATGGAGTATCTACCAAACCATAGTTACCCAAATGTTGCATTTTCACGATCAATGAATTACAACGTGCAAGTATCAGTAAAACATATAAACTCGAACCGGACAATATAAAAAAATTATACGATGATAGTCCACAAAAGTATTTTGGTTCCAACTTTGATGTGTGGGAGTGAAACGTGGAAGTGGAAAAAGACAGAAGAGCAGAATAAATTATGTAGAAATGCGTTCATTGAGGTGAATACATGAAGTGACAATATATGACAGAATACGGAATGAAGTTAGAAAGGATAAATGCTAACTTAAAGTAGATGTGTTAATCAAGATGAAGAAGAGTACGTTGAGATGGTTTGGGCATATGGAACGAATAAATGAAGGAAGACTAACAAACCAGATAGTACAAATGTGATTGGAAGGCTGTGAGAAGAAGCCTGAGGAAAGTATGATTGCATCAAATGAATGATATTTTGAAAGAAAGAAACATAAAAAGTCATATAAATCGTAGAAGGTGTATGGATGTAGAAGGTATATGGATGTAGAAGGTATATGGATGTAGAAGGTATATGAATGTAGAAGGTATATGAATGTAGAAGGTATATGGATGTAGAAGGTATATGGATGTAGAAGGTATATGGATGTAGAAGGTATATGGATGTAGAAGGTATATGGATGTAGAAGGTATATGGATGTAGAAGGTATATGGATGTAGAAGGTATATGGATGTAGAAGGTATATGGATGTAGAAGGTATATGGATGTAGAAGGTATATGGATGTAGAAGGTATATGGATGTAGAAGGTATATGGATGTAGAAGGTATATGGATGTAGAAGGTATATGGATGTAGAAGGTATATGGAGATATACACTGTCTTCTCTGCCTACTTCGACAGGGAAAGGGCGTCATGGTATATACGAGTATATATATGTATGTTAGTAGTATCAGCAAATTGCTATGGTTCGTAAATGATATTTATGTGTCATATACGAGTATTTTCCCTATAAATAAATTATCTCAGTTTGTCTTCCGACTACATTCTTCACTTTTGCCCGAGTATCTAATAAATGCCCAATAATAATGAAAACAAGTAGTAATGGGTTATTATCGACAAGTATCATTAGGGAACTCGACACGTTCGCATTTTTTCTGTTCATCGCCGAGTTGCTTACGTTTTTGGCCGACACCCGATAAAATGATATTTATTGTCTGCGGGACGCCATTAACTTACTTCAGCCGAATAATAAGTCAATTAAGGGAGAATTCCAGACATTGTTGGGAGCGTGGATAGCAGTAGCTTGCTAAAGACAAATTGAGAGCAATTAACTATCGTGTGGTGGCCCCATTACACGGTTTGGGTGGTTTAGAACTATGACAAATATTTTTCGAGAACCTCCGATGAATAAATTAAATTGTTTTGCCGATCTACGATTTCAAATCTGTATTTTTTTTAATGAAAAGCGTTTTTGCTTTAAAAAAAGTGATACAAAAGAGAGGTTCTGATATTGGCTTCATGATTTAGTAGTTTTCATGGTTGTTAAGTATCCAATACTACGAGGTTCGATGTATTTCATTTCCTGGTCTGGTTTTAGTTAGAGATTTTCTTCTGCTTCTTCCTCTTCCTATAGATCATGATCTGTTTGTTCCGCTTGTTCCCCTTCTTGTGACGTGGATTGCCAGCTGTCACGCCATCTCTTCGGATGTCTTCCCGGTAATCTTCTTCCGGCTGGGTTCCCTTGAAGGGCGACACGTGGAAGTCTGTCGTCTTGCATTCTGTTTACATGTTCGTTCCAGTATCACCTTCGTTGTCTTCCCCACCTGCCGATGTCTTCCGTACTACACTTTCTCTTTATTTCGGTGTTTCTGATTATATATCTTAGTGTGTTTCCGGTTATACGAGTATATCTCAGTGTTTTCATTTCCGAGGTTCTCAGGAGAGATTTTGTTCTAGATGTGTCTGCTCTTGTCTCTATTCCGTAGGTGGCTATCGGTCTCACACATGTCTTGTATATTCTGACTTAACTTTCTATTCTCATATGTTTATTATTCCACACCGGTGTTCTTAGGCATCCCGATATTGCAGCCACCTTATTGACCTGTCACAAAGTTTCATCATACAGATTTCCTTGCTACTGATGCTCACTCCAAGATACCTCAACTCTTTTCTAGACTTTCTAATTTTCTGTTTTTCCTGGACTCGTTAAACTTCGATAACTTTTGTCAGATAAATTTATTTATAACATTGCATGACAATAATAAAACGACAATATATACGACCGTTCAGAAAGTAGACTTTCTTCAAGGGTGCTTTTGTCGTATATGGATTAACTAGCGTATTTATTAAAGAGGAGCTTAAACAGAAACCAAACTGGAACTCGAAAAAAATTGGATACCAACGTGTTTTAAACCCGTTACCTTCGAGTCGGAAAACAGGCATCTTACCAAATAGGCCACGGATGTCACCCTAAGTGTTCAGTATACATTTTAAAACGTTTTTGGGGTGACCAGTGTTACGTGATAATAATATTAAAATTCTTATAATTTTCTTTTTAAATTACAAAAATTATGTTTAAAAATTATTTTTCGTCACTAGAGGAGTCCCTTTAGCCAGTTTCTTCTGCTTCACCAAATGACATCACACTAATAAAAATATAAAGGAGATTTTGATCTTGTAGTGTAGATCGCACTGGATGGAAACTTATTTTGTCCCCTATAACAGCGTGGGTGAAAGTGGGATCGAACTGAATTGAAACTGTTTATTAGAAAAAATTGCTGAAAAATAAAATTCTCAATTTTACTTAGTAACCACACAAATCAAAACAAAAAATACATGTTTTTTTTTTTAAATTTACATAACTTTTTTAGGTCTTCCTTGACAACGCCTTCTTATCGTATTTCTTACTAACCCTTCCTGTCCTGTAATGTGTAACTAGTACACATTGCTTCTAAAAACGTTAATATCTCAATAAATATAATCAATACTGGGTTCAGATTTTACTAATTCCTCCGTAATACATTTACGTATTGAATGAAAAAAAAAATAATAATTAGCATTTATCGGCCACATCAGAGATATTTTGTGAAAATCGGGAATAAATTCACCAATACAATCAAACGTGTGCCAGTGTGTGACGTAGGTATATTCATTCTAAAAACCGCTATGGGTGAGGAAGCGACGCTATTCACGTCTCAGGAAGCAACGCTATTCACAATACAATCAAACGTGTGCCAGTGTGTGACGTAGGTATATTCATTCTAAAAACCGCTATGGGTGAGGAAGCGACGCTATTCACGTCTCACTCTCACTCTGATTCGGTATATGGGAACGCAAGAAATAGAATCTCAGTTCGTTCGCTTATCTCGCTTCAGTAGCTCGCGGGCTTTCGTTTGAGGTGGTCGCTTCGACCGTTTCGTGAACGTCGTCCGATGTTTGTTTCATGTTTTCAGCAATTAAATTTCAATTTTTATCACTTTTGACTTCAAATTTAATTAATTTAAGCGATTGGCTATGAATATTCTTATTTTTTTCCGATTTTGTGTATTGAATACACAGCACCGGAACGGGCGGATTTTTTTAGCACAGAAAGGGAAAGGTAAAAGAAAAAAATTACGATCAGATGTACCCTCTTTTATATTGACAATAAAACACTTGTATGAACAAATGACTTTTTTATTTCCAGGTACAATTCAAAGCTGACCCAGCTAGCGCTTCCGTCTGTGGTATTTGAACCAAGGTATCGCGGCTCCGTGCGAAACCTCGTTTATGCCGATCAGCCTGGCTCGGCACCGAGAAGACAAGAAGCCAGGCAGCCCAGAGATATAAAGGTATGTATTCATTTTTTTTCTTAAATATGGGCACATATATGTTATATGTAACTTTTGTATAAGAAAGATTTAAAGTCGACTAAATTTGAATAAAAATGTTATTTTAGAGGTGGAGCTAGATAGAACAATAAAAAGAAAGCGTTAGTTATTTCAACAGGAAAAATAAAACATTTTTTGTGATCACGTTGCACGAATTAATTTTTGAACATAATTAATTACTTTTATTATACATGCGGAATATACTGTACTATGTCAATCATTTTATTTCATGAAATACGAGTATACAGGTAAAGGAAATTTTATCAACTTTTTTCCACTCGTCGGTTAATTAATGAACTACATATATATGGAAGTAAAGTAACACTAAATGATGTAGTTGTAAGTGCCTCGTCAGTAAAAATATTATTGCCAAGCAATTTAGAGACATCAATGGAATGAATAATAGCTCGACACCTTTCTTTTTAATATTGAAAAACCGTTTTATTACGTCATTAGTTTTTTAGACAGCCGTTACTTGTTTTTCCACTTTTGCCATTACAAAAATTAGACATGTATAATAACGACGTATAATAACGACGATTCTCTGGAAGATAAGATTATCATTTGGTGAACTTTGTGATCTAGTTAGTAAGAAGCCTGTCTTTGAACCCGAGAGTTGCGGCTTCGATTCCTGTCGATACCCAGATTCTTAAGTAAAGGTTCCAGTCTATGATATTGCTTTTGCTTAAACAAAAAATAGACATGCTCGTATAATTACGAAGATTATCTGGAATATAAGACTATCATTCGACACCCTTCATGATGTAGTTGGTAAGACGCCTGTATTTCAGCCCGCAAGTTACGGGTTCGAATCCCGTCGGGATCCAGATTATTTAATAAGGCTTCCATTCCGTTTTTTCACTGATAGCTTATAATTTTTATTTCACAGAACAAATAAATTACAATACATGCAATGATTTCTGCAACCATGCTAGACTCTCTCCGTCTAAAGCATTTTTAAAGAAGTGACTCATAAAACTCTAAATTTGAAGTCAAGAATATAACATGTTTCATTTCTGACTTTTCTTTCCTCTCCATCATCTATTCCTTTCCTTTGATTGATGATATCAAACTGTTACTTTTTGTATGTATATTGTTCATAAATTTTGTAAAGATGAACGATGTTTTTTTTTTTATTTTTCTTTGCGACCTTTCTGGCGTAACTTCTTTTATTTTCTATTGGGTTGATGCAAAAGTAAAGACCGTTTTTTACATATACAATTAAACATTTTTTTTTTAGATTTGTATTATTTATTTAATCAATTATATAATTTCCATCAGTTCTTATAACCTTCTCTCATCTTTCTATCAACTTATTAATACCATTAGTGTAAAATTCCGTGGATTTTGATGCGAAAAATGTAGTAAGGGATGTTTTTACCTGCTCTATTGTATCAAATTTTTTATCATTTAAAAAAATTTGCAGTGATCGGAATAAATGAAAATCGGAAGGAGCAAGATCTGAAGAATACGGTGGATGCTTGATAACATCCCAATTCAACTCATTTAGCTTGTGTTGGGTCATCATAGCCATATGTGGTCGCACGTTGTTGTGATGAAACACTACCCCTTTTCTGTTTACCAATTCTGGTATATCCTTTTGAAGGGCGATGTTCAATTTGGATAATTGCTGACAATATCGTTCTGTTGTAATTGTCTGATTGCGTTCCGAGAGTTCAAAATACACAATACCCTTACAATCCCACCAAATACAAAGCATAACTTTTTTTTATGGATTTCGGCCTTCGAAGTTGTTAATGGGGCTTGTCTAGGTATAGCCCAATGTCTTTTTCTTGTCACGTTGTTGTACACGACCCATTTCTCATCTCCCGTTACCAAACGATGCAAAAAAGGTTCATGTTTTTGTCTCGCACTCAAAGCAACGCACGTTGAAACACGATCCAATAAATTGGCAGCCGACAATTGATGAGGTATCCAAACGTCGTATCGCGAAACCATCCCCGTGCGCTTCAAATGTCTTAATACGGTTGTTTGGTTGACTCCCATCATCGACGCGATCTCCCTGGTGGTTAGACGTGGATTGGTGTCAATTATGACTTTTAACTTGTCGTCATCAGACTTCAATGACCGCCCGGTACGTGGTTTATCAATTTGTGAAAAATTCCCAGATCGGAATTTTGTAAACCATCTTCGTTCCTGTCGAACTTTGATGACATCTGCTCCATACACTTCGCAAATGTTTTTGGTTGCCACACTCGCGGTATTGTCTTTACGGAATTCATAAAGTAAACAATGACGTAAATGCACTTTATCGACCGACATTTTGAAAAAATACAAGGGCTCTTCACTGTACTCTGGCCAGGCCAAAACTGAATAGAAAGTAGAATGAAAGCATCCTTTATACAATGGAAACATTTAAAAGAAGATACTATTCATCATTTCTTACCTGGGATTTTTTTAACCTGGGATCATAAAAAACGGTCATAATTTTTGCATCAACCCAATATTATCTGGTTGGTTGGAAAGAGAATGCCACCTGCTCATAAGCCCGCCAAATTGTTTTTACAATGAAGTGTTTAATAAATTAATAAATACAGTAAATTAATCATTATGAATACATCCCCTAATCTTTCATAACTCACCCATATATCACATTTTCTTTTCCTTTCTCAGTTTTTTTTTCACCGTTTTCTTTCTACACGATGTCTCTTTATATCTTTTAATTTTTAAGATCTTTATAAATTTCATTCAGATTGTCTGTTGGTTTGCGTTACCTTGAACATAAATAAAGTACGGGAAAATCAATATATACTCACGTAAATCCGAATATAGCATAAGAAGGGAAATGCGATCTTTTAAACCAACATTTGGAAAAAGGATGGCATGAATGTAGCGATCCAATTCCAAAAAATCGTTTATATATGATTGTCATGGTATTTGAATTCCATATCTTAGAGACGTAAGAAAAACTTGTATCCTGGGAATTCTGTTCATACATTTAATATAAAAGTACAGTGGAACCTCTCATAACGAGTAATTCGCATAACGAGCTAAACAGATTGTGAAAAAAATGCTCCCTTAACGAGCGACATTTCGCATAACGAGTGACGCAGAAAGGGGAAGTCCCATCTTCACGTCACTCACTTGTGAGCCGGGACTTCCGCGCCAGTGCGTCAGTCTCTGGTTAGCACTCGTTGCGCTAGCGCGCATACACATACAATCGCTCTACATCAACAATTTGCTCTATCCTCAAGAACAAGGACGAAATAAAAAAGATAGATGCTTCAAAGGGAGTGTCAAGAATGTCTACGAAACGGTTACCTATTCTCGATGATGTTGAAAGGTTGCTTCTCATATGGATAAACGAAAAGTAATTGCAAGGCGATACTATTAACGAAAACATCATTTGTGAGAAGGCGAAAGTTATTTTCGCCTACCTCGTTAAGAAGACGCCAGGATCATCAACTGCCTAAAAAGATGTACAATTTAAGGGAAATCATGGATGGTTCTAGAAATTTAAGAGAAGAACCGGCACCCACAGCGTTGTGAGGCACGGTGAAGCAGCAAGCTCTGTCACAAAGGCAGCAAAGAACTTCATCAGCGACTATAAGAAGCTCGTAGATTCTGAGGGTTACCGGATTTTACTTCTAGTAAAAAAGAATTAATTATTTGTCATAAATTCATAAATAAAAAACTAGTTATTTCGATTTTTTTATTGTTTTTTGCAAATCGAAATCGCATTCCGGGTTGTTACGCTCCTTAAAAATTTTTAAGTATGTAATTTTATTTGAATAAACGTTGAAAATAAAAAAAATTGAGTATTTTTTTTACATGGAACGCATTATCGTATTTTACATAGATTTATATGGGAAAAATTGTTTCGCTTAACGAGTGTTTCACATAACGAGAAAGATTCTGGAACGAATTATTCTCGTTATGAGAGGTTCCACTGTATCTGAATTCAAGGATGAGGTATATAAAAAAAATTCAACAAAAATATTTTTCTTAGAAATCCTTTAGAAACTAGTAATAAAGGAAAAGGACGAGGATTCCTTACATATTAATATTTTAATTTTTTAAGCGTAAAAATTTTTTTAACGACTCAGAATTCGAGGTGACTAAATTTATTTTTATTTATTTATTTATTATTACACACGACAAGAAATATACATAATTTGCGAAAAAACAACACGTAATTTAATTTGGACGTACATTATTTTAATGGAACTGGGTTTGTCGCCTTTCATTCGTCGTATCTCCAGTAAACTAGGCTTTTGCCTGTATCTCACTGAGAATATTTATCATGAAAAAATAAATCGATACTACACTCCGATTTTTTATTACACAAAAACCAAACCCCGTTGCACGTTCTCATCAACCTGACAAACGGTGACACTCAATTACAACTGGAAACATCATGCGGAATCAAACTCTTCACACACCATCACTCCAGAAAGACCAAACTTGTTCATCCCGTAATATATTGCACACAATCATAAGAATAAAAATAAAAACAAAATTAAAATAAAAAATGAAATATAAATAAAACCAAAAATCTTCATCCCATAATATACCGCACACAATCATAAGAGTAAAAATATACAGAAACACAAATATAAAACAACAAGAAGAAACCCACACTCAAGAGCCCACACAAATCTTTTCCACACGTCATTCATCCTGAAAGCCCAAGTACTCAAAATCCTGTCGCAATAACAACCACACTCCAATCGACTGTCTAAATGGTTTTCCTCCCTTTATAATGCAAATAAAATGCAAAGTAAAAATGTATTAATGGAGGCTCTTGAACGGAAACGAAAGTAAAATAATGAAAGTCATTGCTGTAAGCTCAGCGGAAGTCGAGAGATATTTCAGCTTAATTAATAGTATAGCTAACGATCAAAGAAATTCGTTACTTATTGAAAATATTTAGCACTTGTTGACGATTTATCAAATTGGTAAACTGTTAATGGATTGGAATGCAACGCCTTTCATCAAATTTTGGTTGCGAAAAGGTTGTTATTATAATGCAGAAGATATAATAGCTTAGAAACAAAAAGTCAACGAATTCTCGAAGAACCAGAAAGGTATTTGGAGTTTGCTCTCAAGATAATGAAAAATTTATCATAGTTTTTTTTATGAAAACTGCGATACGCTTATAAAAATAATTTTAAATAAGAAAGGTATATTTTAATATTTAAAATTAAACTCAATTTATGAAGCAAGTTTGAAGTAAGAGTTTCCATACAAAATTTGCGTTGTGGCTCCTAGCTCTCAGTATAATAGGACCGATACATCCGGGGTGTAAAGAAACACTCATTATTTATTGTTTATTGTTAAGGCATTAACGTTGTGGAGGTTTAAAGACATTGTAATTTAGTTTATCAAACACTGTTTATTCCAATTTTTAACGGAATAACCCTACCGGTTTCAAGCCTTTTAACCTCATCTTCGGGGAGCAAAAACAAGACTAAATTATGTTCGAACTGGTACCGATATACACGCTTCAACGGTTGGGGACATTCGGGTTGTGGACTAAGGGAGGCATGTGATGATATCGGCCAGCAGTGGAGTGATTTTTTCTATCGATGATGCCAAATTCTTCCATATCAGTAGTAACGGAAATGAATTGCACAGATTAGAGGCCCTAGAAATTTCTAAGTCAGTACACCGAGGCGAACATCTGGTAAACACATATATCCCAAAAATCTCTCCACTGCTGGCCGAGATCATTCCATGCCTCCCTCAGCCCTCAGTCCACAACCCGAATGTTCCCAACCGTTGAAGCGTGTATATCGGTACCAATTCGAATATAATTTAGTCTTGTTTGTCCTCCCCTGAAGATGAGATGAGAGTCTTGAAACCGGTAGGGTTATTCCGTTAAAAAGTAGAATAAACAGTGTTTGATAAACTAAATTACAATGTCTTTAAACCTCCACAACGTTAATGCCTTAACTATAAACAATAAATAACGAGTGTTTCTTTACATCCCGGATGTATCGGTCCTATATTACTGAGAGCTGGGAGCCACAACGCAAATTTTGTATGGAAACTCTTCCTTCAAAATGGCGGATAATATCCCGCTACACAGTAATGCAAAAAGATTTCTGGAGTTCGCCATGTTGACACATAACATTCTTATGCAGTGCATGTAAGTTTTTTTTATTTAGTTTACTTTGACTCCTTCGGAAAGGAGTAGAATTTCGAAGTCAATCTCGCCTTTATTTAATAATTCGATTGTTCCGAATCGATTCAATAGGGCAGGGTTATATCATAGAACTTTTGCCATTGCAGATCCTATAACGATCAATGGTCTGCCTATAAGTATAAGATATATGGGTGACAAAAGCAATTAATTTTATTTATTTATTATTGCACTTGACAAGAAATACACACAATTTGCGAAAAAACAACAGGTAATTTGATTTGGACATACAATTTTAATGTATCTGAGTTTGTTGCCTTTCATTTGTCGTATCCCCAGTAAACTAGTATTTTGCCTGTATCTCACTGAGGACATATTGAACTCGATAAACATATTAACAGCATTTATAATGACAGCAGCAATAATAGAAAGCATTTCAAGACAGCCCTTTTTGGAAGTTCTTGTCAAATTTTATGTTTATATTAGGTCCTTACATATGAAATTGGCGTTTTGCCGTACTGGCAACTTTGATCTCAAATATCTTCTCTTTGGTTAGGAATTCCAAATTAAAATTTATACAGCTATTTACTCAAGTATTTGTGTTTCGAAAATTATAATTCATTTGTTTTTTCCTCAATTGTTTTTTTTCTTTGCGTCACTCAGTTTACAAAATGGAAAACTTGAAATATCGCGTTATTTACGAGTACGAGTTCCACCGTGGCACCAGTGCTGCAGAAACGGCTCGAAGGATTAATGATGTGTATGGCGACGGTGCCGCAAAAGAAAACACAGTGCGTTTTTGGTTCCAACGTTTTCGTTCTGGAAATTTCGACCTGCAGAACAAGCCCCGTGGACGGCCGGAGACCAAAGTTGATAATGAAGAATTGAAGGCTATTGTGGAAGCGGATCCATCGCAAACCACGTCCGAGTTAGCTGCAGGCTGCGGTGTTAGTGATAAAACTGTTTTAATCCACTTGAAGCAAATTGGGAAGGTGAAAAAGCTTGAAAGGTGGGTACCTCACGAATTGAGTGAAGCAAATCAACAAACGCGCGTTGACTGCTGCGTTGCATTACTCAACCGGCACAATAATGAAGGGATTTTGAATCGAATCATTACCTGTGATGAAAAGTGGATCCTGTATGATAATCGGAAGCGCTCATCGCAATGGCTGAACCCTGCCGAACCAGCCAAACCATGCCCCAAGCGAAAATTGACTCCAAAAAAGTTACTTGTGAGCGTTTGGTGGACTAGTGCTGGTGTCGTTCACTACAGCTTTCTTAAATCTGGCCAGACGATTACGGCAGATGTCTATTGTCAGCAACTGCAAACCATGATGGAAAAGCTAGCTGCTAAACAACCGAGGCTGGTTAATCGCTCTAGGCCACTGCTGCTTCATGATAACGCTAGACCACACACTGCACAACAGACGGCTACCAAATTAGAAGAGCTTCAATTGGAATGTCTAAGACATCCACCGTACTCTCCGGACCTTGCCCCAACAGATTACTATTTTTTTCGAAATTTGGATAACTTCTTGCAAGGGAAAAAATTCAACTCCGATGGGGCAGTCCAAACCGACTTCAAAGATTTTATTGATTCCCGTCCGAATGGTTTTTTTAGTAAAGGGATCGATGAACTACCTATGAGATGGCAAAAGTGCATAGATAGCAATGGTACATACTTTGATTAAATAAATATATTATATTAAAAAAAAATCAACTTTATGTTCCTCCCAAACAAAACGCCAATTTCATATGTAAGGACCTAATATTAAAAAGGATGTTCGGGTGATTATCCGTCTTTGTGGGGTTCGTGGGCATATGCTCACGTATGTGTTTATAGATTTCGTGGGGATGAATAACCACTTGAATGATTTATGCGACCGTGTAACTTGCTTCATTTACTTTTATCTAGTTGGTTGGAAGAGATTGCCATCTGGCAATATACCCTCCAGATTGCATTTGCAAAAAAAGTGTTAAATAAATTAATAAATAAAATCTACAAATATTTCTGTGTTGTTTGTCTTCATTTGGTAAGTTTTCTGCGTTTTTCTTACCAAATATGTTATTTCGAATAAATGCTGATGTGGTGAAGTATCCAATTTAATATCCAAAACCATAATTTTTCTGCCCTTATATTCAATTTTTACATATTTATGTTGTAATATTTTTAATTTAACAATAATAATGGGTTCAAATCCCGAAACGGAGTGTTCTTAAGGAGGGTTTACCCTCTAAACAGCGCTGTAGAAATTGCTTTTTATTATTATTATTATAACTATATTCAGATATGCCCTATATGCTAGAGCCGTGTCGAAATAGTGTCCCAGACATCGGCGTTGAGTCATATTTCTCAATTTTTTGTTGAGATTTGAAAAAATATTTCATTATATTGAATTGACTAAAATAGTCTTTTAGCGTGTGTCCTAGTAGGACGTGCTGATGATGTTGATGTTGACATCTCTGTATTCGCTTTCGTCGAATTCTGTGTTCCTTTTCGTTCGGGGTCATCAATTTAGCGATATGCTTTAGTTGTACGTCGTGATGATGATGATTTGTTTTGTATTTAAAATAAAATACGTCGATTCAGGAATGCGATAAAAGTGAGAGTGAATAGTCGGTAAATAATAAACAGAAATGAATGGTCAAGCGAATAATAACAAGTGCTCTTTATTCATCGATAAGTAGGTATATATAGAATTTCAGAACGGGACGCGTGACTGCGTCCGCGGTATATCTCGATCTCACTCCTGCGCGTGCTGAGGTGGTCGGAAGCGCTGCGGATAATACAGTGGGTAGGATATTTATTGTCGAAACGGCGAGACGGCGTGATATGTTCTCTTTCTACCTTGTAATGCGATGTAAATATTATTTGCGTGTAAACAGTGTTGACGTTCTGGTATGTGACAATTATCCATATACAGAGGTTGATTCATCGGTCGTTGACCCTGCATGTTGACAATATTTTAGGGACGTGGGTACCCTACAGTCTCACAAAAGATTTCGCAGAATAAAACTTGAATAAATTTTTAATAATTCTGATATATACCCCTAAACCTTAATGAAAACATAAGATTTGTAAATTATTTAAAACGGAATGTTCTTAAGGAGTGTTCTTAAGGAGAGTTTACCCTCTAAACAGCGCTGTAAAAATTGCTTTTTATTATTATTATTATTATTATAACTATATTCAGATGTGTTCTATATGCTAGAGCCGTGTCGAAAGAGTGTCCCAGATATCGGCGTTGAGTCATATTTCTCAATTTTTTGTTGAGATTTGAAAAAATATTTCATCATATTGAATTGACTAAAATAGTCTCACAAAAGATTTCGCAGAATAAAACTTGAATAAATTTTTAATAATTCTGATATACACCCCTAAACCTTAATAAAAACATAAGATTTGTAAATTATTTAAAACGGAGTGTTCTTAAGGAGTGTTCTTAAGGAGAGTTTACCCTCTAAACAGCGCTGTAAAAATTGCTTTTTATTATTATTATTATTATTATAACTTTATTCAGATGTGTTCTATATGCTAGAGCCGTGTCGAAAGAGTGTCCCAGATATCGGCGTTGAGTTATATTTCTCAAATTTTTATTGAGATTTGAAAAATTATTTCACTTTATTGAATTGACTAAAATAGTCTCACGAAAGATTTCGCAGAATAAAACTTGAATGAATTTTTAATAATTCTGATATATACCCCTAAACCTTAATAAAAACATAAGATTTGTAAATTATTTAAAACGGAGTGTTCTTAAGGAGTGTTCTTAAGAAGAGTTCACCCTCTAAACAGCGCTATAAAAGCTGCTTTTTATTTTTATTATTATAACTATAATATATTCAGACGTACCCTATATGCTAGAACCGTGTCGAAAGAGTGTCCCAGATATCAGCGTTGAGTCATATTTCTCAAATTTTTGTTGAGTTTGAAAAATTATTTCATTATATTGAATTGACTAAAATAGTCTCACAAAAGATTACGCAGAATAAGACTTGAATAAATTTTTAATAATTCTGGTATATACCCCTAAACCTTAATAAAAACATAAGATTTGTAAATTATTTAAAACGGAGTGTTCTTAAGGAGAGTTTACCCTCTAAACAGCGCTGTAAAAATTGCTTTTTATTATTATTATTATTATTATAACTATATTCAGATGTGTTCTATATGCTAGAGCCGTGTCGAAAGAGTGTCCCAGATATCGGCGTTGAGTCATATTTCTCAATTTTTTGTTGAGATTTGAAAAATTATTTTACTATATTGAATTGACTAAAATAGTCTCACAAAAGATTTCGCAGAATAAAACTTGAATAAATTGTTAATAATTCTGATATATATCCCGTAACCTTAATAAAAACATAAGATTTGTAAATTATTTAAAACACGTTGCTTGTAAGGACATTTTACCAATTTGGGATTGGTTTCGTAACAAAGGAGAATGTTTATTATTAAAATTCATTGGATAAAATACACAAAAACGACACCGTTTGGAAAGTGTACGAGTATCAGACAACGTAGAATTTGTCGGTATCGGGTCGGTTTTTTTTTGGGAGGGGTTGGTTATCATTTCCCTCCCCTATTTTGGGGGAATTTGGGCCAATACAGGACGTGACCTACAAACCAAATTAGCTTTTTTAAAACTTCTTAATCTACGGGTTTCTTTGTACAAGTCGCCTGTAGTACAGTGACCAAGTGGACGCACGATTCTTGAATAATTTATATTTTTATTTGACTTGAAGGTTATTGGAGTGTAAAAATATTCAGACAGGCACGTAATATATGCATCTTTCATTGAAGTTTTTTTTTTTTCGTGAAATATTTAAAAACATATTTGATATTCAGAAGCTGAATAATCACAATATATCATATTAAACAGCAAACGTTGTGTAACAATATTATCAAGTTCTTATTTTTGTATTCTTTTTTAGGGAATGCCTCTTAAAGGTATATGATGATTATGATTGTTGGTAAATAATAAAACACGTTAGATCGCAATGCGGAAGGAGAGTGAATAGTTTATTTTAAAAGTAACGTAGGTATTTATAACATTTTAGAATGGGCGCGGGAGTGCGCTCGCGATATGCTTTTGTCTCGCTTCTATGCATGCAGAAATGGTCAATTGTAGTATGTAGGTAACAATCTATTTACGGAACTGGCGAGACAGCGTAGTGCGTTCTCTCTCTAGTATGTAGTGCGGTCCGCTCGGCTACGGGATGACTGGCCGGCGGGTGATCTTTGGACTTGAATGGCCGGCGTATGAACTTTGGACTGTTTCTTTAAATTTTGTCGAGGAATGCGAAGGTCATCTCATCGGTCATTGACCGTATGTATGCGACAATATTCCGCGACGAACGCCACACTTTCACATAAAAAACTTTTATTAAAACCATGAATTATGCTATTAAACATTGGTGTATTTATCAACTACTCTCATCAATGCGAACAGTGCAAAAAACAGCACACAATACTATTTAAATACCACATTTGATGAATGGAAGTAAAACTTGACCATGGGAAAAGATTGGAAATAAATGCAATGGAAATGCGTACACTGAGAAATATACATGGACGAAATATATTACGTATTACATAATACGGAATGATTCTGAATTTAATATTGATGTAATAAGTAAGATGAGAAACACTCTTGCATGAAAGGACTAGAAAACATATCACAAAAATACGTTAAAAAAAACAGAATAAAAAAATCCCTTGCATAGTTCGTCCTGTCAATCAATACATATAGAAAAAAATCACAAAAATATTTAATAATATTAATCAAAACTCATAATACAAAATCTAATATCAATAGCAATTTGGGAGAAACAAAAGTACAAAACCCAAGACGTCAAAAATAAATAGTTGCAAACAGAAAGATTTTAAATCCCGATATATGGAAACTAAAAATAATAGTAAAAACAATAATAAATACGTAATATACAAACATCCAAGCGCTAAAGTAACGCCTTAACAACTACAGTATTGTATTACACTTTTGTTGTATACCTGGCGAGTTTATTGTTACGTCACAATCTCTACCAACCAACCAGAAAGATGTTAAGGAGGCCTAAAGTGAAAACTAGAGTGGAATCTTTTTTAAAAATAATCTGGGCTGCAGCGGGATTTGAACTTAAGATTGGGAGACAGGCATCTTACCAACTAGGCCACGGAGGTCATCCTATACATGATTCTAAGAAAAAGCCAATGTGAAAAATATTCAATTACAACGTACTCATTTCCTAGGCGGTGAAGTCTATTAAGCACAGATTTATGTACTTAAATAATTTGTCATTGAATGTGCAATAAAAAATATATCTGATTGCCTCGTATGTCTCGTTTGTACACGGAGTGTAAAAAGCTCCAGAATATCCATCTCCACGGTTAATACAACCATTAATCATTATATTGAAAAATTAAATAATTTCTCACGTACTGAATTCTCACATATCACGTCTACATTTTAACTACACTCGCCATTATGCTACGTACCAAATTTCCAACCCTCACAAAAGTATTTTTTTCCATTCAAAATGTGTATGTTTCCTATTTAATTTGTTGTCGAACAGAAATTCGCGACATATGCGACCAACCACCCTTACTGGGACGTGTTTAAGAAGTATCACGTTTTTAATATAAGTCGAAGATGGGATGAATTCGTTACTTTTTTGCGAGACGTCTTTTACATTTAACTTAAAATGTGTGACTCCTCAGCTATTCCGAACGGGACGCTGCGGGTTTTTTTATTTAATTTTAAGTGTATTACCATTTAAGTAAGGGTACTAAGTAGACAAAGTGGTATTGGATAAAAAAAAATGTGCGTTGAAAAACTAAGTTCGAAGAATTTCTTTAAAAGAAAAATGTTGCTTCTTGAAAGGCTATATATTATATAATAGGATAGGGGGTAAATTTTAATGAAATTTACTTTACAAATTTAATTCTTCAATTTCTGTCCTTATACTACATGATTTTTGAAAAGTTATTTAGGAGCTATGTCCTTAAGGGAAGAGATGATGATGATTTGTTGATAAATAAAACACGTTTTTTGATCGCAATGCGGAAAGAGAGTTTTTATTAGTAAACGTAGGTATTTATACTATTCCCGCGTGTGTGCGGGAATGCGAGCAAGATATCCTTCGTCTCGTTTCTGCATTCGCAAAACCATTAATGTCGTATGTAGGTGATAATTTATTTACGGAACTGGCGCGACAGGTGTGGTGCGTTCTCGCTCTAGCATGAAATGCGCTCCGCGTCGGCTATGAGTTGAATGACCGGCGCTTGGACTTCGTACTTGTTTGTTTTGCATTGCTAAGGAATGCAAAGGTCATTTCATCGGTCATTGACCGCGTGTGCGACCGCCACAGTTATTTAATTGGTGCTACCTTTTATGTCATCTGCATTAGAGCATTCTAAGATAATTCATGCATGTAGTTAATAACACATTAATAAATAAAGTCGAACCAAACAAATGTGAGTAAAAGGCGTGATAGAGGAATACCAAAGAAAGTATTTTGATAAAAAAAATTATTAAATGTCAGAGAAATGGGTGAGAAAGAACATGAATGCAGAAGAGGCAAAGGATGTGCTTTGGGATAGACAAGTCTAGCAATCTCTCTCTTCTTGATATTTCTCGATAAGAAAATGGCGTATGTATGTATAACATACGTATGTATCCACACTTTTGCGGCCTATGTAAATTTGAAAATGTTTTTATGCCTATTTAATATTAATAGAGTACGAGGTTGTAAGACTTCACGTTCAATAACATAAGACAAGAATAAATTCAAACAAATATATCACTAATATGAAACAATAAATTTGAACAACTAAATAAATTATTTTGATGTATTCGTTGAAATTTTAGACAAGAAAATCGTTTTTAAAACCATTCTTTATGTATTTAAGGAGTTCTCTATTTCATGCAAACTTACTATTACTGATTTTTTTAAAAAAGTTCGTTGCTTTATAACTATTGTACAAAAGAAGGGATGGTATTTTTTCATAATGATATTATCATACTCGCTGTAATGAACAATTTTTTTTCACAAACCATAGAAGACTACTAAACAAAATTGTTTAAGAATATTTAACAAAAAATATCTACGTTTATATTCATTCGCGTTAGACTAGATCTATAGGTAAATCATATCCCGTAGAAACACGAGTAACGAAGACTGTTGTAATTTGTGTAAGAACAAACAAATGATTATTTAATATTCTAATGTTGAGTTGCATAAAGTTCAAGTCAAAACCTTTGATTGTATTCTGTTTATTTCGTTATTATCCTATCACTTCTAATCAGTTTTATATTTAATAAATTTCTTGCAGGACGCATAAATTTGCTAAGCGTTGTATAAACTTGCTAAGCGTTGTATACGTATTTTTTATACAATGCTAAGCATTGTATCGTTGGATCGTTGCCGGGCCTCGTAGTCGAGGATCCCCTCGCCACTCCAACGTCAATATTGAACCGTTCTCTCACGTCGATCATGTGATCTTCTCTGAGAAAACAGCCCAATCCCAGATGCGCATTCCCTCCCGCAAATGCCACAGACATGTGGACCCTGCTGAGCCGCCTGGTCATGCTGACGCATTGTGGTTCTATGCTTTTTCTCAAAATTGGTGCACCACCTATCTTCATCCTTCTCGATATTGAATGCAGCGCTTTTTAATCGCGTGCTCAATGCTAAGCGTTGTGGTTCTATGCTATATCTCAAAATTGGTGCACCACCTATCTTCATCCCTTTCGATATTGAATGCAGCGCTGTTTCATTGTGTGCTCAATGCTAAGCGTTGTGGTTTTATGCTATATCTCAAAATTGGTCCACCACCTATCTTCATCCCTTTCGATATTGAATGCAGCGCTGTTTCATTGCGTGATCAATGCTTAGCGTTGTGGTTCTATGCTATATCTCAAAATTGGTGCACCACCTATCTTCATCCCTTTCGATATTGAATGCAGTGCTGTTTCATTGCGTGCTCAATGTTAGGCGTTGTGGTTCTATGATATATCTCAAAATTGGTGCACCACCTATCTTCATCCCTTTCGATATTGAATGCAGCGCTGTTTCATTGCGTGCTCAATGTTAAGCGTTGTGGTTCTATGCTATATCTCAAAATTAGTGCACCACCTATCTCCGTCCCTCTCGATATTGAATGCATCGCTTAGAGAGGATCCTTTTAACTTCTTTCTTTGGTCCATTCATCTCATAGGACGATTTCCTCATGCTCACCTTCCCTTAACTGTCTTATGCGCACCAACTTTCTCCATTCTTTTCAGTAACATTTCCAAGAGTTATTTGGTTCTTTTCTGCGTATTGTAGAAAATCTTTTGGTAATCTCCAATTCTTGAATGTAAGAAAATTCGGTGCTACATACTGTCCATGGAATACGAAGCAACTGCATCCAACACAGCATCTGACAAATATCTATCATGTATCTTTCCTTCTTTCTCATCATCCGTGTTTCCGTTATTTACACTGCTATGTACATATCTAATACAAGAGACTTAACAAGACGAATTCTGGTTCCAAAAATAAATTATAAGAGGCAAAATCTACTTCACAATAACAATAAAACGAAACAATAATCTATTGCAGCGACCGAGTTTTGTTCCGTATAAAATAAATATTAAAACGAACAATATATAAGCAAAGTTGAAGCGAATCTCATTGCGGAGGACGGATAGAGTTTTACAATTTCCTTCAGTCAACTCTACAGGGAAAAGTAAATATATCCAGACTGAAAGTTCAGCATGAATTTCTGAAAGTGCCAACTTTCCATTCCAGGTGAGATACGCAGCAGATATAAAAATATTATAATACAATTTGCAATTTACATATTAAATGCCTTTTGGCAAATATACGAATGACAAAATGTACGTGAACACCCAAGAAAGCAAACATTATTAATTAATATAACGAAAACTTCGATTAAAAAGCGCTATTATTTTAAAGAAAGTTACGTTATAAGTGTTTTTGCTTTTGACAAAGACTACATCCATATCCAAATGTATTACTAAAGAGCTTACGGACTGAACTTATATTTGAATTATAACTAAAAGCTTACTTAATTTCAATTCCTTACATGCCATACTTATTTTTATTAACCTTATATTTAATTTCTTATAAATAGTTAGCACCTACATACTTTCCTATAACTAGAGAACAATTCTTACAAGTAATTATTAAACACTTTCATGTTCACTCGTTCTGACGACTTGCATATCATCACATTCACTGAGACCTTGTTCCTACCTGCTAATACTGTTGGTAAACTAGTCAAGCAACAGGTTCTAAGTGTTTTATCTTCAATTTAGAATTTGTTTGTAATAAATTTATAAAACAAGACGAAACAATTCAAAAAACAAGTGAATAAAAATATTTAGATGACAACAGAAATAAAAATACGTAACCTTAAAAAACTATAAGAAATAAAACACAACGGGTAAACAGTTCATAAAAATATTAATAGTATGTTAAGAATATAATTAATTAATAAAGACCAAAAACATAAAAATGTACCCCTGGAGTCTAAACATACATTTAAATACAATAAATATTTGTTTTAAACATAAATTTATATACATGTATCACAATAAATCAAAATACATTGAATACAATTATAAACAAATGTGGTAATTAAAATCATATCGAATTATAATTAAAAGTTATTATAATTTTTTTAAAAACCTGTTTGAATTTTTTTAATAAAAAATATAATAATTTTTTTATTTATATTACCCAATAAAACATGCATTTTTTAAAAATAATGTTGGATAAAATATAGAGGAAAAAAGTATGAGTGATTATGGAATGCATCAAAACCACACGTAATCATTTTTAAAACCACAAAAGAAAAAATATTAGTAATTATAGAATGCATCAAAACCACAAGTTAAGAACTTTTATAATCACAAAAGCAAAAAATGGATATTGATGCAATCTAAACAGTCCACTGAAATATCAAGAGCAAAGCTTCAGAGCTAAGACTACTATGAAATACGAGTATAAAAGGATTCGCCAGATTTAAGCTTCCTCTGAGAGAAGCTATTCTTTAGAGCTTTTAGTTATCAACTTGAAGAGTATTCTATGCTATACTGTGCGATAGAAAACGGAATGTAGTTATAAAAAATGAACAAATTGAGGATTCGTGTCTCAATTACTTTGTAAAAGAGCACTCTGAGATGGTTTAGGCATGTTGTACAAACAAATCGTATTTACCGTTTAAATTATCGTGGGAGGTGTCGTAAAGGCTCAATTCCGCTGAGGCAACATGTAGCTTGCGGCATTGACGCATACTACACACAGTCTTTCAATCAAAGGAACACGAATTGACAAGAAGCAAGTATCTTTGTAGCATGCTACATGTAAATTGTTGTTGCCGGGACGCATGCATCACCTTTCGACATGTTTCAGCGTGTCGAACAATGTCGCCGTTATCCAAAAGTCAGCGGATCGGTGCGGCTTGTAGCGTGCGACATGGAGTGGAATATTGATAAAACTACCTTGTTTATTGAAGATTATCATAATTCACCGGAGGTATGGAATAATAAAATAAGTGATTATAAATACAACAGGATAAAAAATTATAAACCGAAGCAGTTTGCGAGTAAATACGATTGCACTGTAATCGATGTGAAAAAAAAATCAAGAATTTGTGTTCAGCTTTTCTTCATTCTGAGCTTCTTGACTACCAACATATAATTCTCTTCTCCAACACCGTGGCTTTCTTTTTTTTTCTACGATTCTAAACTATTACCAAATATGCATCCGCCTCGTTTGTTTGTAATGACATAATGTACCAAACTTATGTTGCCTCCATGGAATTGTTTAAGACGCATGCTACACGTATTGACGACAAAGCACATGTGACTCGGGGAGTCAAAATCCGCATGCGACATTTTTTAAATTTGTGGCACATAGTCGCACACCTAGGAACAGGCTACACTTGGAAACATGTCGCATGCCTCATGTCATTCAGTGTTGCCTCATTCGAATTGCGCCTTTAGGGAAGATCAAAGAAAGTATGTTGGTAACGAATGAATTAATATTTCAAATATAAACGTCACAAAGATTTAAGCAACCGAATTAAAAAATGTTTAAATGTAGATAAAAAAATTGGATAAAAAATAACGAAAATATAGATTTTCAATATTAAGTAACCATTTACGAAATTCGAAAACTTTCAACATCAAGAACGAATTTGTTCCCAACGAAATTTCAGCAGTCGAGTCACGAAATGCAGGTTTTAAAATTTTCTCGCCCTTCCCCAACGTGCTCAGCCCCTCACGGGCGCCGTGACAACTTGTTACAGAATGCAATGTAGAGCTTTCGTGATGTGACATTATTAATGAATGCAATTTGCAAACCCTCCTCCACCACCCAACCCAACCAACACCAAACATTCTACTTTTGCCACTCATACCACCACTCCAAAGTTTCAGAACCCCTGAAATTGTTTCAGGAATTTAACGTCATTTAATGAAATCGGACTATTATTATCGCAATGAGTGGAATGCAATTTGAAATGGAATGAGGTATGTTTGGACCAAATAGTTTGTATAGAATATTGATGGATTTATTGGAATTTTGAAATTGTACTTGTAACAAGTTTTTTATGAAATTTATCTTTATTATATACACACCAACTGTATCTTTAGTACATTATTCATATTAAATGTACCTTAATCTAGACCAGTGAATTTTTCATTGAAAATTATACAAAAAAATTAATTATCATAAAAACGAAATGCATAGAAACAAGCTATTTATGAAATTGTTGTATACAAACAAACAGATTCTTTAGTACATTATTCATATTATACATAATTCAATCAAGACCAGTGAAGTTTTTTAGTACATTATCCATATTAAACTTAACTCAATCTAGACCAGTAAAGTTTTTGGTTGCATTATCCATATTATACATAACTCAATCTATACCAGTGAAGTTTTTAGTACATTATTCATATTAAACTTAACTCAATCTATTAGGTGTACAAATAAGTTTCCGCCGTTTTTTATAAAAAAATGGGCATTTATTGTGAAAGAACGGAACCTCATGTTTAATTCGAAGTAGTACCCATCGCTTGCCACTACTTTTCCCCATCTTTCTGTCAGCATACGAATACCGCGTCAGTCATCATCATCATCTTTTGAGGCTATCCACGAATCGATTCAATTTTTGGTATCTTCATATGATGTGAAGTGCTGCTCAGACAGGCCATGCGTCATCGATCAAAACAAGTGGTAACCAGAAGGAGCAATGTCTGGTGAATACAGCGGGTGGGGTAAAACTTCTCAATTGAGTGTTTCCAAATAGGTTTTGACCGGTGCCGCAACATGTGGACTAGCATTATCATGCAGGAGAATAATTTTGTCGTGTCTGGCGTAGTAGTGGGCGCGCTTTTCCTCGAGTGCTCGACTCAATCTCATCAATTATGTTCGGTAGACAGCCCCAGCAATGGTTTCATTCGGTTTGAGCAACTCATAATACACGACACCAAGCTGATCCCACCAAATACACAACAAGAGTTTTTTTTTCATGAATATTTGGCTTAGCCGTAGATGTTGAAGCATGACCAGGGGATCCCCATGATTTCTTCCTTTTTGGATTATCATAATGGATGCATTTTTCATCACCAGTGACTATATGGTGCAGAAAACCCTTTCGTTTATGCCTGGCAAGCAGCATTTCACATGTGGAAAATTGGCATTCAAAGTTTCTCCGTGTCAGTTCATATGAATCCCAATTTCTTTGTTTTTGAATCATTCCCAATGATTTCAACCCATGTGAAATTGCTTGTTGAGTCACTCCTAATGTAAGTTCAAGTTCTTCTTGCGTTTGGCACGAATCTTGATCCAATAATACTTCCAATTCCGCGTCTTCGTACACTTTCGGCCTTCCGCTACGTTCTTTGTCTTCGATGTCAAATTCACCGTTCTTAAACTTTTGAAACCACTCACGACAACTTCTCTCACTTAAGGCAGCCTCACCATATGCTTCTACAAGCAATCGATGCGCCTCAGCTGCAGATTTCTTCAAATTGAAGAAGTAAATCAAAAGTTCCCGCAAATGACGCTTATTCGGCTCAAAACTTGACATTTTCGAACACAAAAAAATATGGTGTACTGATAAAAATTCACTAATATTTCAAGGTCATGTTTTTGACAGATGTCCAACCTTACGATAATGACATTTTACATCTGACAATTTTAACCATAACTTACTGGTGGCGCCAACTTTTGTCAAACGGCGGTGACTTATTTGTACACTCAATAGATCAGTAAAGTTTTTAGGTGCATTATCCATATTATACGAGTACATAACTCAATCTATACCAGCGAAGTTTTTAGTACATTATCCATATTAAACTTAACTCAATCTAGATCAGTATAGTTTTTGGGTGCATTATCCATATTATACAGAACTCAATCTATACCAGTGAAGTTTTTAGTACATTACCCATATTAAACTTGACTCAATCTAGATCAGTATAGTTTTTGGGTGCATTATCCATATTATACATAACTCAATCTATACCAGTGAAGTTTTTAGTACATTATCCATATTAAACTTAACTCAATCTAGATCAGTAAAGTTTTTAGGTGCATTATTCATATTATACATAACTCAATCTATACCAGCGAAGTTTTTAGTACATTATCCATATTAAACTTGACTCAATCTAGATCAGTATAGTTTTTGGGTGCATTATCCATATTATACATAACTCAATCTATACCAGCGAAGTTTTTAGTACATTATCCATATTAAACTTGACTCAATCTAGATCAGTAAAGTTTTTAGGTACATTATCCATATTATACATAACTCAATCTATATAAGTGAAGTTTTTAGTACATTATCCATATTAAACTTAACTCAATCTAGATCAGTAAAGTTTTTAGGTACATTATCCATATTATGCATAACTCAATCTCTAGATCAGTGAAGTTTTTAGTACATTACCTATATTAAAATAACTCAATCTAGACCAGTGAAGTTTTTACTACATTATCCATAACTCATAGACCAGTGAAGTGTTTAAGTACATTGCCCATAGTATACATGACTCAATATAGACCAGTGAAGTTTTTATTACATTATCTATATTACACATAACTCAATCTAGACCAGATAAGTTTTTAGTATATTATTCATATTATACATTACTCGATCTATACCAGTGAAGGTTTTCAGTACCTTATCCATATTATACATAACTCAATCTAGACCAGTGAAGTGTTTTTAGTAAATTATCCATATAAAACATAACTCAATCTAGACCAATGAAGTTTTTATTACATTGTCCATATTAAAAATAACTCAATCTAGACCAGTGAAGTTTTTTGGTACAATATCCATTTTTTACATAACTCAATCTAGATCAGTGAAGTTTTCACAGAAAATTACACAAAAATTCACCCTTAGTCGTGAGAGAAAAAACTATTATAAAACGAAATTTAATTTTTTTTTTAAATTATAGAATAACAAAAGTAAAATAAAAAAAAAATGAAACATAAAGAATAAGTGGTTAGCATTTTGCATAGCATTTTGAAAATCAATAAATCAAAATGCTAATTAATCCTTTTATATAATATATAGGAATTGCGATCCCGAACATGTGAGACTTATATTATGTAACTCAGAGCAACGTATTTTGATAAATTGATTGATAAAATTATCTGTTTTCGAATAGCATACATAGAACAACACATTTGGTCTAGTTTAACGCATGAGGTGACGGAAACGTATTTTTTTCAAGGAAATAAATCAATATGTTTAATTTCTAAGGCCTTTAAAATGTGAGTGCGTTATACACCTTGGATCGATTTAAACTCACTATTAATAATGGTATATTCTATAAAAAGCATGTTTTGATACGTTCACTTCCATTGCGTGATTGAACAATTATCAGATATAATTTTAAGGTTGACATTGGTCGTGAATAAACGCACAACTAAGTGATATCATAATATAAATAGGCCAAAATCCGTACGGTTGTCGCCAAAGAAAGAATACGGGAATTGAATTTTGAATACAAGAGAGCGAGAGAGGAATACTTCGAAACAGATTGAAATTATACTGAACGAACCGGTGTAAAAGGGGACGATGCCAATTTATTTTGAATTGTAATTCATTAAATAATTCATTTATTTCCTATTATATTGTACCTTATAATAACTTGTGTTTACTACTTCGAAACAGATTGAAATTATACTGAACGAACCGGTGTAAAAGGGGACGATGCCAATTTAGTTTAAATTGTAATTCATTAAATAGTTTATTTCTTTCCTATTATATTGAACCTTATAATTACTTGTGTTTACTACTTCGAAACAGATTGAAATTATACTGAACGAAAGGGGACGATGTAAAAGGGGACGATGCCAATTTATTTTAAATTGTAATTCATTAACTAATGTATTTATTTCCTATTATATTGAATCTTATAATTACTCGTGTGTATTTATCTTATGCTTTTTTTTTTAATGCAAACAATTACATGTGGCTTTTTCAAGATGTCGGAAACGCGAAAACATTAAAGTCAATATATCTGAAACAAGTCTTCAAGGAAAACTTTATCAACGATTTAAATTGAACAACAGTAATGTTTATATACAAAACATCGTGTATGAAGAGATTTTTGAGAATTAAATAATTCATCAATCAAGATGTACCTTTTTTATTTTAAACTTTAAACATTAATGAACCCAAAAAACTTTAAGCTGATCTTGCTCCATTCGGTATTTCAAAAATGTATATTTGTTTTACTTCCGTGAATATTTCACGGGTTGCAACTAGTATATAATAAATTATACTCAAGGGTGTTGAAACATGAACTATGAAGTCCAAAACTGGAATTTCGATTTATTCTTCATAGCATCGTATCTCAAACGCTGAGCCGGAGTAAAACGAGAGTTCTTAAAATCCATAAAATTCTGGAAGATTGTCTATCTGTGTATTTATTTAGTGACTGTATTAATGGAGTCGATGTAAATTTTGTTCTTGTATGTTGAGAATAAATGAATGAATTAAATCACAGAATAATAAATAACCATTTTGATTGAAATCGTGTTTAGAAACTTCCTGATATTGTCGTGAACAATAATGAACATTCGTTTTTAAACTTCGACAAAAAAAAAATCTGTCGGAAATAAAACAAAATGATTACAAACGACGATTTTTTTTTTCAATTAAAAACATCCCTTCATTCTCATTGTTGAAAGCCGAAGAGGGTTTTGATTTGGAGTGGGTGGACAGATTTAAAAAAAACTCATACCATGGAAGTTTTCCGTTCAGATGGAAATTTTAATGATTTCAATATTGGAGTCGAGTCATTCGGAAAATTAAACGAAGTTTATAAATTAAACGAAGTGTTTTATTTATTTATTTTTTGAAAAATATTATGATTTTAAACATATAATAATATTAATAAATAGCAGCAAAATATCAATACTAATTAAAACTGCAGATAAAAAATAAGGTTTATACTATTTAATGAAACGAGGGCACATAAATGGCAAAATTTGTATCAATACTTATGAAAAAGTGTTGTAAAAATACAATTTCTAACTAATTAAGTGACACTTAGGCACTGAAATAGGAAATAAGGTATAACTACATATGTAAATGTGCTAAGAAAATATGATCTAACAGTAATTAAGTGAAACTGAGGTACATAAAGAAGAGACTAGAAATTATGATCTAACATGAATTAAGTGGAACTGAGGTACATAAAGAAGATACTAGAAAATATGATCTTGCATTAATTAAGTGAAACTGAGGTACATAAAGAAGAGACTAGAATTATGATCTAACATGAATTAAGTGGAACTGAGGTACGTAAAGAAGATACTAGAAGCTATGATCTAACATTAATTAAGTGGAACTGGGGTACATAAAGAAGAGACTAGAAATTATGATCTAACATTAATTAAATGGATCTGAGGTACGTAAAGAACGGACTAGAAATAATGATCTAACATTAATTAAGTGGAACTGAGGTATTTTAAGAAATGACTAGAAATTATCATCAAACATTAATTAAATGGAACTGGGGTGCATTAAGAAGAGACTAGAAATTATGATCTAACATTAATTAAATGGAACTGAGGTACGTAAAGAACGGATTAGAAATAATGATCTAACATTAATTAAGTGGAACTGAGGTATTTTAAGAAATGACTAGAAATTATCATCAAACATTAATTAAATGGTACTGGGGTGCATTAAGAAGAGACTAGAAATTATGATCTAACATTCATTAAATGGAACTGAGGTACGTAAAGAACGGACTAGAAATAATGATCTAACATTAATTAAGTGGAACTGAGGTATTTTAAGAAATGACTAGAAATTATCATCAAACATTAATTAAATGGAACTGGGGTGCATTAAGAAGAGACTAGAAATTATGATCTAACATTAATTAAATGGAACTGAGGTACGTAAAGAACCGACTAGAAATAATGATCTAACATTAATTAAGTGGAACTGAGGTATTTTAAGAAATGACTAGAAATTGTCATCTAACATGAATTAAGTGGAACTGAGGTTCATAAAGAAGATACTAGAAAATATGATCTTGCATTAATTAAGTGGAACTGAGGTACAATACATAAAGAAGAGACTAGGGATTAACAATTAGGAAAGTATGCCGATTAAATATAGTTTCACAGTTATCAACAGTAACTGAGAATTTTCGGGGTTAACCATATTGAGGCACTTGTGGGGTTAACCATATTGAGGCTCGATGTGTTACTTACATTTTTTTTTAATGTTACCATACTGGTTTTCATTCAAGCCATATTCAACAAATCTCTGGTTGGTTGGAAAGTACGAGTATACTTGTATAATGGTAAATATAATAAACAGATAGGAAGGAGGTTTTTTCGTCGAAGATCGTAAAATCTCTAGTAAAAGATTTTCAAACGATACAACACTCATAATAGCCAGTGACGAAGATGAAATAGCTGAGCTACTTTAAAGAGCTGAAATAGAGAATAATAAGGACAATTTGTATAGCGCCGTTTTGACAGAGAACTTTTCTAAACAGCGCCTCTGACAGGATTCAAACCCATTTATAATTTTTTTAAAGACCTCCCAAAAAGGATTGAATTTTAGTGGTTTCTAAAGTTGCACCCACTACTCGTATCTTTAAACAGGTCGGCAAACTACGGCCCGCGGGCCAAATCCGGCCCGATGCCTATTTTAATCCGGCCCGCGAGCTAATAATAACCAATCTCATTTTTTATGTTTTATGTGTTTGTTTTTATAAATTATTTTAGTTAAGTCGTAAATGTATAATATTGTTTTCTTTATAGTTCGGAAATTCTAGGATGAGTCCTGTGACACCTCACAAATTTGCCCCAATACAACTTTTGCCTGATCGATTGGAAAAAATTGGCACCTGTCAGATTGTTTTTACAATGAAGTGTTAAATATTTTTTATTAAGACGAAAATTACATGCATGACAACTCCGCGAGCAAAAATATATTGTTGTCATATTCACAGTCATTCTTCTCCCTGGCTCCATCCCAACTCACTGTCTGCGAAGACTGTTGGGGTCAGCTCTCCTCGTCCTCAGGTTATATGCTCTTCTATCCCGGACTACGTCCCCCAGGCCGCCCCTCTGCATCAGGTTATCTTTTTGCACCACCCATGAATTCTTTGGTATTCCTCTTGTTGTTATTCGAGGAAGATCCACGGAGATTGCCTGGTTCACAATGTGATCGGGTGCTCTGCGTCCAACGAGCCCATACCATCTCAATAGCCTCTCCTCCATCTTACTGTTGATGTTTGTAACACCTTGGCTTCCACGAATACGTGAGCTTTTTATTTTGTCTCTTAAAGACACACCAGCTGACCATCTTAGCATGCGCATTTCAGCAGTTTCTAGTTGCCAAGAGTAAGAGTTATACATCGCCCAGTATTCGGAGCCATAAAGGAGTGCGGGTCTGACAATCGTTTGGTATACTTTTCCTTTTAACTTGACTGGCATTTTCGGATCACATAGAACTCCCGTCATTGATCTAAACTTCATCCATTGTTATACATATATTATAATGCAATAAAGCAGTAAGCTAATATACCATTTGATAACTTTATTGATAATCTGTTCGTGACATTCAATCATACATCGTTCTTTGTGGCCTCAGATAAGATTTGATCCAACGTTCCTGTCCTTAAGGTTCTGCCCTAAGGTTGTTCCTGTCCTTAAGGGTAAACATACCCTTGTTTCGTAATATTAATCCCTCTATTCAAATTTATTGCAGCACTTAAATCCCCGAGGAAATAATCCTGATTTGTAGATGTGGCACTTGCTCATTATGGATGCAGGACTAATCGAGTTGATTAAATGTTTGTGAGAGATACGATAATTTTGCAATCAGCCCATTGAACTGACGGGGAATTACCCAATACCGCCGGACTGTAAATAAATCTGTTTGCGCAACACTTGAAATCTATCGCAATTCATTCAAATAAGTGTTTCCTAATCCTGTTTTCGCACCACCTAGTTGTTAGCTTTGTATAATAAGCTGAACCAACCGATGGGAATTTAACGTTTCAATGGATGCGAATATATTTTATATTAAAGCTTATTGAAAATTGAACATTGTTTTAACTAAAGCATACTAAATAATTTCAAAAACATTTTTTTTTTAATATTAATTGTATTCCTAGAACTATTTATTTTTCCTCATTTTATACACACATATTAATTGCCACCACATCATGGCATCTCCCTATCGGAGGAAAGGAAAGAACACCAGACATTCTTATCACGATACAGATATTTCACATCTTCTACGTCAATACACCCTCTCATACAGTTTCTACAATTCTTATGACCTTTTATATTTCCTCTCTTCAAAATATTCTACACTTGATCTATCTATACTTTCTTGGACTTTACAGCGTCTTGTACTTACATTCGCACTATATGTTATATTTTTTTTTTAGTCTTCATTAATTCATTGTACATGCCCAAACCATATATCTGATAGTGTTCGTCTTCATCTTGCTCGATACACTAATCTTAAGTTCACACTCACCCTTAATATTTTTTCATACGTGGTTTATCCGTTCTCTATCTAAGTGCACGCATTTCTAAAGCACTTTCGGCTCTTATCAGTTTATTTTTTACTTCCATACATCAAAGCTGATACTAAAAGACTTATGATCTATCATTTTGGCAGATTTGGACACTCGAGCATTTAAGTATAAATGTCCCATTAACTTTGTTTCCTATCGCTACATGTCATTCAATATCCCTTATAACTCATCCATTATCTAAGAAAATACTTCCTTTATAGCAGAATTCTTCAACTTGCTCTTATATTTGATTTATCACTGTCACATTTACTTTTCCTTTCACTCTTTACTTTCACCGTGACTTTACTATCACCGTGACTTTAGATTTTCTTACATTTATTCTCAGATCTTTATCTTTATATCTATCATACAATTTGCTTAACAGACTTTGTAACACAATGTCACCAGCATACGACAATTCGCAAACATTTATATTCCTCATTTGAATATCACCCTTTTGAACTTTGTAGTTCTTTCACACACGAATCAATGGGAATGTGGCGGTCACCCACTCGGCGTTCATACATACGGTCAATGACCGATGAAATGACCTTCGGATTCCTCGATAAATCTAAGTAAACAAGTCCGAAGATCACCCGCCGGCCATTCATCCCATAGCCGAGCGGACCGCACTCCATACTAGAGAGAGAACGCACCACGCTGTCTCGCCGGTTGCGTAAATAGATTGTTACCTACATACAACAATTAATCGTTTTGCATTCACAAAAGCGAGACGCAGGCATATCGCGAGCGCGTTCTCGCGCACATTCTAAAAAGATATAAATACCTACGTTACTAATAAAATTCGACTCTCTTTCCGCATTGCGATCTAACGTGTTTTATTATTTATCAACAAATCATCCTCATCATCTCTTCCCTTAAGGACATTCCGCTAAAGTGGTGACCTCGACGTGATTACCCAGGTTCTTTAATATTCCGCTAAAGGAATATTAAAGAACCTGGGTAACATGACACATTCTTATGTTGTCTTTTTCAACATATTAAAGCACTCAGTCAAGGCACCGTTCACGCTAATACATTATCTACTTCCAGTATATAATTATAAAACACGACATATTGATTAACAATCAACACCATAATTATTTAGTACTTTCCGTATCTTTTCTCTTATGAGTTGGTCATTTACTTATTCCAAGTCCACAAACGCACAGTATAGTTTCTTATTTTTTGCCGTACATTTTTCTAAAAACATTTCGACATCATTTTATCTTTCTTAACCCTTCCCTTACGGTGATAAAAATAATACGCGTGCTCCGGTGCTGGGTAGTGAGTACGCAATCAAAAATTTGCGATTTTAAATCGGAAAAATAAGAACATTCATAAATAATCCCCTTAATTAATTATAATTGAAGTTAAAAATTATAATAATTGAGATTTATTTGCTGAAAACATTAAAAAACCATCTGAAAACATTACAAAACGCTTACGGAACGGGCGTACGTCTAACCTATTTGCAAGCCTAGAAGCTACTAGTGGCGCGGAACGTCAGTCGCATACCCCGGCGCTTACGCCTTTGCTTGCGACGTTGAGACAATTCAGCTCCTCGCAATTCAGTCTAGTATGCAAGAGTGAGATGCGAATATAGTGTCACGCTTCCCGTATACTATTCACCTATCGTCAAGACGAGGCACTCGCAGCGTTTAAATGCGAATTTGTTTTCGATCTTTACAAAACACCTCGATGTAGTCGATAAATTCTGATTATATTATTAATATTATTTTTTAAATCAATGCGTAAATATATTATGGAGGAATACCTAAAATCTTAATCTTGTATTTATTATATTTATAGAGATATTGATGGTTATTAGAAGCAACGTGTAGAAGATACCCAACACAGGGAAGGAAAGGTTAATATAACTGATTTATTAAGCAGGCTTATTGATTATAGACCATTCCTTTCAAACAACCAGTCTTTGCTGTATACTTGTTGAATCTATGACAGGTATTGCTAAATATATTTTATTCAATTACTGAACATACAAATTTCTATACAATTGTTAAGCAAAGTGAAACACAATTGTAAAGAAAAACGTTAGTGGGTTTTTATTTTGTTTCCATTTTTTGTTGAACATTGTTTCTGTTCTTTGTTGAACGTTGTTTCAATCTCTCTCTAGAAAAATCCCGCACAACTTTTGATTTTGACGAACTCTTGGAACTTTGTTCTACAAGTTTAATTAAATAAGTAATCTGAACGCTGTTGTGTGTAGACGTTGAAGCATTTTTTGAGTGATGTTCATTTGTAGAAGGCTTTTTTCATCTTTCAAGATATTTCTATTACAATAAATTTTCAACTGAAATAAATTTCACGTGCATAAGTTGATGATAAACCAAAAAAATTAAGTATTTAAACAGCTTGTTGAAAAACGCAAATCTATAGTGATAAGAAAATGGGAAAAGAAACGTAAATACGATATATGGATGAATAATGAAAGATCGGAGCATATTAACGAATGCTGATTTAATAATAGTTTTTTTTATCAGATAATGAAATAGTTGAGAGGGAATATCAAACGATGTGTAACGATAGAAAACGAAAACATTTAAAATCTTGCCGGAAACTATCAAAATCTGCTGAGACGATAGTTTACAACAGTATTTTTGCACCAACTTTAATATATATGGGTGTGGGCTGAAAAACGTCTGATGTCCTCGCGGCCGAGTTGACCCTCTCAGAGTGGGGGGATATGTCGACACTGAGGATGTAATCAGATGAGCCTAGATCTTGGAATAGCTTCTCTCTTAAATGCATTTTCTTCTCCATTGTACATGCGATTTCAGTACAAATACATGCGATTTCAGTATAAATGTACATACAATGTAGCTATCAATAAACCTATATGCACTTATATTTTAATTTAAATCGAGTTCGTGAAAAAAGGGTTAATTGAAGGTAAAACTTTAGAAATGCGTGTGTATCGGACGTATGCGTCACCATAACATATGATTGAAATATTTTCTTGTTATTTTTTGATTTATGGTTATATTTTGATGTTTGCATGATATTTTTATATTTGTTGACGTCCGTGCTGTATCACGACCGTACTGAAATGTTCCTTATGCGCGGCCATCGCGAGACAGTATCAAAAGTCGGCCGGCCCACGCATGGAAGAACTTGCGGGAATTATGATATTTCGCAAGCTATGACGGCATGCACGGGCGAAAACATGCGCTTACAATGAGCGATTGGCCGCACATAAGGAGCCCAAAAGTCAAAAATATATTATCAGTTCAGTTCAGTCTTCTGCATTTTACTTGGGACCATCTACAACCTACTAAAGAGGGATCTCTTCACTCTGCTACTTTTCACCGGAAAGCATCAAGTGAGTCAAAAAGGGATAATGTATGAAAAAAATTGGAATGAAGTGATTGGGAAGGAATATGAACTTAACCTTTCCTTCCCTGTGTTGGGTATCTTCTACACGTTGCTTCTAATAACAATCAATATCTCTATAAATATTATAAATACAAGGTTAAGATTTTAGGTA
This sequence comes from Odontocerum albicorne, assembly GCA_949825065.1. NCBI lineage: Eukaryota > Metazoa > Arthropoda > Insecta > Trichoptera > Odontoceridae > Odontocerum > Odontocerum albicorne. Next base: position 4,394,076 of record OX463855.1, read on the forward strand.
TTCCTCCATAGTATATTTACGCATTGATTTAAAAAATAATATTAAAAATAATCTGAATTTATCGACTACATCGAGTCGTTTTGTAAAGATCGAAAACAAATTCGCATTTAAACGCTGCGAGTGCCTCGTCTTGACGATAGGTGAATAGTATGCGGGAAGCGCGACACTATATTTGCATCTCACTCTTGCATACTAGACTGAATTGCGAGAATCTGAATTGTCTCAACGTCGCAAGCAAAGGCGTAAGCGCCGGGGTATACGACTGACGTTCCGCGCCACTAGTAGCCTCTAGGCTTGCAAATAGGTTAGACGTACGCCCGTTCCGTGAGCGTTTTTTAATGTTTTCAGATGGTTTTTTAATGTTTTCAGCAAATAAATCTCAATTAATATAATTTTTAACTTCAATTATAATTAATTAAGGGGATTATCTATGAATGTTCTTATTTTTCCGATTTAAAATCGCTAATTTTTTATTGCGTACTCACTACCCAACACCGGATCACGCGTATTATTTTTATCACCGTAAGGTAAGGGTTAAGGTCGATGAGTTGAGTAAGATGAAGAAGAGCACTTTGATAAAGTTTGGTTGTATAGAACGAATGAATAGGGAAATACTATCAAAACAAATATGGAATTCGAATGTGTGTAGAGGTAAGAGAATCGTGGGAGTTGCATGGATATGGAAGAGGCAAAATATGTATGCCGAGATAAAAAATCTAGCACTCTCCTAACTCTAGCGTAAATCTGAAGGTCAAAACCCTCCATGCAAACGAGATTACTAATATAAACGGTTTTAACCCTTCCCTTACGGTGATAAAAATGAAACGCGTGTGCCGGTGTTGGGTAGTGAGTACGCGATCAAAAATTAGCGATTTTAAATCGGAAAAATAAGAACATTCATAGATAATCCCCTTAATTAATTATAATTGACGTTAAAAATTATAATAATTGAGATTTATTTGCTGAAAACATTAAAAAAACCATCTGGCACTGCTCACGGAACGGGCGTAGGTCTAGTCTCGTTGCCAGCTCAACAGCTACTACGGCGCGGCAGGGTTGGTGGTTAAATCGGGCGTGGCTTACACTTGCAAGGTTGAGACAATTGCGCCCCTCGCTATTCAGTGACGTATGCAAAAGTGAGATGCGAATATAGTGTCGCGCTTTCGCCAACTTTTCACCAATCGTCAAGACCCAAGATCGAGGCACTCACAGCGTTTAAATGCGAATTTATTTCCGATATTCAGAAAATACTTACGATGTACTCGATAAATTCTGATTATTATTAATATTATTTTTTAAATCAATGCGTAAATATATTATGGAGGAATACCTAAAATCTTAACCTTGTATTTATTATATTTATAGAGATATTGATGGTTATTTGAAGCAACGTGTAGAAGATACCCAACACCGGGAAGGAAAGGTTATTTATTATAATTTATTTTTATCAAACACTGTTTATTTCACTTTTTTGTGACGGTATAACCCTACCGGTTTCAAGGCTTTCCCTTCATCTTCAGGGGAGCGCAAACAAGACTAAATGCTCAAATAAAAAGTCAGTACACCGATCGGAACATCTGTTGAACAGTTATTTCCCAAAAATCTCGCCGCTCTTGGCCGAAATTGTAATTGGGATAAAAAGTAATTGGGTCTTTTACCAACCCTTGTGGCACACTTCTAAATACTATTCCGAGAAGATTTTTTTCTAATGAACAATAATAGATTATCTTCTATTTGAAAAATATGATTCAACTCAGGCTAGGACATGGCCTAAAAACCCAAACAGCCCTAAGTCTTTGCAAGATAAATTTATGATCGACAATATCAAAGGCAGCACTGATATACTCGTATAGTTGTAAAACACAACCTCAAGCCATTTCCACCCCTTTGTCAAAGTCAACAAATCCGAAACCAGTCTAAAAACAATGGTTTTGAATTAGTACTTTTGACGAACTCTTGGAGCTTTGTTCCACAAGTTTAATTAAATAAATATTATGAAAACTATAATGTTTAAAATAATAAACATTTCACTTAAGGCTGTTTTTACATCTTTCAGGTGGGTTGTAATAAACTTACACCTGAAATAAATGTATTGTTTATGAATCGATGAAAAACTAAAATATTTTGATGTATTTAAAGAGCGTTAAACAATAAAATATTTGCGCATAAAATTTATGGTCATCTTTTTAGAGGGCGTTCTAGTACAAGAAAAATTATATTTATGTATTTGAAACCGTTAACAATCCAACAAAAATACTCAAATTATTCCAGTGTTTTTTTCTTCACTCGTTTCAGAGGACTTGATAACGCTGTTTCTACGAATGTTTAATATGTGTAGACTTTGCGTAGAAAAAAATCCTTGTGTTAGTTGAAAGACGAAATGATCACGCAGAAACAACGGTTCTTAAATATATATTAAGGTGAAAATATATTTCTAGGATTTAGATTCCACGTTTTTGTTTTATTTTCTCCTAAAAAATTGATTTCTTTCCTGAATTTATTAAAAGCGTTTAAGAAACGCTTAGACATAATCGAAGAAATCTTACCAATACCTTGTAAGCGTTATAATTTATTGCAGTTCATAAAACGTACTTGATTTTCTAATAATATTTTGAAGAATAGGTAGATAACATTGATTAAATATATGTTTTGATTTTATAAAAAAATATGCAGTTTTTGTTTTTCCTCAAATTTCATTTACGCTACGAATTTAACATTTTTGGCCTGGTCAAAACAAATTGAATACATTAAATAAGGTAATTTTTCTTACTAATTTAAACAAGTCAAACAAATCCTTTAAAAAAAAATAGGTTATTTTAATGATACGATTATCATCACCACCGTAATGTGCCTATTAGGTTGGCAGAGTGAACATGTCTACACTTTATCCTTTCCTGGTACAAATCTTGAGCTTCTGCCACATGCATATACATCATCATTAACCCTTCCTTTCCTGTGATGTGTAACTAGTACACATTGCTTCTAAAAACTTCAATATCTCTATAATTATAATAAATACTGGCTTCAGATTTTAGGTATTCCTCCGTAATACATTTACGCATTAAATGAAAAAAATAATAATTAGCACTTATCGGCCACATCGGAAATATTTTGTGAAAATCGGGAATAAATTCACCAATAAAATCAAACGTGTGCCAGTGTGTGACTTAGGTATATTCATTCTAAAAACTGCTATGGGTGAGCAAGGAACGCTATTCACGTCTCACTCTCACTCTACTTCGGTACATGGGAACGCAAGAAATACAATCTCAATTCGCTCGCTTCTCTCACTCAGTAGCTCGCGGGTTTTCGTTTGAGGTGGTCGCTTCGACCGTTTTGTGAACGTCGGCCGATGTTTTTTTTCTTCATGTTTTCAGCAATTAAATTTCAATTATTATCACTTTTGACTTCAAATTCAATTATTTAAGCGATTGGCTATGAATATTGTTATTTTTCCGTTTTTAAATCGCTCATTTTTACTTGTGTATTGATGTGTATTGAATACACTGCACCGGAACGCGCAGATTTTTTTGCATGATAGCACATGAAGGGAAAGGTTAACAATACTCTCCTATTATAAAGGATTTTCCCTCTTTTTCTCAGAATTTTATTCATTTATTTGCCCACGTTTTCTAAGATCTTTCGAAACTTTTCGTTCTTTTTATACTACTCGTAAAGATTATTTTTATTGATGTTTCATCATTCATTATTTCTATGTGACCGAACCATCTCAAAGCTCTTTTTTTTACATTAAGCTCAGCGACTTCCTTCAATCCGCATTCTTACCTAATATCTCCATTCCTGGACTTGTATTAAAATATTGAAATAATATATTCCATTTTATTTCCTTTAAATATGATTTTCTGATTATCTTCATTTTTATCTAGGTTGAGTGCTTTTGAAAAGTGCTTTCGCCTCTTAAATTTCAATTTAAATTAAAGTGCGTGGGTTTTTTTCATCTCGAACAATACAGAAAGAAATTTTCTTATTGGATATAAAAGACAATTTTAAAATTATTTTCAAATAGAAACAATAGGAAAATTTAAAAAAAACTAGAAATCTTTGACGATGATAATCTAATAATCCCCTTTCCTGCAAATTCAATTCCCACCGAACCCTGGTATGTTTAATTTATTATTCATCTTCCCAGTGTCATGTCAGATCCCCCCAACGTTGAATACCACTTGAGAATAGGCATATTTGTCCCAGGCAGCTCGAAAAATATCCTCAACGCTCCTCATACCAGTCCAATCACGTATATTGCGGAACCAGGAGATTTGCCTCCTGCCAACACCTCTTCGGCCTTCTATTTTGCCTTGGATGATCAGGTGCAGTAGTTTGTACTTTATTTATGTTTCGTTTAAAGAGTTTTTTTTATATCGTAATATATTTTAAGGCTATCTTCGAAGTCCATAGTTGTATTTTGGTGCCAAATTTGATTTATGGAAGTAAAGTGTGGGTGTGGAAAATTATTGATAAGAGCCAAACAAACGGTTGCATTAACACTTGCCACCCTATGATGGATAGTGAGTGACCAGGACTTACATAATAAAATAATTTTATAGCTAATTACAAAAAATAACATAGCAGATTTTGCATAATTTTAATTTAAAACATACATTTTTCACTGGATTCTGGGCGTCCAGCACAGTGGCTGGCGGAATTGTTTAGCACAGTAAGGCAAGTGTTAAGAATACATTGGGTAAAAAAGTGTGACAGATTATGAAATAAAATGATTAAGGATGAATGTGAAAAAACCTATGTGTTGAGTAAAATGAAAAAGAGCACGTTGAGATGATTTGGGTGTGTGGAACGAATGAAAGAAGAATTACTAACAAAATAAATATGTTGTGTCAATGTCGGTGAAAGGCATGTGAGAGAAATACCAAGGAGAATTTGGTTGGATGAAGTGAATGACATTTTAAAAGAAAAAAATTTAGAGTCGACAAACTGGAACAAATTAGTTTCTTTGAATATCCGAAATAAAGATGTTACAAACGATTGAACGAAACCTTCTCAGATTTAAAACACGAATTTCTAACATTCGACTGATCTGTCACACCCGACGGTATATCGTCAGATGGAACAGAAAACGAATGCGATGCTGGCGTGATCATATGCATAGGATGACCAAAAACAAAATCCCATACATGACGATACATGTGATCCTCGCAGGACATCACATGCCTAGAAGGCTGTCGTGAATGCTACAATACATCAATAAGAAATAATGTATTATAATATTTACAATTTGTAGAACCTTCATTCAGAAAATTGTTTTTTTTTTTAAATAAACCAATTCTTCATATAAAACAACCTCCATGGCCTTGTAGGTAAGACACCTGTCATCCATACCGGGAATTGTGGATTCGCTTCTCATTGGTGAAAGGGTTACCAGTCTAGTTTTTACTTAAGACATCAATATCATCTTTCTGGTTGGTTGAAAGCGATTATTTAATGGCAATGAACCCATCAGACTGTAATGTTAACAACGAAAGTGTTATTCAATACAGCAATTTACCGTGTTATAAAAAATATTTGATCACAAGCGTTATCAAATATTTTTTTTAAACTTTTTTATTTTTAATCTCACAAAGAATAAATACTTACGCTTATTTTGTTTTTCTTCAACAATTGATTTTATCGTAACAATAAAGACTGGCTACTGTTTTTTTTAATATAAAAGAAACCCTTTTACTGTATATAATCTTATTGTAATGAACTACACTTTCGTTATACATAGTGTAATGCGTCGGGTGTATTGACATGTGGTAATCTTTTCCTACTAACCAATAACATGTTATAGATACCTAATGAGAAAACCTGACTGAAACTCCTTATTTTACCATCTAGTACGAATGGAACCAGGATCTCTTGACTTGGAGAATAGACATCTTATCAAAAAGGTCACAAAGTTTTTTTTTATTTTTTCGTGAAAAAATAATTATTCGGTTTCATATAAGGACAGAAAGAGCGACAACTGAGATAGTACGGGCACATAAGACGGAGACCACCCGACCATACTGTAAATCAGGCAATGTCTGTGGATCTTCCTCGGCAGCCGTCCAGAGTAAGACCAAAGAACTCCTGGATGACTCAACGCTCCAAAATCCTGCAGAGAAACGGCCTAGATGAAAGCGACACCCAGAACCGAATAACATACAGCCTGAGAACGAGAAGAGTCGACCCCAACAGCCTGCCTACCTAGGCAATGAGTTGGGACAGTGCCAGAAAGAAGATACAATACATTTTTTTATCCGGTACGATACCCGAGTATGTCAAACGTATTAAAGAAGGAAACTATGTGTAATACTTGAATATTTTCTATCAAAATTGGTTTTGAATTGATGTTCTAAACATTTTTATGTCGTTTATAAATGCAACGTTAATATAAGATGTAGAATTATTCATTAAAATAATTTTTGAAGTTACTGAATCTGAGAACCTTAAAAGTTGATATCGTAACATGATAGAAGTGCTTTCATAAAATATGAAATACATATTTCATTTCTGAAATTTAGCCATCGAAACCTTTTTTCAAAAAGTGGTTTTGTAAACCATACGTATTATTATTTATATTTTCATTACGTAAATAAATGTGGCATAAGTAAAAGTTGTAGAATTATGAATGAAAACACTTTCTAAAGTGTTGAATGGAAATTTAAGAACCTTTAAAGTGGATATCGTAACATGAGAAAAGTGCTTATATATTACGAGTATTTCCCAAAAGTTTTCTAATAATAAACCTTTAACACTCAATGTTTCAGGGATTTTTGGACTATTGAGAAAATTAAACAAAAAGCCTATTATTATATGACCTTTACCCTTCAATTCTTTATAAGGCTTGACGCCCACATCCTTTGTTTTTTTTTTGTTTCCCTTTCATTTATCCCCTCGGCTAGCGCAAATACATGTTTTTTTTTGTAATATTTTATCAGCATGGAAAATTCAGAATACTCAAAGTGATTCGTCAAATACAGGTTAATATTCTTCTTCATCTTCATCTTATTTTAGGCCTGTTATGGTCCTGCATCATTGTTTGCCTCTTGCGACGTCGACTGCCAGCTGTCTTTCCATCTTTTGGGAGGTCGTCCTGGAGGTCTGCTTGCTTGGGTGGTACTGTCCCTGACCATTCTTACGGCTCTTGGTTCCGCCATTCTGGATACGTGTTCGTTCCAGAACCTTCTTCTCTGTCGTCCCCATCTGACAATATCTTCAACTTCGCACGTCCTTCGGATTTCTGTGTTACATACTCTATCACGAAGGGTTTTGCCAGCGATACTCCTGAGTACCTTCATTTCGCTGGTTCGAAGGAGATTTTTGGTTCTGACAGTGTCGGCTCTGGACTCTATGCTGCATGTCATTATGGGGCGGACACAGGTCTTGTATATCCTCACCTTGCTTTGGATGTTCATATGCTTGTTTTTTCCAGATAGTGTTCTTTAAAGGTTAATATTATCTTCCTTAAATATTTTTTTAAATGCGTTCTTCAAGTTCAATGAAAACATTCCTTCGTTTAGATGTTTATAAGGTTATTGTTTTGATGTCTGTGTATATTATGAGCAAGCTATTGCATTTAAGAAAAGATATTTGTTTAAAAAACAAAGCTTTTATTTCTATAACAAAGCACTGCAAGATGATTAAATAAACTTTCGAAGGGTAAATTCATTTCAATATATTTTTTTGTACCAACATTCTTTCAAAAAGATTTTATCTCAAAAAATCCAACATAAAACTCGATCCATGCGTAACTTTTTTTTTTTAATACATATTTCTCAAGATGTTTTTCAAATAAATCTTAAAAACAAATATTTAAAATTCTTTTCACAGCATAAAATATTTTAATTCATTTAATATATGTTACGTTAAAGAACAACCATATATATTCTTGAATATTATTATTCCTTACCAAAAAAAGTCACAACGTTAAATCCTTATGTGAACCCGCCGGCAATCAAACCTTAAACTCGGGGTTATCAAGAGTGTATGCTTATATCTGAGCCACAACACCGACAACCTACAAAGTGCTGCAAATGTTACAATCTGTAGGAACTACTGTCATCGCTGAAATATTGTCAACACACACGGTCAACGACCGACGAAACGACCTTTGGATATGTCCAAAGGTCGCATACCAAAACATTGATATTGTTTACCCACGAATACTATTTACGATACATTCCACAGTAGAAAGAGACCGCATCACGCTGTCTCGCCGTTTTCGCAAACAAATCGTCTACCCACAACACTAATTGCGATGTCTGCAATATTTCAATCGACCATCTCTGCACGTACAGAAGCGAGATAAAAATATATTGCGGGTGCACTCCCGCGCCCGTTCTGAAATGAAAAATACCTACTTACCGATAAATAAAGCATCATTAATCACTATTTATTATTCATTGATTCATTCACTCTCTCTTTCCGCATTGTTAATTGACGTATTTTATTTAAATACCAAACAATCAAAATCATCAGCGCGTCCTTCAAGGACATTCGCTAATTTGAAGGTGCCACATTTTTTTGCAACGCAATTTGTCATTAACAGTTCTGATGGAAAGTTGTGCAAAATTTATCATAAATAAATCTTCATAATTGATCATGAATACTCCATAAATATATTAGAAAAAAATTATAATACATTTTTTTTAATAACATTAAAGTGACATTTACTGACCGCCAAAATTACTCAATTATTTATTTTATTTATTTATTATTACACATGACAAGAAATATACACAATTTGAGAAAAAACAACAGGTAATTTGATTTGGACGTATAATTTTAATGGATCTGGGTAAAATTTAAATAAAATGTAAAAGTATTTTTTGAATAAACAACACTCATGAAAAAACTTTTAATTTCAACTCAGTAAACATAACTTGTTTCATTCCCAATTTTCCTTTTCTCTCTACTGTCCCTTCCTTTTTCATTTGATTGATGATATCTCACTTTTATTTTTATAATGTATATTGTTCATGAATTGTGTACAGGGGAATAATGATTTGAATTTTTTTTTAACCGTAACTTGCTTTATTAACGTTTGTCTGATTTGTTAAAAAAGATTACCGCTTGACAATAAGCTCAACAGATTATTTTACAATAAAGTTTCAAATCAATTTATATGTAAACTTTTGTTGCCAAGTTAGTAAGACGCATATTTTTTTACCTAGGAGCTGCCGGTTGAATTCCACTTGAAATCCAGACTTTTTAAAAAGGTTTACAATCTGTTTTTCACTTGAGACCTTTTGAATATATCTGGTTGGTTGAAATATATTTTCACATGGTCATAAGTCATTCAGGCTGTACAGAATACAACAAAAGTGTAATGAGATAACACAAAATATGAACAGATTATGGCGTTTGAAACAGATTAAAATACAACTAATGAAACAATCGTCGTCATACAAGAGAAAGTGACCAAGTGCATTTTTCGCGAAAACGTGATTAATGACTATCTGACACCTTACTAACATAATGGTGGCCTGGAAGAAATAACCCGGCAAGAACTTGGAAGAATAATAATAATATCTTGACTTGTTTAAAATGACTATCTGCATTGATGTTTATTTTTTTACAAGCGAAATTGTATGAAAATTTTCAAAAATATTATTTCTTTATTTTGAAAGCAATGAACATTTCTATTCACCCAAAAAAAATCACAAATGTGAATACGTTTATTTGAAAAAAAAAATTGAAAACAAAAGTGTTAAAATGGTTAAATGGCTCTCCTGAACATTTTGCATTTTGTTAGTTGGTCACTTTCTCTTGTATGACGACGAAATTGTAATTTGTTGTAAACATAAACAAATTACAATGTTTTTAAACCTCCACGAAGTTAATGCCTTAACTTTTAATAATATATTGAAACGAAATTTTAAAAAATCTGCTTGATTAAATATTCTAATGTTATAAAAAGAGTACAAATTTATACTTAGTTCAGAAATGGGTATTAAAGCGATAGAACTTTCATAAATTGACAACAAAACGCGTTTTAAAATAAATATTTTTTACTTGTGTTTAAAATATTAGACACAGCAAATTAAATAACAATGTAGGGAATACCTACGTCCCTAAATAATTGTCAAACATAATTTGTTGTCAAAATAAATTGTAAACATACAGGGTCAACGACCGATGAATCAACCTCTGAACAATCTACAATTGTCACATACTAGAAACGTCAATGTGTACTCACAAATAGTATTTACGCTTTGTCTCGCCGTTTTGACAAATAAAATATCCTACTCACTACACTGTTCGCAACGTCTGCATACGCCTTGTCATGCACAGGAGTGAGATGGGGATATACGGCTGATGCATTCACGCGCCCCGTTCTGAAAATCTATATATACCTACTTATCGTTGAATAAAGAGCACTTATTGTTAATCATTTGACTTGTTATTATTCACTTGACCATTCATCGCTGTTTACTATTTATCGATTATTCACTCTCACTTTTATCGCATTCCTGAATTTTGTATTTTATTTTAAATACAAACAAATCAAGATCATCACGACGTATCAAATTAAGCATCACGCTAAATTGGTGACCCCGAACGAAAAGGAACACAGAATTCGACTAAAACGAATATAGCGATGTCAACATCAACATCATCAGCACGTCCTAGTAGGACACACGCTACATTGGTGACGAGCATCGCTACAACAACATAAGAGACATTATGTATGTAAAAACGGACAAATTTAATTATGTTAAGAAAAATAAAAACGTTTTTATCTCTTCATTTAGAGCGCAGAAAATTTATCAAATTATACTATAATACATCAAAAATATGTCACGAGATGAATTTCGACCCATAAAATATATCCTAGAAGAGACTCAAAGCGTTTACGAAGGCTCATTTTCGTAAAAATAAATTTACGAAATTGAAAAATGGTTGAGTTTCATTTTAATTGAGTTAAAAAAATTAAGTGATAACGTTTAAACATTCCATTAGCTCAATGATAAGCTTTGTAAATAATTGAGAGAATGTTTTATTTTAATTGAAAATTAAGGGCTAGTGGAAAACTTTACTATGGTAAATTGATAATTAATTTTACTGTGAATTTGATAAATTTTAATTAAGTAAATCTATAATATATTTATTTTAGTCAGGAGTTTGAATACTTGGGCTTGCAAAAGGAATTACTTGTAGCAAAGGTTTGTGTGAGCTGTTGAGTGTGGTGTTTTTTATTGTTTTTTTATTAATATGTGCGGTATATTGTCGGATAAACTATGTGCAACTAATGTTAAATGCAATACAATTCAATTAATAATAAAAGAATATGTTGTTTATAGTTAAGGCAAGGCATTGACGTTGTGGAGGTTTAAAGACATTGTAATTTATTTTTATCAAACACTGTTTATTCCACTTTTTTGTGACGGTATAACCCTACCGGTTTCAAGGCTTTCGCCTCATCTTCAGGGGAGCGCAAACAAGACTAAATGCTGTTCGAACTGGTACCGATATACACGCTTCAACGGTTGGAAGCTGGGGGGTGAGGGAGGCACGGGACAATTTCGGCCAAGAGCGGAGAGATTTTTGGGAAATAACAGCACATAAATTATTACAGCCAGCACAGCACAGCCGCCAGCACACAGTGTGTATAAAATTTTATGTGCTGACTGTGATAATTTCTATATAGGAAAGACAGGAAGATCTTTTGAAAAGAGATTTCATGAACACAAATCCGCCTTAACAAATCCTCTAATTTATTCTGAAATGGCTAATCATTGTCACCGTGAGAATCATACTTTTTCTATCGATGATGTCAAATTCTTACATATCAGTGGTAACAAAAATAAATTGGACAGATTAGAGGCCCTAGAAATTTCTAAGCCAGTATACCGATCAGAACATCTGTTGAACAGTTATTTCCCAAAAAGCTCTCCACTCTTGACCGAAATTGTCCCGTGCCTCCCTCACCCCCCCCCAGCTTCCAACCGTTGAAGCGTGTATATCGGTACCAGTTCGAACAGCATTTAGTTTTGTTTGCACTTCCCTGAAGATGAGGCGAAAGCCTTGAAACCGGTAGGGTTATACCGTCACAAAAAAGTGGAATAAACAGTGTTTGATAAAAATAAATTACAATAATTAAAGAATGTTTGAAGCACAACTATTGATAAGATAAATACATTTTTAACAACAATATTAGTATATTATTTATAGTTAAGGCATTAACATTGTAGAGGTTTAAAGACATTGTAATTTTTTTTATCAAACACTATTTATTCCACTTTTTGTAACGGTATAACCTTACCGGTTTTATGATGAAAGTCTATACTTCATTTGCTATCATTAGGAACAGAAATATACCACAAAGTTGTTTACAACGTGCATATGAACGATGTGTCCATTGTAATGCGTGCCAAGTCTGAAGAGGTAAATTCTCAATACGGTCCTTCTGCAAACAAAAATTCGCAGCCCTGATATATGAAAATAATAAATAACGAATTAAATAAGACACATATATTATTTTTTAATCTCAAATTAATTTATATTTAGGTATAATTCGTCATTTCAAGTAAATCGAATTTAGAAAAATAGTTTTAAAAACTAAGGTAAATAAATGCAAATACAAGTCATGAATTAATTCGCAAAAAATTGCGAAATCTTGTTCTTTCGTTTGTTGAACACGTAACTTTAAATAATATCTTTGTCTTAACATTTGAGCTTTTTCAGTCTTCTCACACCCCGAGTAAGCTTTCTGAAAATTTTCAGTTAAAAGTGAAATGAATACGCCTAAATGTGGTTGCAATTAAAATGTTACTTCCTTTATAATCCTGTTTAATTCTCAACACAAACTCTCACAATGGTAGACTTGAAATATAAAAATCATAAGAGAAAAACTTTGAATTATTAAAATTAATGTTAAAACTTTGTTTTAAATTTTAACAATACTTATTTAATTAAGAAATTCATTAAAACCCCCGTACATTCTCAGTTATACTATTCTGTATAGTTCTTGTTAATATATCACCTACCTTAGCCCGTATTGAACTTTCTTAGTCATCCAAAAAAGAATATCATCAGATGGAGGATTGGCATAGAAAAGCGATCAATATGCACGTATGGTAACATTTAATCAATTTCGCGCCTCACGACTTGCTAACTGTGTCCCATTAGCTGATCCAATGACCGGCAAGTCCCAATGGCATCGTAGTTGCATATTTTTGGATTGATTGGATATCATCTTCTTCCTGGCACTGTCCCAACTGTCTTTGGTAGGTTTGGGGTCGGCTCTTCTCGTTCTCAGGCTGTATCTTCATCGGTTCTGGGTGTCCCTTTCATCTAGGTCGTTTCTCTGCAGGATTTTGGAGCATTGAGTCATCCAGGAGTTCTTTCATCTTCCTCTGGACGGCTGTCGAGGAAGATCCACACACATTGCCTGATTTACAGTATGGTCTGGTGGTTTCCATCTTATGTGCCGTACCATCTCAGCTTTCGCTCTTACCGCTTACTACTGCCCACTTACTACGGACTGATTGGATATAGATATCTGCTAATCGGACTTACACTACAAATGTGGCAAAATGTATATGATGACGTACTCAAACATAATATTACTAAAAAAACAAGGAGGCAATTTAATGGTCAAACACAGTTTTTGACAATAGCCAATATACGAGGCGTATCCAGAAAGTAAGTGTACTGAGGCTCTCACGACCGGATGGATTTTATTTTCGACATGTTGGCTACACTTCCGTGTAGCCTGACCCTTCCCCTCCGCAACGAGACCGGTTCGAGGTCAGTGCGTTGAGAAGTGTCGACGCGACAACACGTTTCGTGAAAAATGTAAATCCAATCTCCCGCCAAGTGCGAAATACGCGGCGTCATCCGTTATCTCGTTTGGAAGGGAAAACCTCCGGTTCAGGTTTATTATGAGGGGAAAACTGCATATGGTGATGAAGCTATGAATCGTACGAGTGTGTACAAGTGGTGTCGCGAGTTTAAAAACGGTCGTACGTCTGTGCATGATGATCAGAGGAGCGGAAGACCTTCAATTGTGACTGACGAAATTGTGTTTTGGGACTGTCAAGGCATAATTTTAATTGAATATATGCCTCAAGGGGAGACCCAACTCTGCAAGATACTGTGAGACCCTAAAAAAATTGCGGAGGGCGATTCAGAACAAGAGGAGAGGCATGCTGACAAAGGGAGTCTGCCTGCTGCACGACAATGCCAGACCACACACGGCCAACGCCACGAACGAACTACTCGCCTCGTTTAAATGGGATGTCCTGAACCATTCCCCGCATTCCCCTGACCTAGCACCTTCAGACTACTATCTCTTTACCTCCCTGAAGCTGCACATGGGTGGAAAAAGGTTTTCAACCGACGAGGAGGTAAAGGAGGAGGTGGAGAAGTGGACGGAGGGGTTGGCGGGAAACTACTTCGAGGAAGGCATCAAAAAGTTTAAGCCCCGCTTCACCACCTGCATTGAGAGGAATGGCGACTATGTCGAAAAATAGCTTACATATGTACTACGGTAACCACGTAATTTTTTTGTTTAAATAAAAAAAATTGTAACTTACAAAAATTCAGCACACTTACTTTCTGGACTTACCTAGTAAATTAGTTAATTTCAAATCTCATCTTTATTTACTCGTCACATACACATATGGCAAACTATATCTACTTTGATTGAAGAAATTGAAAAAAAAACCCTTCCAAAATAATATAACTTAAGGGTTATTCAAATTAAGCGGTTTTTTTATTCTTGGATAAAAGACAGATGGCGTCGCAAACTTGACACTTGAGCCTTGTGACATTTGAAAAGTATAATGTATGAAATTTATAAAAATAATCAATAAAAAATACGAAACTTATAAAATTAAATGTATAACTTTAATCATAACATCACTGAGGTACGAAATTACACGATTATACAACAAATTGCAAAAAAAAAACTTGAAATATCCAACATCAGACGTGGAGTTTATCCAATTGTTGTATTCTCACAATTGATGAATTATTGTACAAACTGATGGCAAATTGCTATACATTTTGTAAAAAGTTAGTTATATAGTAATCACAATCTGATAAGTTGGACAGAATATCGAAATTTATGATTTGAAATGAACACTACAGGAATGAAATTTATGATTTGAAATGAACACTACAGGAATGAAATTTATGATTTGAAATGAACACTACAGGAATGAAATTTATGATTTGAAATGAACACTACAGGAATGAAATTTATGATTTGAAATGAACACTACAGGAATGAAATTTATGATTTGAAATGAACACTACAGGAATGAAATTTATGATTTGAAATGAACACTACAGGAATGAAATTTATGATTTGAAATGAACACTACAGGAATGAAATTTATGATTTGAAATGAACACTACAGGAATGAAATTTATGATTTGAAATGAACACTACAGGAATGAAATTTTGTTTTAAAGTTATTAACAACAAAAAACCAAACGTAAAGGGTCTTTCAAATTGAGCGTTTTTTTTTAATTCTTAGATAAAACACAGACGGCGTCCGTCGCGAACTTGCCTGGGTCTTGTGACATTTGAAAAGTATAATGTATGACATTTATAAAAATGGAGTCGTATACAATACAACAACGCGTTCAAATTGTTGAATTATTTTATGTATTGTAATCTCCGGAAACTGTGATGTTAATTGGATACCAAGATCATGTGATCTGACACCGTTGGACTATTTTCTCTGGGATAACGTGAAAAACCAGGTCTATAAGAATGGCCCCCAATCAATTCCTGAGCTGAAGGACAAAATTATTCGCGTTATTGGTGAATTAGAACCGCAATTATGCCAAAATGTTATCGAAATTTTTGACAAAAGAGTGGACATTTGGCGGATGTTGTTTTTTGTGTTTAAATGTCATACATTGTGATATACTTCAATAACTAATTAAAATATTTTTAAAATCAAAGCAAATTGTGTTTTATTCAAGAATTTTAAAAAACCGCTCACTTTGAAAGACCCTTTAAGTCACTACTAGGTGGTCATCGATATGTTAAGGAATGTATCCGGGAAACATGTTTATACCGTTTTAAGTATGATAATAATAAAATTCTCGGAGACTTTTAAAGGAAATCGCATTGGTAATAGCAAATTTGCTTAGCCCGCTTTGATTTTGGGTAAATATTTCAAGAATAAATAGAATTTCGCGAAGTATTTGTGTTAGGTTAACCCACAAACAAGTGTGGGCGTCTTTACAAAGCGTAGGTGGGAAACATCCGCCCAGAAGAACAACGCTTACATTCAGTTCTCTTTGGCAAACCTTAGTAATATTACGTTTTAATATTTTATGACCGTATTTCTTTAAAATTATATCCGAAAAAGGATACGAAATGTGTAACCGTTGAATTTAATGGAAAACGTACCGAACGTTGTAGAAAAATAGAATACGTGAATATTTTAATATCAAAATGTGTTTCATGTGAAAGGGAAAGAAAAGAGAATAAATATATGAGAAATAACAGTGAAAATGTAATATTATAGGTTTTTCATTCAAGTTTGGAAAATAATATTATATAGAGCTGTGGCATTTGGTTTAAAATAACGTATAAATCATTTCGTAATGAGTTCTGCGTAGCTAAATTACTCTTTTTATGCCTATTAAATCTGCTATTCATTTTTACGTGGTATATTTATATAAAGTACCATCCCCCGTCTCTGTATATTATAAGTTGACCAATAAATTATGTTAAAAATAGTTTACGTGAGTGTATCCCAATGTACTCGTATATTTTGATTATGACTGATTTATCCTTTTTTATCAACTCTATGTGGAACTTAAACTTTTTTTATTCGCAGGGTTATCTAAACACGACCTCCGTGGCCTGGGGGTAAGACACTTGTCTTCCGATCCGGAGGTTGCGGGTTCGATCCCCGCTGGAACCCAGATTTTTTTAAATAGGACTCCAGTCTGGTTAACACTTAGGGCCTATAAACCAGGGCTGTGGAATCGGATGAAAATTTACCGACTCCGACTCACACTCCGGCTTTATTTTATACTCCGACACCGACTCCGACTCTTGACTCTGACTTCAATTTTTATTTTATTTTATAATTTACTGCGTCTACCTAATGTATAAATATTGACTTATTAATAATGGATACAGGTATAAATTAAAAATTAATTATATTCGTACACAAATGAAACAATTTTATAAAAAAATATATAAACAATACGCATTAAACAATATGTTCACACTAAAATAATATTAAAAATATATATTAATATTTAAAAAAAGAATTAAATGAAACTTTTAAAATAATTAGAAAAACAACACAGGTAGGTATTATAAAAAATAATAAAACACTTTAAAATAAAATAAAAAGGTTGCTTCATTTGTTTTCATACGTTAACTAAATCTTATTAATATTGTTTATTATTCTTTTGATTCAATATTGAATAGAACACAAGATAAGATTTTTGAAAGTAAATATACTTTATATAAATCTTATTTCCTATTCGTGGTCTAAATGGAATTAGATCTCAAAAGAAGCTCTTACCTTGTGTAGGTGGTAAGTGGTAAGGCCGTGACGGTCAGCGCTGAATCTTGAATAATTTCAGGATATCGCAGTATTGCTGTTTTTATATCTAATTTTGTAAAAACTGTAAACTGAACGTAATCCCCTTTTGGGGTTTATTGCGACTATAAAAGTCTGCATAGTATCAGGCATGAAACGATAAGAGGTTAACTGGTTAACACATACCGTAACGTTATTCATTAAAGAAAATGTTAAAATAATTAAACGGAGTCGGAGTCGGTCGATTTTTTCCGACTCCGACTCCGCCTAAAATGTTCCGACTCCACGACTCCGGCTCCGACTCCGACTCCACAGCCCTGCTATAAACACATCTTTCTGGTTGGTTGGAAGAGATTGCCACATGGCAATAAACTCGTCAGGTTAAAAAAAAAAAAAGAAAACAATGTTAGAAGTTTGACAGATAAAGAAAGTTTATTAGCAAATCTTAAAAAATATTTCTAACTTTATGATTGCTATTATTTTTCCTCGTTTTGCATGTTTATTCAGTTTAAGTTTATCTCGCAATATTTTATCTCTTGACTGATGATCTTGTCATCCCTCTTTTTTTTTAAATTAAGGGATCCACTAGGATAATTATTTTTACCACACCAAATCTATTTTCATCACCCCAAATCTATTATACATTTTTACATAATTGTTGATATAATAGATTAAATTGAACAAAAATCAATTTTAGACAGTTGAAAGTTTTAGCTGATTAAACTGAAAAAATGCAACAGTCGATCTATAAGTGGAAAAAGTCTAAACATAAATTGTGTTTATCATTTGCAATTTAAGTGTAAGAGAGTAGATTTTAAAATATACCGAAATTTCTGCAAAACGTTCACTCTGGGTCGAGATAAATCGACTTCAAAATAAAATCTCTTAAAACTTTCATCTGAAATTGGATATTTTCTTTTCAAACTGCTAAGTTAAAAACCTAAGTCAACAAGGAAATTTTATTATAAAAGTTTTAAAGTTATGATTCAATATATAAAGGATCTTTTAATAAAACTCTTCGGAAAAGTTTGTGTTCAAATGAGATTTATTATCAATATATAAATACGTTTTTACGTTGAAATGATTGAATGTAAAAATCCAATCATAATTCTTAATATTTTCTTATTTATTTAACATTTTCAAACAAACGCATTGAGGATTTTTTTTATATTTACCAAATCATTCTAATCATTTAGTTATTTTCGTCATTAATATTGGTATCCATGACGGCGTCTATAATTTTTTATCCATGGCAGCGTCTATATTTAACATTTTCAAACAAATGCATTGAAGGTTTTTTAATATTTACCAAATTATTCCAATCATTCAGTTATTTTCGTCATTATTATTGGTATCCATGACAGCGTCTATAATTTTTTATCCATGACAGCGTTTATACTTTTTTATCCATGACAGCGTCTATATTTAACATTTTCAAACAAATGCATTGAGGTTTTTTTTATATTTACCAAATTATTCCAATCATTCAGTTATTTTCGTCATTATTATTGGTATCCATGACAGCGTCTATAATTTTTTATCCATGACAGCGTCTATAATTTTTTACCCATGACAGCGTCTATATTTAACATTTTCAAACAAATGCATTGAGGGTTTTTTTTAATATTTACCAAATTATTCCAATCATTCAGTTATTTTCGTCATTATTATTGGTATTCATAACAGCGTCTATAATTTTTTATCCATGACAGCGTCTATAATTTTTTACCCATGACAGCGTCTATATTTCACATTTTCAAACAAATGCATTGAGGGTTTTTTAATATTAGGTCCTTACATATGAAATTGGCGTTTTGCCGTACTGGCAACTTTGATCTCAAATATCTTCTCTTTGGTTAGGAATTCCAAATTAAAATTTATACAGCTATTTACTCAAGTATTTGTGTTTCGAAAATTATAATTCATTTGTTTTTTCCTCAATTGTTTTTTTTCTTTGCGTCACTCAGTTTACAAAATGGAAAACTTGAAATATCGCGTTATTTACGAGTACGAGTTCCACCGTGGCACCAGTGCTGCAGAAACGGCTCGAAGGATTAATGATGTGTATGGCGACGGTGCCGCAAAAGAAAACACAGTGCGTTTTTGGTTCCAACGTTTTCGTTCTGGAAATTTCGACCTGCAGAATAAGCCCCGTGGACGGCCGGAGACCAAAGTTGATAATGAAGAATTGAAGGCTATTGTGGAAGCGGATCCATCGCAAACCACGTCCGAGTTAGCTGCAGGCTGCGGTGTTAGTGATAAAACTGTTTTAATCCACTTGAAGCAAATTGGGAAGGTGAAAAAGCTTGAAAGGTGGGTACCTCACGAATTGAGTGAAGCAAATCAACAAACGCGCGTTGACTGCTGCGTTGCATTACTCAACCGGCACAATAATGAAGGGATTTTGAATCGAATCATTACCTGTGATGAAAAGTGGATCCTGTATGATAATCGGAAGCGCTCATCGCAATGGCTGAACCCTGCCGAACCAGCCAAACCATGCCCCAAGCGAAAATTGACTCCAAAAAAGTTACTTGTGAGCGTTTGGTGGACTAGTGCTGGTGTCGTTCACTACAGCTTTCTTAAATCTGGCCAGACGATTACGGCAGATGTCTATTGTCAGCAACTGCAAACTATGATGGAAAAGCTAGCTGCTAAACAACCGAGGCTGGTTAATCACTCTAGGCCACTGCTGCTTCATGATAACGCTAGACCACACACTGCACAACAGACGGCTACCAAATTAGAAGAGCTTCAATTGGAATGTCTAAGACATCCACCGTACTCTCCGGACCTTGCCCCAACAGATTACTATTTTTTTCGAAATTTGGATAACTTCTTGCAAGGGAAAAAATTCAACTCCGATGGGGCAGTCCAAACCGACTTCAAAGATTTTATTGATTCCCGTCCGAATGGTTTTTTTAGTAAAGGGATCGATGAACTACCTATGAGATGGCAAAAGTGCATAGATAGCAATGGTACATACTTTGATTAAATAAATATATTATATTAAAAAAAATCAACTTTATGTTCCTCCCAAACAAAACGCCAATTTCATATGTAAGGACCTAATATTAACCAAATTATCCCAATCATTCAGTTATTTTCGTCATTATTATTGGTATTCATAACAGCGTCTATATTTTTTTATCCATGACAGCGTCTATAATTTTTTATCCATGACAGCGTCTATAATTAACATTTTCAAATAAATGCATTGAGAGTTTTTTTGATGTTTACCAAATTATTCCAATCATTCAGTTATTTTCGTCATTATTATTGGTATTCGTGACAGCGTCTATAATGTTTTATCCATGACAGCGTCTATAATTTTTTACCCATGACAGCGTCTATATTTAACATTTTCAAACAAATGCATTCAAGATTTTTTTGGTAGTTACCAAATTATTCCAATCATTCAGTTATTTTCTTCATTATTATTGGTATCCATGACGGCGTCTATAATTTTTTATCCATGACAGCGTCTATATTTTTATACCCATAACAGCATCTATATTTAAAATTTTCAAACAAATGCGTTGAAGATTTTTTTGGTATTTACCAAATTATTCCAATCATTCAGTTATTTTCTTCACTATTATTGGTATCATCCATGACAGCGTCTATAATTTTTTGTGTGATAACAATATTTGAGAAAACTTACAAAAATTTAAATAAATTATACATTGAGATTATCGGGATTGTGATGGGAATCGTATGAGTGATAAAAAGAAAGAATGTTTTGAGATAAATATTACTTATTTTGTGTGTTATTTATCTCAAAACAATTGTTCCAAAGTCTTACCAAGTGAAACGCAAAAAATAATGGTTGATGCGTTGGTATACAAAGAATTATGTTTTTATCAGATCGGAGAGATAGTACGAGTCCACAGTCTGAAAGAAAATTAAACGTTCCAAGCAGATTCTGAGCAAAGTTTGGATTCTTCAACACGCCAAAGAGGATCGACAGAGCATGACGATTTTTTCGATGCCTTGTTTTAAGCTATTGGAGTCTTGCACGATATTTGGATATACGATTATGGTTTATAGGCTAAAAATACTCCAAATACAAACATTTTGGAACCTCTCTAGTCTATAAAACAACTAACAAGCATCAATATAACAAACACCCCCATAATCCATTAAGGGAAAGATGAGACTTTGGACTTGCAAAATTCTGCTTTGGATAGAAAAATAAATGCGCAACGTATTGAGAGAAAAGAGACTTGAATTTACGGCTTAACTCGGAGATATGACATGAATTTTTGAGCTTATGAACATTAATCGAGGCTTTGGGTTTAATATCACTGTAGTATAAACGTTATTCACAGTTCGTCATCGTATTATTACTGCGAGGGGAAAGCAAAAGTCTACTGGTTGCGAGTATTAGTATCACTAAACAGCCTTAGACCTTTTGTGTTGTTCTATTTTGATGTGTTTTTTTTTTCTTATTTATTGTGCTCATACCTAATAGGTCATTTTAAAAACTTAAATTTAAGAGCGATAGAAATAAATTTTAAATATAAAATCGCTTCAATACACTATTCAGCACTTATAATAATAGATTCCAGCAACATGTAAACATAACTTACGTAGTGCTATATGTGCAATGATGTTATTTTTTCAATTTCTGTACATTTAAGCTCGTAAGCCCTTAGGGCAGGAATAGAGGATTGCTGAGGTTCTGTTGGCTTTTATAGAACTTCATAAGTCTACAAGTTGCAAGTTTGACAGATGAAGCCTGTAGTTATATAATATTAATTGAATATAAAACATGCATATATACACGCTCGTAATAAAAAGAACACAAGTATTAAAATTACGTAGTTAATTAGTCGATCGGAGCGTGGTTGTTATTGCGACAGGATTTTGAGTACTCGGGCTTTCAGGATGAATGACAAGTGGGAAAGATTTGTGTGAGCTCGTGAGTGTGGGTTTCTTCTTGTTGTTTTAATTTTGGTTGTTTTTGTATTTGTGTTTCTGTGTATTTTTTGTTTTAATTTTAAGTTTTATTCTTATGATTGTGTGCGGTATATTGTGGGATGAATATTTTTGGTCTTTCTGGAGTGATGATGTGTGAGGAGTTGAATTTCGCAAGATGTTTTCAGTTGTAGTTGAGTGTCACTGTTTTTGTCAGGTTGATGAGAGCTTGCAACGGGGTTTTGTTTTTGTGTAATCAAAAATCGGAAAGAAGTATCGATTTATTTTTTCATGCTTAATATCCTCAGTGAGATACAGGCAAAAGCCTAGTTTACTGGGGATACGACAAATGAAAGGCAACAAACCCAGATCCATTAAAACTGTATGTCCAAATCAAATTACCTGTGGTTTTTTCGCTAATTGTGTATATTTCTTGTCATGTGTAATAATAAATAAAATAAATAAATAGTATGTGCAATAATGTTATTTTTTCGATTGCTGTACATTTAAGCTCGTTAGCCCCTAGGGCAGCATTTAGAGGATTGCTGAGGTTCTGTTGGCTTTTATAGAACTTCATAAGTCTACAAGTTACAAATTTGACAGAGGAAGCCTGTATTTATATAATATTAACACTTGCCACCCTATGATGGATAGCGAGTGACCAGGACGTATATTTCATTTGATTATTCGACGTTTTAATACATAATAAAATGATTTTTATAGCTAATTACAAAAAATAACCTAGCAGATTTTGCATAATTTTGATTTAAAATATACATTTTTCACTGGACGCTTAGTGTCCAGCACCATGGCTGACGGTTTTTTTTAGCACAGTAAGGCAAGTGTTAATTGAATAAAAAACATGTATATGTACACACTCGTAATAAAAAGAACACAAGTATTAAAATTACGTAGTTACTTGTACAATGATTTTTTGTTATATTTTGTAAAATGATCACATTCAAATTATCTACATTTTGCCTGGGGTCTGTCAATATATAGAAATTTTTAACATTGTCAAAACTTGGCTAATCTGATTTTTTGAGCAGTCATTTATACAGAAAATTCCTTATCCAATTCAGTTAAAATAAGATTTTCTTTGAGCTTCAATTCTCTGACAGAGAGATTTTTCTCAGAAGAAATTAAAAGAGGTCCTAGAAATGCTCGCCTTCACACAAAGGATCAAGATATGAGAATGTTCAGGAAGATAGATGATATTCAGGACCGTTATCTGTTACATGTTCTAAGAAAAAATCTTATATCTACTTGTATTAGAAAAATCAATCGTGTATTAGAAAAATCAAATGTTATGAAAAACAACGAAACGATTACTTTTGTAGCACTTGTCTATTATAAAATACAGCATCGAAAGCGCTCATTTTTATTTCAAAAGATATCTTATAGATATCAGTAAATAAATACAGACAGGAAAGAAAATTCAGGTCTGAAAGATTATCAAAACACGGATTGCAATAATGAATTACGCATATTTTTACATATGTACCAGACCTGCACGAATAAACTGGTGTTTTTATATTTGAACGTGTAAAATGGTTATTTGGGAGTATATAAAAATTATTTAGATGAATATGAGGGACGTGTATAAAGATTGTTTGGACGTGAACAACGGTTGTTTAGACGTGTATGAAAGTTGTTTGGACGTGTATGAAGGCTGGTTGAATGTGTATACATGCATAAATATTAAAATGAATTAGACATGTAAGAAACTCCGCGACAAAATTTGGGAACCCGGGAGTTGCGAGTTCGATTTCTCCTTGTACTCAATATTTAAAAAAAAATGTGTTCTAGTCCGGTTTTTACTTCAGCCATCTTAAACATATTTTCGACTCGTTGGAAGAGATTGGTACATGGCAATAAATAGAAAATTTTGATACCTGATTTTTGAGATCTATCCGGTTCAAGTACTCGTATATATGTTTTAGTCCCACATTGACATTATTTTCTAATGCTACACGACATTTGATATTCCTTGTAACTTTTCGATCCTCTGAGAAAATACTATGTTAATAGCAAATTTTGTCTAGTCTTACTTTTAATAGCAAAATAGCAAATTTCTCTTGTCTACTGTCTCATTTATTTTTCTATTTTTTATTTTTCTGTCACCAGGACTTGTGATTTCGCAACATTCAGTCTGAGATCTTTTTTTTTTGATCTCTTCTACAATTGACAAACAATTTTTTTTTGGAATGTTAAGAATTCAACCATTTATTCTGTTTGTTATATTAAAATAAAATGATTTGTCATAATAACGAGAGATAACAAAGAGACAAAAATCATACAAAATTAACTAGCGTCGTCTTCTCGCGTTTAAACTGCATAATTAAGTCGAATTCCCTCTCAGAAGAAGAAGAAACACAAAGACTTTGCTTGACGTAATTGGTCCATAGTAAGCCTCCTCCCTCGTTCCTTGGGCTGTATGGTAATCAACATGATATGGAGGAGAATGGAACGACATCAAATTATTCCACCTTACCGAATGCTAATGGGAGGTCCTTCCTTAATCCTAACTGAAGCCTGCCAGGGCAGGGAGCAGTTAAATGGTAATGGAGTTGAAAAAAGGTTGTCTGCGGTTTTGCTTTTAGACACTATCTACCGAACCCTTTTTAATATAAACTTTACATATCATTCTTAATTAATTATATTTGAAATATTTGTTTATAAGACATTAAAATTTATAAGACATTAAAATACACAGTACAAATGAGAGTGGGAGAGGAAGACCAGAGAAAGTGTGGCTGGATCAAGTGCATGATATTTTAAAATAAGGAAGTATGAAAGTCAGAGAAATCGTATGAGTTGTATAAGAAAGTGAATCAATGTAAAACAAGCGAAAGAAGTGTGTCATGAAAGGAAAGTCAGGCACTCTCTCATTTCTGCCTACCCCAACAAGGAAACGGCGTGATGGTGTGCATATGTGTTACTTACTTTTCGATATCATACTGACTGGGTTGTCGATATGGCAAACAAGTTATTTAATTTAAGATGTAGATATGCAAATCGTTCTCAGATTTTTCAAACAGAGTTTGTTTATTGGCCTTTCCAGTTCACCGCTCCTCTTTCTTTACGTCATCCTTTACTGTCCATGCAGTGAGACTCTGGATACAAACCAATATAAGACTAGCTCCGTCCTTGGCATGCTTTAAGAAACGACTGAAAAACCTCTTAATTTCTAGTCAGTAAAATAACGTGTTTCATTCCTGATTTTTCTTTTCCTTTCCTCTCCACCATCCTTTCCTTTCCTTTTGATTGATGATATCTCACTTTATATGAAAAATAGTGTTCGGGTGATTGTCCGTCTTTGTGGGGTTTGTGGGCATGTTCTCACGTATATGTTTATGGATTTCGTGGGGATGGATAGTCATTTGAATGATTTATGCGACCACGTAACTTGCTTCATTTACTTTTGTCTGGTTGGTTGGAAGAGATTGCCGCCTGGCAATAAGCCCGCCAGATTGTATTGCAATAAAAGTGTTAAATAAATAAATAAATAAATAAAATATGAATGCGCATTTACTTGAATACCGATATAGGTTTATTCACAAGAATGAGATGGGGGGGGTGAAAGAATAAGCTGGAATGAAACACGTTATATTGCTGAAATTAAGAGTGTTTTGAGTGACAGATATGTTTAG
The DNA here is from genome assembly GCA_949825065.1 of Odontocerum albicorne. NCBI lineage: Eukaryota > Metazoa > Arthropoda > Insecta > Trichoptera > Odontoceridae > Odontocerum > Odontocerum albicorne. Next base: position 4,420,177 of record OX463855.1, read on the forward strand.
CGATAGAAAAGAAATTTCATGAGGCACAAAACCCCATATTCCAAAATCAAGCATTCAAAACTGGGTTCTAATACAAACTTTGATATACTCGTATATCATTGAAGTGAAACATGGATGTGGCAAGAGACTGAATCGGAGATTTGCAACATTTTCGACACGATACAAGGGGGTGACGAAACAGTTAAAGATATCATGATAAGACTTTGTATCTCTCATCCTCTATGCGATGTTGAAAAAATATTAACAAATTATGTTAGTCTACAATATGTTGTTATCGCGTTTGAACTTGAGACTTTGATCGTGGAGTGGTCTTCGAATTTTTCCACACTTTATATATTGAACAATATATAAATTACTTGTCAAGTAAATAAATATTAACTAAAAAAAAATAACTTAAGACTGGCAAACAATCTTTAACTTAACAAATCGAGTCAACTGCCAAACGCGCTTACTTCGTTTTGCGTGCTGTCCATTTTTTAAGATGTCATGCATATGTCTGAAATGAAAAGAGAGCGAGGAATACTCGTAGATAGACAAAAGTTCAAGTAGAAGGAGATAGAGAAATTTTAAGGGTGGGAAAGGTAAGAAGTATGAGAAATAGAATAGTATATGAGTGATGTGTGTTATATGTGCAAGAGTAGAAAACTGTGTAGATCTATCTTCTCTGCCTACCCCAAAAGAGACGTATGTATGTGTGTTTATTTTAAAAAACCTTCAATAATTGTGTTCAATTGATTTAAGCAATTAGAAATGATTGAAAAAATGTTTTTGTTTTTTATTACACTTGCGTTGCATACACTACAATCTGCCAGGTTTATTGTAACATGGCAATCTTTTCCAACCACCTAGAAATATGTTTAAAAGTCCCGAAGTGAAAACCAAAGCACAGCCCTTTTTCTCAAATGGGCACGGGAATCAAAGCTTCAACCCTTGGTTAAAACACTTGTGTCTTAACCAAGAGGGTCATCAATACAACACGTGTTTGGTGTATTTTTTCTCGAATGTATGTACCACATGTTTGTGAATATGAATTCAATATAGAAAAAAAATCACAATAGTTTTCATGCAAAATCAGTTGATAAAAAAATTGGTATATAACATATGTAACATACTCGTATAAAAAAACGTCGAGTTTTAATCTTTATTAATTATTTAATATTCATATACAGGCTGGCAACTATACATGTACAGGTTGGCAACTGTACAAAAAAATCACAACATTTCTTTCCCACAATAAATGCACTGTAATAAACTGCATAAGTGCATAATGGATATTATTTATTCATTTGCAATGGGTGGGGCAAAAAGTTATTATGTATTGTAATGCGGATATACAAATCATTCTGTTTGCGCTCCCCTGAAGATGAGGTGTGCACCTTGAAACCGGTAGGGTTATACCGTCACAAGTTTTTTCAAATATGAAACTGTTATATTGCTCACATGTGCGGAGCATCTGAGAATTTAGTTAAATAATTTGGAACCCTTATCTTAAAAATAAAATATAGTAAAAGAGTAGAAATTATTCTAAGAATTTAATTTAATACTTCTTTTCAAAATTGTGAATGGAATAATTGTCAGTCCGAAGTAAATAGAATTTGTAATTTATTTTTATCAAACACTGTTTATTCCACTTTTTTGTAACGGTAAAACCCTACCGGTTTCAAGGTTTTCACCTCATCTTCAGGGGAACACAAACAAGACTAAATTCTGTTCGAACTGGTATCGATATATACGCTTCAACGGTTGGGGACTAAGGGGTAAGGGAGGCATGGGACGATTTCGGCCAAGAGCGGACCAAAACAGTAATACTTTATATTGTTTATAGTTAAGGCAATAACGTTGTGGGGGTTAAAAGACATTGTAATTGGTTTTATCAAACACTGTTTATTCCCCTTTGGTAACGGTATAATCCTACCGGTTTCAAGGCTTTCACCTCATCTTCAGGGGAGCACATACAATACTGAATTATGTTCGAAATGGTACCGATATACACGCTTCTAATGGTTGGGGACATTTGGATTGGAGACTGGCGGCTGGGGGAGAGCTATGGGACGATCTCGGCCAGCAGCGGAGAGATTTTTGGGATATAACTGTTGACCAGATGTTCGGATGGATGTACTGACTTAGAAATTTCTAGGGACTCTAATATGTCCAATTGATTTCCGTTACTACTGATATATAAGAATCATCTATAGAAAAAGTATGGTTTTCACGGTGACAATGATTAGCCATTTCAGAATAAATTAAAGGATTTGTTAAGGCGGATTTGTGTTCACGAAATCTCTTTTCAAAAGATCTTCCTGTCTTTCCTATATAGAAATTATCACAGTCAGCACATAAAAGGGTATACACACCACTGTTGCTAAGTATTCAATTTTTGCCTTTCCCATTAAATAAGAGCTTCCGGAGATTAAAATTAGTGTAAAAAGCTGGCTGTATGTGGGTTTTTTTTTTTGGTTATTTCGTATGATATGTTTTTTTTTTATAAATAGGACTTGTTGACTTCCGAATTCCTTCAAGAAGTATGAAACTGTAGGATATATTGTGGTGCGAGAGTTGTAGAACTAACTACGACTATTACTCGAATTCTTCCATACTTAGATTGCATCGACTGGGTAATGACAATGCTACAGTCTTGGTCATATTTTTCAACAGTCCTTATAACTGCCTTTAAAAGTTCTCTTAGAGAACGTTTTTGTTTGTCTGAACCATAAACCTGACGCCACGGCGTGAGTCTTTTTGGTTTATTTTCTCTTTGTTTTCGTTCGCTTTTCTTCTTCTTGAATAATGGCCGTAAACTCCTATATATGAAAGAGTATACACTTGTGTCAAATGATGTCCCTTTCATAGTATCTCGATAGTTCTATTCACATGGGTAACATCAGCGCACTCGGTTGCCGCGTCCGTAGTTGATATTTTGAGTATACTAAATTTACTTGGTTCAGGACTACTGTTATCTAGTGAGATAAAATGAAGTGAAACTATTTTACTTCTTAATTAAAAAGTTTACAGTAAAAGAAATGTTTACAATAAGATGAGAATTGAATGTGTAGTAAGCGAGCGCATTGTTTCAGATTAAATGGCGACCATCGATGTGTATTGATTATAAATATTTTTAATACGAGTTTATCTTATTTCGGTTAATAAAATTAGGGATGCTATTAAGTATGAAAGTTGTTTTGAAGCTCAACAGGTAGAGAAGGTTTGTGGGGAGGAAAATGTTTGTTTATTTCTTAAAGATCAAAGGGAAAGTATTTAGAGAACAGGAAAAAAAGATATATTCGATGTCTCCCTCCTCTTGGCCACACTCATACAAAGAAGAATCCTTAATACGGAGTGACCATTTGGATAGGGGAACAGCAACCCCCAAAACGTATTATTTTTCTCAAACTTTTTGATATCTCTGTATATACACATGTGTATACTGAAGTTTCGATGCGCGTTGGTTTATTTTTAGGGGAATCTGAATGGATAATATTAGATGTTAACATAAGTTGTGTCCGTTTTTTTCTAATTTAAAAACGAGCACCAAAAGTAAAACAAAATGGTAAAGGTTATACGTCATTCGAAAGAAAATTTTCAATTAAACAAGATATTGAAGGGGATCTTCATGAATGATATGGTTTAAGCGGTCCTCATCGAAGTCCACTGGTCGTCCGGAACACTCCATGTCTTTCAGGTCGAAATTACCGTCTTTGAAACGCAAAATCCATCGACGAGCTGTCCTTTTATTCATAGCATCTTAACCGTACACTTCGAAAATATCGCGAGCAGTTTTGGCAGCTTTATTCCCTCGATTGAACGCGAACAGAAGGAGGTGTCGAAAATGCTCACTTTCGTCTACTTGACATTCCATTTTGAAGGCTTGTTATCAAATAAAATAATATATGTAACGTAAAAGCAAACACAATATCTTGTAGAACAGAAAATTTTCTTTCGAACGACATATAACTTTTGCTATTTTGTTTTACTTTTGGTGCTCATTTTTAAATTGAAAAAAAAAACGGACACAACTTATGTTAACACCCAATACATACTCGTATGCATATTTACTAACTGTTTTTTTTCTTTCTTTTTTTAGACGTTTTGTTACCTAAGCCTTGACCTTTCTCATGTTTGTATTTTATGTGTGGCAGGTAATTAATATATTATGCATGTGCGTAATACTTTTTGATACTGTTGTGTATGGTTTATGTGATAATTTATAATTTTTGTAACAAGTTGTGTATATTGTATATTCATGCACACTCAAAATTTTATTCACGTGTTACTTTTGTTGCCTTTTTTATTAGTTAATAAAATACTTGTAATCGAATAAATAAATGAATTAAAATTTCAATTTAAATGCTTTGTATGAAAGTAAAGTGTTCAGTCACTATACGTTGTTCTTAAAACAGATGACTACATTAAATGTAAGTTTATTTCAAAAGTCAACTACAGTACGATCCGTCTCTGATTTCCCATCATCCTTTTCACATCTATGGTATAGTTTGTGATGTTATGGTAATTCGGTTTTTGGTATCCCATTTCTCTCTGTGATTTGTGGTCCTGGTTTCGTCGCAATTAAGCGTCAATTAAATTAAATGTTTTCTTGAGTCTTGATTTAGCACGAGCCGCCCCTGTAATCAGGACTTATACCCTCACTTCAGACATAAACAAAACTTACCAACTATTTAGGATCTCCACACAATGAGATTAGCAATCAAAGTGTTGAATTCCCTAAATTATAATGGCAGGAAACGAGGAATAAATATTTCCGCGTGGCTTAACTGTATTTTTTTTTATCATTTCGTAAACGTTTTTCAATTACAATTTATTTTATATATTAAACCATCTCACCGTTTCCCTGTCAGGGTAGTCAGAGAGGACAAATCACTAGACTTTCCTATAACGACACACTTGTTTCGCTTCTTCTTCCTGCATACAGCTTCTCATACAACTCGAATGACTTCTCTGAGTTTTCACATCTCCTTTGAAAACACCATTCACTTGATTCAACCACATTTTTCTTGGTCTACCTCTAACACGTCTTTCATCTACATTAACATCGTATGTTTGATTTATTAGTCGTATTTCGTTCATTCGTTCTACACGCCCTAACAATTTCAGTGTTTTTTTTTCACTTTCCGTAAGTTTTTACGATGAGTATATTACATTTCGTTTGAAGTTTCTAAATATGTAAGCAGCGGCGGCTGGCCCCGAGATGCGCTGGTGCGCTGAGCACCAACACACCAACGCACCTCGAGACGCTGAGCGAATATGAAATATCGCTGTGTCACGGTTTACTTTATGTCTCTGTCTGCCCTATATGAATTAGCGTTTCTGTCCGGTGCGTATTGGAGATCGCTCCGGTAGTATTGGCAAACTTGGCCTGTCAATTTGAAAGGAATATTTTTTTTAATTTTAGTTTAAATTTTTATGAATTTTCACTTGAATAAAAATACTCGTGCAGTATTCTTATACATATTTAATCTATAAAAACATTTAACATTTTTGGAAGTCATATACGAGGCATATCCAGAAAGTAAGTGTACTGAATTTTTGTAGGTTACAATTTTTTTTATTTCAACAAAAAAATTACGTGGTTACCGTAGTACATATGTAAGCTATTTTTCGACATAGTCGCCATTCCTCTCAATGCAGGTGGTGAAGCGGGGTATCAACTTTTTGATGCTTTCCTCGAAGTAGTTTCCCGCCAACCCCTCCGTCCACTTCTCCACCTCCTACTTTACCTCCTCGTCGGTTGAAAACCTTTTTCCACCCATGTGCAGCTTCAAAGAGGTAAAGAGATAGTAATCTGAAGGTGCTAGGTCAGGGGAATGCGCGGGATGGTTCAGGACATCCCATTTAAACGAGGCGAGCAGTTCCTTCGTGGCGTTGGCCGTGTGTGGTCTGGCATTGTCGTGCAGCAGGCAGACTCCCTTTGTCAGCATGCCTCTCCTCTTGTTCTGAATCGCCCTCCGCAATTTTTTTAGGGTCTCACAGTATCTTGCAGAGTTGATGGTCTCCCCTTGAGGCATATATTCAATTAAAATTATGCCTTGACAGTCCCAAAACACGAATGCCATGATTTTCTTGGCTGAAATTGTGGTTTTGAACTTTTCTGATCATCATGCACAGACGTACGACCGTTTTTAAACTCGCGACACCACTTGTACACACTCGTACGATTCATAGCTTTATCACCATATGCAGTTTTTACCTCATTATAAACCTCAACCGGAGGTTTTCCCTTCCAAACGAGATAACGGATGACGCCGCGTATTTCGCACTTGGCGAGAGATTGGATTGACATTTTTCACGAAACATGTTGTCGCGTCGACACTTCTCAACGTACTGACCTCAAACCGGTCTCGTTGCGGAGGGGAAGAGTCAGGCTACACGGAAGTGTAGCCAACATGTCGAAAATAAAATCCATCTGGTCGTGAGTGCCTCAGTACACTTACTTTCTGGATACGCATAGTATAATTTAATCATTGCGAATTATTTCTCCGTTCAGCGCACTAACGCACCTCCAGACCAGGCGCCGCTGTATGTAAGTATGGTATATGATAAATCAATTAGATTCCACGGGAAATTAAATAAGGTACTTTAAAAAAAATCAAAACTAGGCAAATTGTTTAGTATACCGATAATTAAAAAAAGTATCAGCAGGCAATAGAGTGATTGAGTGATTACAGAATGTGTTTATCGCCCGAAGTCAAGAGATTCAAAGTCGGCTGCTCATAATGTAAATTTGATCCCAACATTAGAATATGTAATCAAAACTTGGACGTGGCAAAAAAAATAAAGTAAGATTAATGCAGTAAAAATGAGAGCATCTCGTAGAATGGAATAAAAAATGGAAAGAAATGGAAAGACTGAATTGAAATATGAATACGGATACCCTGGACGGATATGGTCAGCAACACAAGGGTTCTTCAAAGAGCCTAAGTTGATAGAGAGTTGCTGACTAATATTAAAATCCGAGGTGTCCTATTTTGGTCATGTTCTTAGAGGAGCAAAGTACAAATTACTGCACCTACCCAAGGCATGCGGGTCTGGATACAACCTGAGGACGAGGAGAGCTGACCCCAACAGTCTTCGCAGACAATGAGTTAGGATGGAGCCAGGGAGAAGTTAAAAAAAACTTAAGTTTACTCTACTACCTGGGCCCACTTATTTCAGATTCGTTCAAAAAAATTGCTAAGGTCCTCTATCATGATGAGCCCTTATAACGCCACCAATATACGAGTAGGGGAAATCTTCATCCCCTTTTTAAACTTTTTATGCCAATCCCTCGCAAATCAGTATTTATAAAAGATTTTATTAAAATAATTTAATACTGAAACAAACGGATGTCAGCTGATCGTGCGTATTTTTATTCTTAAACTGAATTAGTAAGGAAACCAGTTTTAAAAATAGCAATTATTATTTGATTACAAGAAAGACTTACAAACAAATATTCAGTGCTAATGGGAGTGTCAGACGTGCAAAACGAAGACCAAGAGAAATATGGTTGAATCAAGTGAATGATATTGTGAAAGGAGGAAAGGTAGAAAGTCAGAAAATTCGTAGAAGTTGTGTGAGAAAGTGTATAGATTTGGAGGAGGCTAAGTTTGGATGTCAAAAAAGGAAATTATGGCGCTCTTTCTTTTCTGCCTATCCCTGCAAGGAAGTGGCGTGATGGTATGTATGTATTCAGTTATGCATTTAATACATATACTCGTGTAAGCATAATTATTAAAAAGAAAACAATTACAAAATAGGTGAGAAAGCCGCTCAAAACTTACCAAGTGACGACGAATAATAAAAAAAAATATCCTCAAGGGCGCTCTAACTTGGAACTCGAACCTACTAGTATTGACAGATTAATTTAAAAAATTAATTTATATAAAATTTGAGCGTAAAAATAGGAAGATAGTAGCTGTGGCTATTAGATAAGGTATGTACTTCTAGCCAAAGTTTTTTCGGTCTACTTCTTCCACGCACACCTTGTGCTTCTGACTCTTATATCCGCTTAGTCATTCTTTCATTATTTAGTCCTTTCACATGTCGCAACCAAACTTCTTTTCTTCATCGTATTGCTTTCGTATTGTTTATTCAATTTTTTGTGACGTATAACCCTACATACAAACAAACAAGTATTGTTTGTGCTCCCCTGATGATGAGGTGAAGCCTTGAAACCAGTAGGGCTATACCGTTACAAAAAAGCGGAATAAACAGTGTTTGATAAAAATAAATAACAAATTCCATTTACTTCGGACTGACAATTATTCCATTCACTATTTTGAAAAGAAGTATCAAATTAAATTCTTAGAATAATTTCTACTCCTTTATTTTATTTGTAAGATAAGGGTTTCAAATTATTTAACTAAATTCTCGTTACAAAAAGGGGAATAAACAGCGTTTGATAAAACAAATTACAATGTCTTTAAACCTCAACAATGTAAATGCCTTAACAGTAAATAATATAATAAATCTATTTTATCCATGCATTAATTTTTGTTGCCTTCTTTCTTACACACCTTCTGACAAGTTCAAGTTTTACTTACATGCATCAAGGTGAGTACTAGCACACTAGTATGCATTGTAATTTTTCCTACTGTTAACATTGCTTGGATGTTGTATATCATATAACATTAAGTTATCCGTTTACCTTGTTCCCTGTCGCTACCCTTCTTTCAATGTCTCTTTCGACTCACCCATCATACGTGAACATACTGCTAAAATAACAAAACTCATTCATTAATTTGCTCCAGTGTTACTGAGATAAACCATACATTTTTACCACACTTCTTCCTATAAACTAAGCGAGAAACTATATATGTTTTTTGATAAAGATAATTGCTTGCCTCTGTATCTTAGAGTCGCCTTTAAAAGTCACAATGAATCATATCAATTTCATGGTGTTACGTAAATGGCACAGTTAACATTCTTTATATCTTTCATGGGATGCAGAGAATATATTCAAACGCAAAGATGGGTATACCCATACGAGTGTGGAAATAAATTCTTCATGATTAATTATTCAAATATAATGAAACATTTCCACCACGTAAAGCTTTTGAATGGAAAAGGAAAGATATTTCAATAATATATTTACAATACTTATTAACAGTTTTATTATTATTATATATTAAATGGGAGCTGTAAGATTATTTATTAGATGTATGTTGATCTCATATTTTATTATCGAGTTCGATTATCATTTCATACGCTACTTTATATGACCTTCATGGCTTAAATAGCAAGACACTCCGTGACCTTGTTGATAAGACATCCTCTGTTGATAAAATACCCTATGTGGACTAGTCGGTACGACATCCACCATAGTCTAATTGTTAAACACCCTCTATGACCTAGTTTGCAACACTAACTCTTTGAACTAGTTAGTAAGACACCCTTATGGAATGTTAGTAATGTATTGGGTGTTAACATAAGTTGTGTCCGTTTTTTGGCAAATTAAAAATGAGCACCAAAAGTAAAATAAAATAATAAAAGTAATGCGTCATTCGAAAGAAAAATTTCTGTTCTATAAGATATTGTGTTTGCTTTTACGTTACATATATTATTTTGTTTGATTACAAGTCTTCAAAATGGAATGTCAAGTAGACGAAAGTGAGTATTTTCGACACCTCCTTCTGTTCGCGTTCAATCGAGGGAATAAAGCTACGAAAGCTGCTCGCGATATTTGCGAAGTGTACGATGAAGATGCCATGAAAAAAAGAACAGCTCGTCGATTGCGTTTCAAAGACGTTAATTTCGACCTGAAAGACATGGAGCGTTCCGGACGACCAGTGGACTTCGATGAGGACCGTTTAAACCATATTATTCATGAAGATCCCCTTCAGACCACCGTAGAATTGGCTGAGCAGATGAATTGTAGTCACATGACTGTATACCGTCATCTTAAATCAATGGGAAAAGTCCAGAAGTTCGGCGCTTGGCTTCCACATGTTTTGAGTGAAAACAACAAAAATCACGAACAATTGATTTTGTACGCGAACAGCAGGAGGTGTCGAAAATGCTAACTTTCGTCCACTTGACATTCCATTTTGAAGGCTTTTTTTTCCCCACCTGGCGAGTTTATTGCCACGTGGCAATCTCTTCCAATCAACCAGAAAGACGTTTAAATGGACCCTAAGTGAAAACCAGACTGGAATTCCATTTAAAAAATCTTGATTCCAGCGGGAATCGAACCCGCAACCTCCGGATCTGCAGACAAGCGTCAAGGCTTGTAATCAAATAAACTAATATATGTAACGTAAAAGCAAACACAATATCTTATAGAGCAGAAAATTTTCTTTCGAGTGACGTATAACCTTTACCATTTTGTTTTACTTTTTGTGCTCATTTTTAATTTGGAAAAAAACGGATACAACTTATGTTAACACCTAATACTTAAGCTATATTTATTTTTATTCTTCATCACCTTTAACTTGAAAATAATATTTATTTTATTTTATTATAAATAGGTTCAATAATATAAAGACACACGAGCCTTTATAATATGAAGACTTATTTTTGTTTGAAGTCAACTCTAGCACAGGTCCTTTCAATTATATAATCTGGAATGAGATCCTGGAATTTATGGTCAGCTTACGAGGGATAAGTGTGAGGTATATCCAGGATAACATTATGTCGGGATAATACAATTACCCTCCTTATGATAAATACTACATACATTTGCTTAATATATTAAACAGGATGTCTGTAAAGTTGTGTTTTTTAATAAACTTAGACAAATTTGATTTATTTATAATAAATATTGTTTTAATGGAAAGACGAACATCATATAATAAAACTCCATTTTGCGCATTTAGATAACTATTTCACTATACAAGGCCTATGACGAATCGGATTTTTCATTAATCACAAATTTGATATGACATATTTGTTTCAATTACTAGAACACGATTCTTGATTATATTATTAAACGCCACCCCTACTTATCTCGCCGAAAATTTTCAGCATATTTTCGATCATGGACTAGCGCAACGCTCAAACAGAGATTGTTTATTCGCCTTTCCGATTCACTGCTCTTCTTTTTTTTTACGTCATCCCTTACGGTCTATGCAGTGAGACTCCGGAATCAGTTGCAAACCAATGTTAGATTCGCTCCGGACCTTAAGGATGCTTTAAGAATTGACTAAAAAACTCTTAATTTCTAGTCAGTAATACAACGTGTTTCATTCTTGATTTGTTTTATTCCTCTCCACCATCCCTTCCTTTCCTTTGATTGATGATATCTTAGTTTATATGAAAAGGAATGTTCGGGTGGTTGTCCGTCTTTATAGGCGTATGCTCACGTATATGTTCATGGGTTTCGTGGGGATGAATAGTCATTTGAATGGTTTTTTGCGAATAACATTCAAATACACCTTCATACATTTGCTTAATACATCAAACAGGATGTCTATCAAGTGTGTTTCTTTTGACTTATATTTCACACAGTACAATGTTTATAATTCATATTGTTTTAATGGAAAAGTGAACTGAAAAGTACAAATATAATGCATACCAATAAAAGCCTTCATTTAGCGGATATAGAGAGCCATTTCACATGAAAGATTGCAGCAAGTTGAATATTTCTTCTATTTGGGTAGTTTATCTCAGATGATGGAAAAGTTAAGAGGATTATTGAAAGGCGTATTGTGTTAGAAAACAAAATCGATGGAGTACTAGACTCAAAGCAGATCATTTTAAAATCTGCTATGATGATAGCTCAAGTAGTATTTTGGTGCCAACTTTGATACATGGAAGTGAAACGTGGATGTGGAAAAAACTGAAAGAAGCCAAATAAATGCTGTTGAGATGCGTACATTCAATGAAATGAATTGGGCATATAGAACGAATGAATCAAGAAAAACTAACAAAACAGATTTAAAATGCAGATGTGAGTAAAAGACGTATGAGAAAAAGACTAAAGAAAGTATGGTTGGATAAAGGGATTGATATTCTGAATGAAGGAAAAATAGACAGTCAAAAAATTGTAGAGGTTGTATGGATGCGGGAAAGGCTAAGGATGTGCATCGAGCTATAAAAGTATGGCGCTCTGTCCTTTCTGCCTACCCCAAATAGGGAAATGGTGTGTATGTGTATGTACTTCACTGGAAAAGGCCTGTAGCGAAGCGCTTATAATAAAACACTCCACTAAAAATTTACACTCAGCATTTGAGCTATCCCATGCAAAATTCCACGCGCACCATAACCTATTTAAACAAACATCATATAACAAAATTATGTTCAACAACTTCACTTCACTCATCACTTGCTCAATATCCACATCACTCAATCATATATGACCTCTAAAAGCTCCTCACTCCTTAAAACCCTATCCCCACCGCCCTTCCAAGTGCAAACGCTTTTAATTTTTTTTTTAAATTTAATACATTACATATTCTTATCACCTCTAAAATACAGTGAAATATAGCAACACTTTTTTTTTATTTTACAAAAGTATTTATAAATTCACTTCAAAGCAAATTTCTTCAACTAAAAAATCTTCATAAAAAAAAAAACAAAAACATTTTCTTTGAGAAATTTTTATTTTTCTTTTTTGTCAACCTGTTTGGAGTATGCCTTCCTTCTTATCAAGACATATCTACACGTTAACGTGGGTTTCAGGAAAAAGTATTTGTCTTCAAAGAGCCCCTGAGCCTTTTTTTATAAATATTTATTTTTACAATGAACAGATCCTTTCAATCAAAGTTATCTTTCTACGCCTGAAAACTGGGCGAAAAAATCCCCGTGCTATTTGAAACAAGTAGCACAGTGTGTGTGATTCGAACCGATAACCATCTGCGATTAATTCGAGCTCGTAACCGCACTTTGTGTTTAACTATGTTTGGTTTAGAAAATATGTTATGAATTTATATAAATGATACATCGTATGTGTTAACATTTTTCAAAGGACAATTGTACATAGCGCCGTTTGCTCTCCTCAAGGGTGCTCTAACACGGATCTTGAACCCACAATTATTAAACAAATTAGGTCTAACAGCTATAGCAGCGCCCGAGCGAATCATGTACACACTTTACTGGTATACAGTACAACCTAATATGGCTGCCTGATTGTACTGTTTACAATGAAAATGTAATATAATGCATTGTAATTTGTTTTATCAAACTGTTTGTTCCACTTTATGTAACGGTTTAACCCCACCGGTTTACAAACAAGTCTTGTTTGTGCTCCCTTCATGAAAACCTTGAAACTGGTAGGGATACATCGTTACATTAAATGGAATAAACAGTTTTTGATAAAACAAATTATAATGTCTTTAAACTTCCACAATGTTAATGTCTTTACTATAAATAATCTATAAATATTCTATAAAAGATTTCGTGAACACAAATCCTCTAATTTATTCTGAAATGGCTAATCATTTTCACCGTGAAACCCATACTTTTTCTATCAATGATGCCAAATTCTTACTCAATCAGAAGTAACCGAAATAAATTGGACAGACTAGAGGTCCTAGAAATTTCTAAGTCAGTGCCATCAGGGTGAACATCTGGCAAACACATATATTCCAAGAATCTCGCCGCTGCTCGCTGTGGTTGTCTCCTCCCTCCCTCCACCCACAGTCCCCAACCCGAATGTTTACCGTTAGAAGCGTGTATGTCGGTACCAGTTCAAACATAATTCAGTCGTGTTTGTGCTTCCCTGATGCTGAAGTGAAAACCTTGAAACCGGTAGGGTTATACCGTTACATAAAGTGAAATAAACAGTGTTTGATAAAATAAATTACTACATTACAATGTCTTTAAACTTCCACAATGTTAATGTCTTAACCATAAATAAAATACAATCCAATACAGTGCTTATTTAAGGATAGTTTGCTATCAAACGGCGCTGTATAAATTGATATTTTTTATTATTACTACTACACATACACGCACACACACTACACTGCATTTAGAATTAAACTAAAGTGGAATGTGTTACCATCATAAATCGGATGCTATCTTTGATAAGCTTTCTGTGGTTTTCTTACTATAATAGATATGTATTTTTAAACATACGCAGATGCTGGGAAGTACCCTGTCGTATCTACAGGAAAGTACCTGTCGTATATACAAGAAAGTACCCTGTCGTGTCTACAGGAAAGTATCCTGTCGTATCTTCAGGAAAGTACCCTGTCGTATCTACAGGAAAGTACCCTGTCGTATCTACAGGAAAGTACCCTGTCGTATCAACAGGAAAGTACTTTGTCGTATATATAGGAAATTACCCTGTCGTATCTACAGGAAAGTACTTTGTCGTATATACAGGAAAGTACCCTGTCGTGTCTACAGGAAAGTATCCTGTCGTATCTTTAGCAAAGTACCCTGTCGTATCTTCAGGAAAGTACCCCGTCGTATCTACAAGAAAGTACCCTGTCGTATCTACAGGAAAGTACCCTGTCGTATCTACACCAAAGTACCTTGTTGTATCTACAGAAAAGTACCCTGTATATATAGGAAAGTACCCTGTCGTGTCTACAGGAAAGTACCCTGTCGTATCTTCAGGAAAGTACCCTGTCGTATCTACAGGAAAGTACCCTCTCGTATCTACAGGAAAGTACCCTGTCGTATCTACACCAAAGTACCTTGTTGTATCTACAGAAAAGTACCCTAGCGTATATACAGCAAAGTACCTTGTCGTATCTACAGGAAAGTACCCTGTTGTACTACCCTAATGGTCGTATCTACCACATTTATACTCTTACAGTCAACTTATTTTATTTTTGTGATATTTTTAATATCCATAATTATGGGTTTGAATCCTGTGTTAGAGCGTCTTTGAGGAGAGTCTGCTCTCTAAGCGTTATATAAATTGTCTTATATAAATTGCTCTTATATAAATTGTCGTTGTTTTATTATTATTTACTCTAAAATATTCATTTAGTTAATTTGGCAACGCCCAGTACTAAAGTAAGTATGTAAAATTCTATATAACCCCTAAACGGGCCCAAGTCTAGTCTTAGGTCCCTTTGTGGGAAACGCAAAACGTGACAATTATAACGGGCTAACTATGATTCATTGTCCACTTAAATGAAAGACGAATAAATAATACCATTACAAGGAAGGTCAAGAACTTAGAGAAGGTTCAATTTATGCTGATGGATTAAAAACAGCTTACCTAGTTTAGCAGCGCAGCGCTTGGCTCCTATTAAGAGTTTTCTGGTTTGATCAACAGTGGTTACCTTCTAAAAATGCGGAAGTTCATATTTTCCACTTTATATGGTGTTGCCCTTCACTATACCAGAATCGGTGATTCAGACAAGTCAACTAAAAGTTATTCGTATAATTACGTTAAGTTTTTTTGGGTTTATGGAGGTGACAGATTTCCAAATCTTAAAATCGATGCAAACAACTTTTACCTTGTTTACATCCCATCATATTTGATGTTATATTTCGCATTATTCTCTCATTTCCCACAAATAAAATTAGAACCATTATCTCTTTCGATTATTTGTTTGGTTTACAATACTTTACATTCCATGTTCAACATTTATCAAAAAAATATTTTAGGTAAATAGCTTAAATTCCTTTTTTAATTAAACAAAGTAATATATTGTACAAATATTAAGGCTATACCTACGAGTATATACACATTTATTACTAAACTAATCTTAATTATATGTTATCATTTATGCACTTACTATACTTAATCTTATTTTACTACATGTAATTTTATTTTTATTTCTTAGAAATAATGAACACCTACATACTACTTATAAATAGATAACAATTCTTGCAACTAATTATTTAGCAAGAACAAGTCCACTCGTTCAGGCTACTTGTATTCCATCACATTCACTCAGACCTTGGTCTTACCAGCTAATACTGCAGGTGGACTAGTCAGGCAACAGATAATGCTTCGGGAGCTTGTGCTTATAACGGAAGGGTAGGTCGGATTTACTCTCGTAAGCCCCCAGGGCAGCGACTAAGGGATTGCTGTGATTTTGTTGACTATTATAGAACTTCACGGTCCAAGAGACGATGTGGTGTTGTAGGGTTTCTTCTCGCTGTCCAGCGTCAAGTCGGGTAAGGTTTGTTCTGGGATGGGTGTTACAAGATATCTTGAATGCCTTGTTCTGCACTCTCTGGAGTTTCAGGTGATCCGTGTTGCTCACACTACCCCAAACGGGTGCAGCATAGGTCAAGATAGGACGAATAAGGGTTTTATAGAAGAGGAGCTTTAATTCCAACCCGTTTATCTTTTTTCTTCTTTCGTATGGCACCATTTAACATATCTGAAATGGTGATTCGGATACATTAAAGAACGTGGTTGGAAGACAATGTAGTCTGTGGCTCCAGAAATCGAACATTTGTATTCAAAACCACTAAAGTAGGCACGAAGCTTACCATTCGTCATTGCACGTGTTGGTATCACTACCTTATGTAAAGTAACAACAACACGAGTGAAAATATTATTACCAAACGAACTCTCACGAGACTGGGTACTTTTTAATCTATTTTTTATTGGGCGCTATTTGGAATGGAACCCGGAGCCACCAGGGGTAATTCAAGTAACTTACCAGCTTAGTCACTGAGATTTTTAATGATACATTGGTATCTTAGTAACTCAATTAATAGAAGAGCTTTCCTACCTACCTCAGATGGCCATACTAGAGCTTTAGCTTCTCGGGCGATGTTCTTCAAGTCGATAAATGACTCGCCGTCTCCTCAATTTACTCCAAGTCCTGCTACACGTTCTAAAAGGCTCTGTAGCCAAGTGTCTTTTTACAGTATTATTAAGCTTTTTGGCAGTTTGGAAAGACTCCTTATATATTGGGATCCGGTTCATATTTATTCTTTAAAAGTATGACCAAGTGTATGTAAAACTTATATTGTCTGCTAGTACGACTATTTCCATCGAACTATGAGCATACCAACATAAATAGCACCTCTCATTTTAAGAATCTTTATTATTGGTTAATTTAGCGCAACTGTGGAACAAACTTTCAAGCTTTTCAGCTGTGTTCCAGTTTCTTGAACTGAAGTTTCAAAGGAGTGAAATAATCGGAACACTCCGAATACTTAATGTGTCTGTCATTCCTATCTAAGCCTCTTAACGATTCCCTTCCTCAAATTCTTACAGTATTATTTTCCGATTTGTCAGATAATTTATTAACAAGACGGTTAATTCGTCCATGTACGGTTCAATAGTTTTTTATGGCGTTTCTGAACTAGTACGAGTATTACACTTTTTTTAAATTTCTCACACGTCATAAATCTATTATTTATACGTAACGACGATTCTATACAAAATTATCATGAGATTAAATATTAACTACTTCTACACATTTTAAATCAATTTACCAAATAAAAAAATCGCATTAAACACAAAAATATCACCCCAACACGTCAACTGACCGCTTTATTTATTTATTTATTTATTTAACACTTTTATTGCAATACAATCTGGCGGTCTTATTGACCGGCGGCAATCTCTTCCAACCAACCAGACAAAAGTAAATGAAGCAAGTTACGTGGTCGCATAAATCATTCAAATGACTATCCATCCCCATGAAATCAATAAACATATACGTGAGAACATGCCCACGAACCCCACAAAGACGGACAATCACCCGAACATTATTTTTCATATAAAGTGAGATATCATCAATCAAAAGGAAAGGAAGGGATGGTGGAGAGGAAAGGAAAAGAAAAGTCAGGAATGAAACACATTTTAATGACTAGAAATTAAGAGTTTTTTCAGTCGCTTCTTAAAGCATGCCAAGGTCGGAGCGAGTCTTATATTGGTTTGTAACTGATTCCAGAGTCTCGCTGCATGGGCAGTAAAGGACGACGTAAAGAAAGAACAGCGGTGAACTGGAAAGGCCAATAAACAATCTCTGTTTGAGCGTAGCGCTAATCTATGATTGGAAAGACGCTGAAAATTTTCGGCGAGATAAGAGGGGGCGGCGGGACAGTTAAGGTTATTATACAATATTAAACCTATAAAAACTTGACTCGTGACTATTATTTTACAACGCATAGCTCGTGTATAAAAAGAAATTATTTCAACTTGATAACTGAATACTATCAGCGCAAGCATCGTTTTATTTACAAAGGGGAAAATTGTGCGACATTACTTATTTTAATTTACATAATTGCTTTTGAAAATGATGTGACATCTAGTTTTAGATTCTATATTTTTGTTTCACTTCAGACGACCTTCATTCAGAGCGTTTTGTATATATCTAAATATTTATATTTAATTTACAATAAATACTCCACAATTTTTGTAAAATATGCTGAGCGAGTAAATTACATGAGCTAAAGTAAACTGAAACTATTGCTAAAATGTTTTTTTTGGTAAAAAAATTGCTAAAAAATAACATCTCTGGTTTCCTTTATCCTTAGGAAATATACAAGACTATCGTTAGACCCGCAATTATGTATGGCTCAGAATGCTAGACTATGTACAGCTCCTACTCTAGACAACTTGAAACAGCAGAAATGCGAATGCTTAGGTGGTCGGCAGGAGTGCCATTGAAATATAATATTAAAAGCTTACGCATTCGTGGTAGCCTGGGGGTCAATGACATAAATAGTAAGCGGGAAGAGCGACAGCTGAGATGGTACGGGCACATAAGACGGAGACCACCAGACCATACTTTAAATCAGGCAGTGTCTGTGGATCTTCTTCGACAGCCGTCCAGAAGAAGACTTAAGAACTTCTGGATGATTCAATGCTCCAAAGTCCTGTAGAGAAACGGCCTAGATGAAAGTAACACCCAGAACTGAAGAATATACAGCCTGAGAACGAGAAGAGCCGACCCCAACAGCCTACCTAGGCAATGAGTTGGGACAGTGCCAGGAAGAAGAAAAACATAAATAAGAAGGGGGAGAGAGGACCAGTACATATAAGTTTAACTATATCCAAAATAGATTATTCAACCTTTTGATAATAACGATAATGAGGTTCGTAATCCATCAGTTGAACTTTTGAAGACAAAAAGTTTTACATGTGGTTGGTAACATTAGTTTAGAATCCCTGAGAAGATAAATTATTACCCTCTCCATCCTCCAGTGCGACTAAGATAAGGCTGCAGATAATGAAAATTACAACTTTATTTGCAAGAGCATCTGAAATGGGAGCTCGTTCACACTTTTTACGGGCGAGTTACCGTAAAGCCACCGGCGAATATTTCTCCCAAAAAAATGAAAGCTTTTGTGATCAAACTAACAGATGAATCCGGCTTGAATTGGTTTTTTTTTTTTTTTAATATTTGCACTTTTATTCAGAGATAGTGTCAGTTTCAAAAACAGTGGCATAGTTTAAAAAATATTTAATTTTATATTAAATAAAGATACGAATACCATACAAAAGAAAGAATTAATTACAGAGTCCGTTACTTCTATCATATGGTATCATCATTCAACCTATGTGAACTAGTGATGCATACATATTGAAGAGCGTAGCAGGGAGACAGGATTATCTTTTGCTCCCTAAATCGTGCATTAGGGCTTAATACCCCCTGAAGTAAACACGTAGCTCGCAGTTTGTCATCGCAACCATGTTGAAAGTACTTTTGTTCATACATATTATCACGCAATTTCCCGTATCGAGGAGACAGAGAGGATAGAACGCCATACTTTCCTAACTCGATACACATTCTGAGCCTCTTCCATACCCTTACACCTTGTCTTACAATCTCTACGATTTCTCTGACTTTCGACGTTCCCTTCTTTTAGAATATTATTCTGTTGATCGAACCATACTCTTCATGGTCTTTCTCCCATACGCTTTCCACTCACATCTGCACTGTATATGTTTTTGAAAATGTTTCTTCATGTATTCGTTCTACATGCCCAAACCATCTCAACGTACTCTTATTCCGTATTATGTCATACATTGTTACTCCATGTATTTTTCTCAATGCACGCGTCTCTGCAACATTTTTAAAAACTTATATTGTTAAGTATTATAGTAAAAATTATTCTAATAGGTTGATATTTGTCATTATTTTACTCCAGGCTGTAACTATTTTACCTGTTCATACTTTTTTGCTACCTGCATACTTGTCTTTCCTCTTTTCCCCTTATCCTCTTTAAGTGAGTAAGTCGTTGCACACCAGCAAACTCACCGGTTACACCGCTATACTGGATCCGATGGCACAGTAAAGTGAGACAATAGCATACCGGCAGGCTTTTTATATTTGACCGTATCATGTGTATCTTTATATCCTGGAATATTGGGCGCAAAAAATACTTGTGTCATTCAAAAGGTGTAGCACAGTGCAGAACTCGAACCCGGGGCCTTTCACACGGAAATTCAGTGCATGCCGCGCAGTCATGTACCTCGTTATTCATGATAGGATACATCTGGCAGGTGTATTTATATACAGCAATTTATTTCCAGGAACCATCTCATCCTGCATACATTAAACGGTTTTAATCCATGATATATTAGGTGTTAACATAAGTTGTGTCCGTTTTTTTCCAATTTAAAAATGAGCAACAAAAGTAAAACAAAATGGTAACGGTTATACGTCATTCGAAAGAAAATGTTCTGTTCTACAAGATAATGTTTTCTTTCACGTTACATATATTATTTTATTTGATTACAAGCCTTCAAAATGGAATGTCAAGGAGACGAAAGTGAGCATTTTCGACACCTCCTTCTGTTCGCTTTCAATCGAGGTAATAAAGCTGCCAAAGCTGCTCGCGATATTTACGAAGTGTACGGTGAAAATGCTATGAATGAAAGGACAGCTCGTCGATAGTTTTTGCGTTTCAAAGACGGTAATTTCGACCTGAAAGACATGGAGCGTTCAGGACGACCAGCGGACTTCGATGAGGACCGCTTAAACCATATTATTCATGAAGATCCCCTTTACCGTTTTGTTTTACTTTTGATGCTCATTTTTAAATTGAAAAAAAAACGGACACAACTTATGTTAACACCCAATATATTGCAAAAAAAAATGTTTTCTCTCAGCTAAAAAAAAAACAAATGAATGACCAATCTCTACATAATACGAGCAATAGAGGAAGTATACGAAAATAAGTTGGTCAAAGATGAAGAATGGAATAAAGGAAAATAAGAATGAAAGGATATTTTGTGTAATATATTATTTTTTCAATTCTTTCTTGAACGTAAATAAGTATGGTACACATCTTATCCTCATAGCTCTCGGAAGCTGGATGCAAATAAAGTTGCAAAAAATGATCGGTGGTGGGTTGGTATATGCAAAGAAATCTCTCATCGCCTGATCAAAAAGAACGTCCGTATTCTGAAAGAATTTTTCATGAAGATATGAAGGAAAATAGGGGTTGTAAAGCACGGAAAACAAAGTCAACAGAACATCAAGTTTCTGTCGCTGTATGTTCTTAATTCATATCTGAAGGCTACTGCTTATAACCCGATTTACTTATATTTTATATATTTTCGGGATAAAAATGTAATACGAGATATATGAAATACAGTACCCGGCGATAAGTAATTCACATCGGGCTTAAGAAAGATACTGTCGGCCATAATCGGCTAACGGTCTCTGTCACTCATACATGTGTTCCGTCGTGATTTGTTAGTCATTGTCAAGTGACAGAGACGACGCTCTACAAAGCCGAAGTTAGCCGATTATGGCCGACAGTCTATTTCTTAAGCCCGATGTGTATTACTTACCGCCGGGTACTGTACGTAGTATATAAAAAATACAAACAGGTAACTCCAAGTGAACACTCTCAATTTATATGAACCCGAGTTTATTACACGTCATTTGTCGTGTCTCTAGTAAACTAGACTAGTATATATTATATATTATATTTGAAGATGATTGCAAAATAAACAGGACAACTAAACGCCACTGTTTTTAATGCGTTAAAGGCATGTTTTGAAAAGATTTTAGCGAGATAGGAATACCATATATCAAAGGCCGACAACTGTAAATGGAGGAAACTAAAGACATATCGCCATACATTATTCAGCCGTTGGGTATACCCCTCTAATGCGAGGGAGGTGAAAGAAAAGTTTGTATAGAGATTATAGTTTCGGAATTCTTTTTTAAAACCTGGAATTTTTAAATTTTACAAACGATTTTCGACAATCCGCTACGATCGAGGAAGATTGTAAGACATTCCGTGAATAGATTGAGTATACTCGTCCAAAGCGAGGGAGGTGAAAGAAAATTCTGTGTAGGGGTTGAAATTCCTGAATACTTTTTCGATCCCGGAATTTCAAAATTTTACAAATTATTATCGGCAATCCGTAGCCATCGAGGAATACCGTTAGTTAATTTTGTGGGTATATAGGATACGCTCGTCTAATGTGAGGTACATGAAAGAAAATTCTGTGTAGGGATTGTAGTTCCAGAAAACTCTTTCGATCCCGGGATTTTAGCATTTTTCTAATTATTATCGACAATCCGTAGCCATCGAGGAATACCGTAAGTTTATTTTGTGGGTATATAGGGTACGCTCGTCTAATGTGAGGTACGTGAAAGAAAATTCTGTGTAGGGATTGTAGTTCCAGAATGCTTTTAGGGATCCCGGGATTTCAAAATTTTATAAAACATTATCGACAATTCGTCACTATCCAAGACGATTGTTAAGTCCACTTTTTAGGTGGATTACGCCTCTGCGTGTATTGATTATGTGCAGACATTTTTATTTCAACAAAGAGATCATAAAATTCCAATTCTAAAACGATCAGATTGATACCTGCTTCATAGTTTTGTCAGAGAGATAAATAAAGCGCTGTTTGGTCGCAAATTCGCCGGAAACGGAACTCGGACTGACGTCGTGCTTATCGAGGAATCTTACCAGTATACCACTAATGCCGATTTCACTAATACAAACAACCCAGGGATACTAAAATCGGTATAAATTATTTTTAATACAGTGAATAAATATTGTGTATTATAATGCATTTGTAAACGCACTGTAATATTTCAACTATTTAATAGAATATTATTTTTTATATATCCATGTTCTAATCTAGTGCTGGAAAAGAAGTATACAAACTAGAAACACAATAAGATGGGCATCTTGAAGAAGTAGTGCTGACGGCGTGTGTTTCGTTTACCTTAAACATCACACAGGGCAAATTAATCGATTCTGGAATAACTGCAAATTAAACAGTGTACGACTTCAATAATATGAGTACAAATCCTTAAAGAGATACATACGAGTACATATCATCACACTGTATCCCTTTTGGAGTAGGCATAGAGTACAGATCTCCTAAATTTCTCTTTCCAAGCGCTCAATTTTAGCCTCCTCCACATTTATACACATCATCAAGTAAAATCTTTCAAAATTCATATTTGTTACTACCTTATTTTAAAATCTGGTTCACTTGATCTAGCTACTTTTTTTTCAATCGACGTATTCTACGCACATTTTTCACTTCTGGTTCGTAAAATCGCTTAGTCATTCTTTTGCCCTATTTTTTTCGCAACGTGTCCAAACCATCTTGAATCTTTTTTCTTCATGTTACTTAAAACGTTGTTATTTGTTTTATCAAACACTGTTTATTCCACTTTTTGTAACGGTACAACCCTACCGGTTCCAAGGCTTTTCCCTCATCTTCATTAGTCCTGTTTGTGCTCCCCTGAAGATGAGGTGAAAGCCTTGAAACCAGTAGGGTTATACCAACGACAAAAAGTGGAATAAACAGTGTTTGATAAAACAAATTACAATGTCTTTAAACCTCCACAGTGTTAATGCCTTAACTATAAATAATATATTACTTAAAACGTTTATTTTACTAAGGCATTCATATGTGATGTTTTTCACGCCCCCTCTTTTCATACACACTCCACAAAATTTCAGTGCACGCATCTTCTTGGATAACTCAGTCATGCTACCAGACGGGAATATACAATGAAAGGACTGGTGATCCAAAAGGAAATATAATTCCCGTCCGGAATCAGTACCGGACAGAGACGTCTAGAGATTCAAATACAATCAAGCACGTCTAAATATTCAAATACAATCAAGCACGTCTAAATATTCAAATACAATCAAGCACGTCTAAATATTCAAATACAATCAAGCACGTCTAAATATTCAAATACAATCAAGCACGTCTAAAGATTCAAATGCAATCAAGCACGTCTAAAGATTCAAATACAATCAAGCACGTCTAAAGATTCAGATACAATCAAGAACTCTGTGATATCTACCAGGTTCCAGGAGCTTTAAAACTATCGTTATCAAACAGAGCAACTTGAGAGATGGGAAAAATCAGGACACCACAACTTCGTTGTAAAACCAGCTTAAGCGATGGTACGCAGAGAAAAATGTGCTGAAGTGGAGACGAATAGGCAGAAAGAAAACTCGCTTTTAAAGAAAAAAGACACACATCACACCATATCCCTGTTGATAAAGACAGAGACGAAAAAGCGCCAGACTTTCCGATCGCAACACACAACACACATCGTTCGTCTTCCTTACATCAATACGCCTTCTCGACATACAGCGAATACAATTTTTCTTACTTTTAAAATTTACTTCCATACGCTTGATTCAAATATTTTTTTCCTTACTTTTTCCTCTACCACGTCTTATACTCACATTTCTAATGTGTATATATTTTGTTTAACTTTCTACATTCATTTGTTGCACGTGCCCAAACAATATATACTGATCAGAGTATTCCTGTTCATCTTAATCAACGCACCAATATTAAATTATAATTCATCCCTTATTTTCGTATTCTGTCATACATTATCACCCTTTGTATTCTTCTAAGTGCACGCATTTCTGCAGCATTTAAAGATACAATAATTCCATTTTTGTTAATGATACAATAGACCGGAATACCGGTTATCGAAATTCGTGGATAAACATCCCTTAGTTGATAGCAGCTTGCTTATTGCTACATATTTAGTTAGCACGTATCACGGTGTACTTTTGGGGATCGAGGTTCGGTCAAAACTCTGAGATTGATGACTTGGTCTGGTTTGTGGGCAGAAACAAATTGAAATGTCTGGATAGGCTTGACTTACTTATTGAAAAAAAAAACTATTTGATTGAAATAGTTGTTTCTAACAAATCGTCAAATGTTTCAAGTGTAAAATGTTTTTCAAGAATACTGAAGATTGAAGAAGACGACCTCCGTGGCCTGGTGGTAAGACGCTTCTCTGCCGATCCGGAGGTTGCGGGTTCGATCCCCGCTGGAATCTAGATTTTTTTTTAAATGGAATTTCATTCTATAGAAATACTGAAGAAGACGACCTCCGTGGCCTGGTGGTAAGACGCTTGTCTGCCGATCCGGAGGTTGCGGGTTCGATCCCCGCTGGAATCCAGATTTTTTTAATGGAATTTCAGTCTGGTTTTCACTAGGACTCATTACAAAATATCTTTCTGGTTGGTTGGAAGAGATTGCCACATGGCAATAAACTTGCCAGGTGAAATTAAACAAAAAAAAAAGATTATCGGTGATTTATATGAGCTGAGGGAATTTTATGAATATCACGCATTATAGGAAATTATCGAATCGTGCATTACGAAAATTATACATAAAGCCATGAGCACTGGTTAGGCATGCCAGATGTATGCCAGAGCACTGGTTAGGATGAATGTGGTCTTAAGACTGAGGTGTTTAGTAGGATGAAGAAGAATACGTTGAGATTTTTTGAGCATCTGGAACGAATAGTGCAAATTTATATGGAAGGCGTACGCACCAGCATTTCCATCTTCGAACTCTTCGGATCCACTGGAGGGGTCATGTCACAAATGTCTCATTCCTGCAATGATATGAAAGATATGGTTGTAAAGGCGACCGGGCATGTGATACGGATAGATGATCATAGACTCCCAAAATGCATCTTGTACGGGGAAGTTGTGGGGAAGCGAAAAATTGATGGGGAGAGGAAGCGCTATAAGGACAGTCTGCGAGAGTCGCTGACTTTGAGTAGGGTACCTGAGGACTGGGAGCAGGTTGCTCGGGTAATTTAAGAGAGAAGCCATCAAAAGCTCTGGGCTCATCTCATAACGCACCTCCTATCTAAATACACCCCCACCAATAGAGGGCGAGTTCAGCCGCAATAACATCAGATATTCATGTAAATTGTATTTGCTTTATAGCAATATAAAGTACAACACGAGAAGTGAACGAATTATATTCAATCAATAATAAAAGACCTATAAAATATAACTTAAGTTACTTTCAAAGGTTTATAGAACAAATTAAAAAAATACTTCTTCTCCCTGGCTCCATCCCAACTCATTGTTTGCGAAGACTGTTGGGGTCAGCTCTCCTCGTCCTCAGGTTGTATGCTCTTCTGTCCAGGACTACGTCCCCCAGGCCGTGCCTCTGCATCAGGTTATCTTTTTGCACCACCCATGAATTATTTGGTCTTCCTCAGGTTGTTATTCGAGGAAGATCCATGGAGATGGCCTGGTTCACAATGTGATCGGGTGATCTGCGTCCAACGTGCCCATACCATCTCAATCGTCTCTCCTCCATCTTGCTGTTGATGTATGTAACACCTAAGGCTTCCACGAATGCGTGAGCTTTTTATTTTGTCTCTTAGGGACACACCAGTTGACCATCTTAGCACGCGCATTTCAGCAGTTTCTAGTTGCCTAGAGTAAGAGTTATACATCGTCCAGCATTCGGAACCATAGAGGGTTACAAAAATACTTGAGATTAAATAAAATGTCCAGTATCTTAGTCAAGACCTTAAATTAGAAAGAGCTGGGAAAGGACTTCTCGAACTCAACGATATACGAGTATATCTGCTTTCAAAATATCCACCTAACTAAACATTGAAAGTTACACAATTATTGTATTCTTACGATTAATAAATTACGACGTGCAACTATCGTTTGTAAATTGCTTTTAACGCATTTGAATCGTAAAAGATTTCCTATGTTTCTATTAACGATGTTATTAAAAAGTTTATTCGAAATGTACATACTAGTTATGCAAAATAAATGTATACAGCGTAAGTGAGATACATTAAAAATCCTAGTTTACTGGGGATACGACAAATGAAAGGCAAAAAACCCAGATCCATTTAAATTGTGTGCCTAAATTAAATAACCTGTTGTTTTTTTTTCGCAAATTGTGGATTTATAGATTTATTGTCGTGTATAAATAAAATAATATTAAAATAAATAAATTGAAATGTTGTTTTAAAAAATCTTAATTTTTATAGCACTTTCCATTTAGTGTTACTTTCAGTCCATAATATTTTTTGTAAACATTAAGTATGAAAAATTCGCTGTATTAATAACAATGCTATCTTTTTTCCAAATAAATGACCATTTAAATTTCTACATCAGTTCTTTCTTTCCCATACCTTTTCTTCCGTAATAATATGATTCTCTCTCAGGTCCATTTGGTTCAAATTAACCTTTTATCATAAGATGACACTCGTTCCAGTCCGCTCCAGTGATTTAGAACAGGGGCGGATTCTGATATAGGGTAAAAAATATCCACATATTGATTATTAATAAAAATTTCATAAAAGATTAATCAATATAGCTTAAAACATTTTCCATTCTTTTCATTTAACAACGAAAATGTTGCTAGGCTTAACTTGTATTTCACAAGACCAGACATTTATTTTAGAATGGGTTACTTGACTAGGCTTGTATTTCACAAGACCAGGCATTTATTTCACAGTGGAAGTTATCCTAGACTAGACTTGTATTTCACAAGACCAGACATTTATTTCAGAATGGAAAAGATTCTAAGCTTAATTTGTATTTCAAAATACTAGGCATTTATTTGAAAATGGAAGTATTACTAGACAAGACTTGAATTTTATAAGACAAGCCCATTTATTATTCAATGGAAGTCTTACTTGACTAGACTGTTATTTTTAATTGGAGTGCTTTTATTTCTTAATACAAGTCTTATTTGACTAGACTTGTACAATATATCACAAAACCAAAGATTTTTTTACAATATAAGTGACCCTAGACTAGACTTGTATTTCAGAAGCCAAGACATTTAATTTACAATTGAAACGTTATTATACTTGACTTGTATTTCACAAGACCAGACATTTATTGCACAATTGAAGTGTTACTAGACTAGACTTGTATTTTACAAGACCCGATATTATTTCCACAATGATAGTTTCATTAGACTAATTAGACTGCCCATGCTCAGATAGATTTTTTCGCAGACTGCTTCGAATACTTCTTATTTTAGAGGTTTATCTTCTTGTTTCTTTAAGTATCCTTCAACGTATCCAAGTGATTCGAATATATTTAAAAGCGTGGCTGGGAGACAATATTGTATTTGTTCCATGTAATCGACCCTTCGAGTCTAGAACTAGTGGAGTAGGCACGTCACTCTCAGTTAGTCCTAACGCATGTTGGTAACATAACCGCATTCAAATGTTATGTTACTAACATATGTGTTGTTACAAGAAGAACTCGTATACCAAATCGTGACCCCTTTTTCTGATACCATCAGGAATCGAACTAAAATCCTTCAGATTGAAGTTAAGCTTCCTAACAACTAGGCTATGGAGGTTGTCAAAAAGGGGGGATAATAAATATGTTTAATTGTAACACTTTTATTTCTTAAGGTGAAATAAAATAAACAGTTTTTGTTAATTACAATTAAAACGTAATTTGTAAAATTCCGCAATAAAAGTTACACCGAGAATAAATAAAAGTCACACTGAAATTAAATAAAAGTCACACTGAAATTAAATAAAGACTTTTTGAAAACTATTAAGTTTTCCAGTCCAACATAAATGGAATAAAATCTCGATAAATATACATATTTCACAGTGGAAGTATATTGTGCAGTGGGTGTAAATTTTTGCTAATGAATGTACACCTTCACCAAAATAATCACAATCGATGTGATAAAAATAATTCGTTTAAAAATGGTAAAATCATGCACATTAGTGATTGTATACCCTTCTAGTGTTAGTTCACCTTTACTAACTGGAGTTGGGAAAAGAATATTTAAACATAACGATAAAATGATTTTAAAGAATATTTTCATGCATTATGAAATGTCTAAGAGTTTCGGTGAGCATGAGTAGCAGTAGTAACGGAAATTAATTGGACAGATTGGAGACCCTAGAAATTTCTAAGTCAGTACATTGAGGCGAACATCTGGTAAACACATATATCCCAAAAATCTCCCCGCTGCTGGCCGAGATCGCCCCATGCCTCCCTCAGCCCTCAGTCCTCAACCCAAATGTCACCAACCATTAAAAGCGTGTATATCGGTACCATTTCGAACAGAATTCAGTTTGGTTTGTGCTCCCCTGAAGATGAGGTGAAAGCCTTGAAACAGGTAGGGTTATACTGCTACAAAAAGTGGAATAAACTGGGTTTGATAAAACAAATTACAAAGTTAACACTTAAGTACACATTATTTGATATATTTAGTGAATATATACTTTAAATAGTATAGGTTTACATTCCCTGACCATCCGTTTCCATTAAGGTGAGTAAAATATTTTTCTGCAAAACGAGTTATTAAAATCCAATCCGATGCTGTTTATTAACCTTTTTATAAATGTTGACCAGTTTAGGGGGTTTAAGTTATGGCATAATAAACATGGATATTTTATAACTATTGGCAACAAAAAGGGCAAGGTTTTATCTCTTTTGTAAAATCATATTATTTAACGACAACGCTTCACACAGGTATAAGACGCTTTTGATGAAAAGAAATCCTGGCCCATTATATAAATTGACATACATTTTTCAAAACCCTGGAGTAAGTGAGGTCGTCCTTTATTCGTCCATATAATCAAACACACATCTGTAGTACATGACCAAAATATGTTATATTCAGATAGAATTTATTCAGATAGAATTTATTCAGATAGAATTTATTATAAGTGTGAAAAAGTTTGCGGCGGCGTTTGGTAAACTCCCTTACATCCTTAAATCTCCAAAATACCCCAATCATTTGAAAAAGAGAGTCTTTGATTCATGCATCTAACTGATCCTCACATATGGAATCGAAACCTCTGTCCTAACAAAACGAATAACGCAAAAACTATTAGTGACACAGATAGCCATGGAGAGGAGGGTGCTGGGAGTTTCACTGCGAGATAGAAATACCAACAAATTGATAAGAGAGAAAACCAAAGTCACGGATGTAGTTGAGAGAGCAGCTGCCTTAAAATGGAGCTGTGCAGGACATATTGCCAGATGCTCTGACTCTCGATGGAAGAAAAAGGTCCTAGAATGGCAGCCTAGAACAGGCAGGAGAGGTGTGGGGAGACCACAGGCTAGATGGTCGGACGATATAAGACGGACCGCAGGGATGAAGTGGATGCAGTTTGCCCGAAATAGGGAGTTGTAGAGGATCAAAGGGGAGGCCTATATTCAGGGATGGGTCCAGAATGGCTGAAGAAGAAGACGAAGTGAAAAAGTTTTGCGGTAATTTTCTATCGCTGAAATTTCACATTGTAAAACATACTTTATAACTCTCATTACCGTTTGTCCCTTTAAGGTGAAAAACTTGTTTTAAGGATGTTCAAACTATTATTTTTTCAATATCGTTATAATTAGCCGACTTTAAAAATATTTTAAAATGTTGATTTTTATTTTAGGAAACATATATTATGTATACATTTGACTTATCTTTTTTGAAGAAAGAATTAAAGTCTTAAAATTACAATACTAAACTTATTTTACCGTTTTCCATATTTTAGATAAAACTTTTGATTAAATTGTATTTTCTCTACAAAGATTATCAGGATTTTATATATTCGAGATTTTCCCATTTTATTCACTTTTAATTGCAAAGTGGTTATATAAAGTATAGATGACAGATGAGTTTGTTAATTTAATTTTTTGCTAAGCAGCGGCTTGGGGGCGGGGATTTTTGATGAAATTATGTAAATTTATTTTATTCTCGTCTTTTTTATCGCAACTTCAATACTGAGGAACATGACTAACAAATCTTTGACAATATTTATATGGTGTATTTGAGAAAGAAAATGGTGGTATCTCATTACCAGAGCACCACAGTAAATGTTAAAGGAATTGTATACATGTTGTATATTTTATTTATAAAACTTACATAAATAGGTTAAATCCAATTACACAAAAAGCTTAAAAAGAAAATGGTGGTATCTCATTACCAGAGCACCACAGTAAATGTTAAAGGAATTGTATACATGTTGTATATTTTATTTATAAAACTTACATAAATAGGTTAAATCCAATTACACAAAAAGCTTAAAAATACATTATATACAACAGCAAGGTAATAAAAGTTAGTAAACAAGAACATATTTGTTTAGTCGAAACAACTTACTCCCAAAGCTAAAAAAGCTCAAAAAATGCTTTTTCATAAACATTTTCAGAGATATAGAAGACGTCAATATATGAAGTTTTATTTAAAAAATGGAGTCCATAATACAGGAGGAAAACATTAGGCAGGTAATTTTTATTTATTGCTAGTCTAGTTATGAAAATATTTCTGTATCTCGCAAAGCTGTTACAAACAAAAAACTTTATGTTTTCCAACATAGATGGATTATGGTAAGCTCATGTTAGCAGCTTAAAGGTAGAATAAGCGACCCTTATATCTCTCCTAACGCTATGAAGATAGAATCCCAACACACTCGTAATGAGAAGGAACCTTGTAATATATGGCCACGGGGAGAAACTGTACTCCCGTAAATAGAGAAATCTTAAAAATTTCTAATACACTTTATCCACTATTGGAGAGTAACGAATCCCCCTTGGATTCTACATCAGTTTTCCACATTCTAACTCACTACAAACCAGCGCATTGTAGAAGGACCTGAGAACCTCTCACCCTCCAAATAACTTAAGGACTCGGATCACAAACCTTAGTACCCTATAAACAGAATCTTACAGTTCCTCATCATGACGACTAAATGAAAGCCTACTGTTAAAATTAATATCCAAATATTTGATGCGTTCTACTCATTGTGTGAGCTTTGCTGCATTTACACGGTTTTATTTTATTAGAGTTGTCAAATCTTACGAGTGGCTGCAAATTGATATTTTTACATTGTGTTTGTTTTTATAAGATGTTAATCATGTGGGTGTAAGTAAAATGTCTCAGAACAGGCAATGAGTCTAGTAAAACCGCTGATATAGACCGTTTATCTTATAAATAATAAAGGGTCTTTCAAATTGAGTGTTTTTTTTATTCATTTTTTTAAATTCTTGAATAAAACACACAATTGGCTTTGATTTAAAAAAAAATATTGGTCATTGAAGTATGACATTTAAAAACAAAAAACAATATACGCCAAATGTCTACCTTTTGCAGCTCCACAGATGTCCACTCTTTTGTCAAAATTTTCGATGACATTTTGGCAGAATTGCGGTTCTAACTCGCCAATAACGCGAATAATTTCGTCCTTCAGCTCAGGAATTGATTGAAGGTCATTCTTATAGACCTGGCTTTTCACGTTACCCTATAAAAATAGTACAACGGTGTCAGATCACACGATCTCGATAGCCAGTTAACATCACCGTTTCCGGAGATTACAATACATAAAATAATTTAACAATTTGAACGCGTTCTTGTATTTTATATGACTCTATTTTTATAAATGTCATACATTACACATCTCAAATGTTACAAGACCCAGGCAAGTTTGCGACGCCATCTGTGGTTTATCCAAGAATTAAAAAAAAACCGCTCAATTTGAAAGATCCTTTAATTACATCAAGATTGAAATAAAGAAAAAAAGATATATTTTGAGACTTGTCATTCAGGATTTTAGGCTTTTCATTCTTCGGGTTTTTGTAGAATCTTCTCTAAAGTCATGAAATTCCATAAGTCATGATTCAAATCAAACATATATATCAAATCCAGGAATTCAAAATTATAAAGCATCTTACTTTTCATAAAACCAACCTTTGAGTGTCACAATATACAGAAATTTGAAACGTTGCTAGAGTTTGCTTTTAAGCACTGTCGTAAAAACTGTAATTAAGTTCTCCTGCAACGTTCGTACTTTATAAAAACGAGCTGGACACAAAATAATATAATTAGAATAATACCCAATTTCTGGTGGCTAGTTGCTCTACATTTGCTTTGGTTTCTCGGAGATATATTGCCCATTTTGCTTAATATGGCTTTCAGTAGCCCATTGTTGTGTTGCAGTTTCATGTAACGTAATAACAAGTCATATTATGCATGGTTACTGAAGCTTGAAGTACCACATTGAAGGAAATATGTTAATAAATAGAATAAACTTGAGTTAAAAACTGACATTTTTAAAAGGATGAAAGAAACACGTTAAACTGGTCTCGTTAAACAAGTAAAACTTACAAAAAATATATATTAACAGTTGTGATAGAGAATCATCGAGAAAAGTACGATTGGGTTAAGTGAATGTAATTTTTAAAAAAGATAGGAGTAAGAGAAACAGAAAGAGGTGTGTGAAAAGATGTACGGATTTTTAGAGATAAAGGAAGCATTTCGTGATAGAAAAGGTTGACTCTGTTCTAATCGTTGCATTCCTCAACAGAGAAATAGCATGAATAGTACATACGAGTATATATCTAAAATAGACTACCAATGTAACATAAGCATATGAATCTAGTTCACGCATAATCTGCTGTTATAAAAGCTTTTCAATTTTCCCTCTTTTATAATTTGATTAATTTTGTCTTTCCAAGTTCTTCTAGGACCTTCCTAACTTCTCGTGCCTTCTACACGATTAATATTGATTATTTTTGTAAATCTTTTATCATTCATTCTTTGTACGTGGTCGACTCCTCTAAATGAATCCAACCATCGAATCATCCATATGTTTTTATCTTAAGCACTACGTTTCCTTTCAATCCACATTCTTTCCTAATATACTATTTTTTTACTCTTTCATATATTGTTTTTTTCTGTGCATTCTAAGCAATGCTCTCACTTCACTTACAATTTATCATACTGTGATCCCTTTTTTTTACCACATCCAACATTCCCTTGCATATTCTACTTTTGAGATAATGATTTCATTATGAGCACACTTTTAGTTTAGTGAAAATTTAATTCTAAAAATTACTTAACTCCGAACAAAAATATTGGAACTAATTTGTTCGTAGTGAAAAATAGTCCAATGATTACAATAAGATATAAAGGAAAATAAGGATAAAAGGATACACTGAGTAAGGTAAAAAATTATAATTTTCTCTTAATCATGATTAAGAATGTGTGTCTAAGATTCATTTTCAACCTACGAAAGTACGATCGTATAACTTCATACTAGAAGGCATTGAACTGGTTGAATGTTAGAAATAGACACCAAATTCACATACTGTCTCTATTGTATAATATCCTTAACTGTCCCGCCACCCCCTCTTATTTCACCGAAATTTTTCAGCGTCTTTCGAATCATGGATTAGCGCTACGCTCAAACAGAGATTGTTTATTGGCCTTTCCAGTTCACCGCTTCGTTTTCTTTACGTCGTCCTTTACTGTCCATGCAGTGAGACTCTGAAATCAGTTACAAACTAATAAAAGACTCGCTCCGTCCTCGGCATGCTTTAAAGCGACTGAAAAGCATGCTTTAAAGTGACTGAAAAAAATCTTAATTTCTAGTCCGTAAAACAACGTGTTTAATTCCTGATTTTTATTTTCCTTTCCTCTCCGCCATCCCTTCCTTTCCATCTGATTGATGATATCTCACTTTATATGAAAAATCATGTTCGGGTGATTGTCCGTCTTTGTGGGGTTCGTAGGCATGTGATCATGTATATGTTTATGGATTTCGTGGGGGGGATAATTATTTGAATGATTTATGCGACCACGTAGCTTGCTTCATTTACTTTTGTCTGGTTGGTTGGAAGAGATTGCCACCTGGCAATAAGCCCGCAAGATTGTAATTGCAATAAAAGTGTTAAACAAATAAAATAAAGAATGTTGTACATCGATCACTCTTAGAAGATCGTTTCTCAGTCATACTAAGTGAACCGCAAATGAAGATACCTATGTGAAATATGGTATTGCGTGTTGATATGCAAATGAGTCTCTCATCAATATATCCAAGGCCAGTTTGGATATGTTGAGTGGCGCTTAACGAATTTATGAACTTCAGAGAATGAGTTAAGCGATTTTTTACAAAATAAATACAATAGTATGAAATGAATGAAGACAAAGAAAGAAAATTAACTTGTAAATTACTGAAGAAGAATTTGGAGGAATTCCAAATAAGCAAAATGATTTAAGTATGAGAAAAAAAAGAGCAAGGGTTTCAAGAAGACAAACACTGTACTGATTCGAACGTTATTTAATACTCTTCTTTTCAAAGAAACTTAAAATACAACGAAACAACACGTCTTCATAAACTCTAGTTAACATACAACTGAGGGTAGAGATATCAAGTTTATGTTGTTTATAGTTGAGGCATTAACGTTGTGGAGGTTTAAATACATTGTAATTTATTTTTATCAAACACTGTTTAATTTTTCTATCGATGATGACCAAATTCTTACATATCAGTAGTAACGGAAATAAATTGAACAGATTAGAGGCCCTAGAAATTTCCAAGTGAGTACATCGATCCGAACATCTGGTGAACAGTTATATCCCAAAAATCTCTCCGCTCTTGGCCGAAATCGTCCCATGTCTCCCTCACCCCTCAGCCCCCAATCGTTGAAGCGTGTATATCGGTACCAGTTTGAACAGCATTTAGTCTTGTTTGTGCTCCCCTGAAGATGAGGTGAAATCTTTGAAACCGGTAGGGTTATACCGTTACAAAAAAATGGAATAAACAGTGTTTGATAAAAATAAATTACAATATCAAGTTTAATTGTAACATCACTGGACGTTATATCTGTCTTAACACGTTCTCAACTTTTGGTTAACGTTAAACTTTTGAATCTTAGTGGTATACGTGTATATTTGAAGTAGGCAAATGATGTACGTGTAAATAAAAGAAACATCGAGATGTGTGTTCTCTGCTTATCCCAAAAGAGACATGTCAAGATTATGTGTATGTTTTTACTGGTGATTCCACTGCAGATATTTTTTTGTGAGAAACATTTTTAAATTAACGAATATGTACATTCATGAAGGATTAAGAACACTGCAATTACACGAAAACTTAATTGGGTGCAGAATAGTCAAGTTTCTACTGCAGAGATTTATTGTTTGACTTATGGTAATTTCATTTCTGGGATTTTGAATTGGGTTCTGACTCATTTCAATGTGAAGAGATTGCAACATGGCAATAAACTCGCCAGGTTAAAAAAAAAATTGTAAATACCCGTTTTTTTTATATTAAGCATTAAATATATTGGGTCCTTACATACGAAACCGGCGTTTTGCCGTACTGGCAACTTTGATCTCAAATATCTTCTCTTTGGTTAGGAATTTCAAATTCAAATTTATACAGCTATTTACTCAAGTATTTGTGTTTCGAAAATTATAATTCATTTGTTTTTTCCTCAATTGTTTTTTTTCTTTGCGTCACTCAGTTTACAAAATGGAAAACTTGAAATATCGCGTTATTTACGAGTACGAGTTCCACCGTGGCACCAGTGCTGCAGAAACGGCTCGAAGGATTAATGATGTGTATGGCGACGGTGCCGCAAAAGAAAACACAGTGCGTTTTTGGTTCCAACGTTTTCGTTCTGGAAATTTCGACCTGCAGAACAAGCCCCGTGGAGAAAGTTGATAATGAAGAATTGAAGGCTATTGTGGAAGCGGATCCATCGCAAACCACGTCCGAGTTAGCTGCAGGCTGCGGTGTTAGTGATAAAACTGTTTTAATCCACTTGAAGCAAATTGGGAAGCTGAAAAAGCTTGAAAGGTGGGTACCTCACGAATTGAGTGAAGCAAATCAACAAACGCGCGTTGACTGCTGCGTTGCATTACTCAACCGGCACAATAATGAAGGGATTTTGAATCGAATCATTACCTGTGATGAAAAATGGATCCTGTATGATAATCGGAAGCGCTCATCGCAATGGCTGAACCCTGCCTAACCAGCCAAACCATGCCCCAAGCGAAAATTGACTCCAAAAAAGTTACTTGTGAGCGTTTGGTGGACTAGTGCTGGTGTCGTTCACTACAGCTTTCTTAAATCTGGCCAGACGATTACGGCAGATGTCTATTGTCAGCAACTGCAAACCATGATGGAAAAGCTAGCTGCTAAACAACCGAGGCTGGTTAATCCCTCTAGGCCACTGCTGCTTCATGATAACGCTAGACCACACACTGCACAACAGACGGCTACCAAATTAGAAGAGCTTCAATTGGAATGTCTAAGACATCCACCGTACTCTCCGGACCTTGCCCCAACAGATTACTATTTTTTTCGAAATTTGGATAACTTCTTGCAAGGGAAAAAATTCAACTCCGATGGGGCAGTCCAAACCGACTTCAAAGATTTTATTGATTCCCGTCCGAATGGTTTTTTTAGTAAAGGGATCGATGGACTACCTATGAGATGGCAAAAGTGCATAGATAGCAATGGTACATACTTTGATTAAATAAATATATTATATTAAAAAAAAATCAACTTTATGTTCCTCCCAAACAAAACGCCAATTTCGTATGTAAGGACCTAATATTTAACGGTATTTATGGTACGCATTAAAATATGTTTAATACAGTATTAGTATTATACATTAATATATATTTAATACAGTATTTGTTATCAATAATTTGTCAAACTGTCAAGAAATTTTCGGCAATGGCATAAAAACTTATTACTTAAGGTTTTTATTGCATAAAAAAGTATGTTGAGCTCAGCTTTGTCGAAAGTTTAATGTTTTATGTCATCAAGTTTATGGTATAAGTTGTTGAGTGCTAAATTTCGTCAAATGAATTACATATTCAAATCATCACGCCATGCACCTTGCAGGACAGACGGAGAGAACATATCTCCAAAACGTTCATCCAAGCACACAACTCTCACCTGCTTTATATTCATACATCTGGCCATGCACAATATTAAATTTTTCATACTTCTCACTTAACTTTATTTTAGAGAACATATCTTCTAAAAGAAGGCAAAAGAGTTTGTCTATCTTGGAAACAAAATCACATGGGATTGCCGTACAAAAAGAGAGGTTGACAATCGCATCCATCAAACAAAACTCGCCTTTAATAAGAAATCAAAGATTTTCGAATCCAACAACATGGACCTAACATAAAGCTCCGCAAGCAATTGGTCAAAACATATGTGTGGAGTATTTTGGAGTATGGTTACGAGACATGGTGCATAGGCGAAAGAGATCGAAAAATATTGGAGGCCTTCAAGATATGGAGCTATAGACAAATCCTAAGGATTTTCTGGAGAAACCATATTACAAATGACGAGGTTCTCAAAAGGATCGAAGAAACCAGGCACCTGTCAAACACCATATCGGAAAGGCGAGCAGAATAGATGGGTCATATGCTGCAACATGAAAATCTCCTGCACAATATACTGCAGGGAATGATTGAGCGATTGATTGGCAGAGGGTCCCCTCGCTGAGAGTATCTGAAGCAAATATGCCACGATATGGACTGCACCTCCTATACAGAGCTCAAGAGGATTGCTTAGGACCGAGCGGGGTGGAGGAGGATATGCAGGACTTTGCTGCTAACCAATCCCCAGGATTGAAACTGAAGACGAAGAAGATCTGCTAAACTGTACATCCAAGCACACAACTTTTGCCTCCTCCAAATTCATACATCTCGTCATGTACAATATTTTATAATTCATACTTCACATTTAAACTTCTTTTAAATCAGGTTAATTTGATCGAGATATGTTTTCCTCGGTCTATCTCTTACACGCACACCTGGCACTTCAGACTTATATCATATACTCGGTTGATCATCAAGTCGTTCTCTCAAATAGCTACGTCTGATAAAAATTTGCAATTGATATTTTCACACAATCGAAAA
This sequence comes from Odontocerum albicorne, assembly GCA_949825065.1. NCBI lineage: Eukaryota > Metazoa > Arthropoda > Insecta > Trichoptera > Odontoceridae > Odontocerum > Odontocerum albicorne. Next base: position 4,458,926 of record OX463855.1, read on the forward strand.
TAATGTGTATTTGAAGGAGTTTCCACTTAAAATGGAATTATTTCAGAATCAATAAAATGTTTGTTCCCAATTAGTTTCAAATACTCGGCACTTTAATTCTTTGTCACTCAAGATAAAATTTCGTAGTTCTTACCGTACAAACATATTTTACATTTATCTTAAAAAAACTTATTCCTATTTTTCAACTCAAGTAACAAAAGAAATTATACGAATAGTTTTCTTTCAATTTCTTTTTTACTCTAGCTGAAAGAATAAGATATATGAATTGACGCAACATAAAAAAAAATAGCTCGTTTATTCAAAGAATCTTTGTTTAAACTTGTGGCTGGATTACATTGATAGCGGGCGTTCAAGTTTTCTACACAGTTTGACAGTTTGCTGAGAAAAATATCACTTTTCAGGCGGAAAATGTAAGGAAAAAGAGGAAAGTTTAGCCGGCGCGGTGACACGAAAGGAAACGTGGAATGGAAAAGTGTTGGCGCTTTGTTTCCAGTTCATTAAGCAGTCAATTTGCCGTCACTCTCGCTGCATTATTGTCGCACCGTATTGAAGTGAGGAAATAATGATGATTGATTGCTCGCCCGTACTGATTGACAGATGAACAAAGAATCCACTTGTTATTTGCGCCCTTTACCAACTTTTATTTTTATTTTACTTATCGAAAATAAAATAATACTTTAACTTCTAAGCGAGTGAGATTTTGTTAGCAAAATAAAAAATTTATTTTGTAAGTTATATAAAAAAACGTAATTGCGGCCGCCATATACAAAATAATTGAATAAATAAGAACATTTGAGCCTTGTCCGTTTTACGAATAAATTCATGTATTCGGGAAAAAAACATCGGACGTACCATGTATGTCCATACTCTCTTGAGGTAAAAATTCGCTCGCCGTACACCGTACGGCCATACTCCTTTAAAGGTTAATATATTGGATATACGACTACTAAAGAAAGGTCTATAATGTGAGGTGCATGGCCGCGTGGTAACGCACTGTACTTCCGTGCGGAAGGTCGTCGGTTCGAACCCCGCGCTGTACTGCTCCCCTCGAACGACCCAGGCACTTTTTCCGCCTAGTGTTCGAAGGTATAAGAATACCTATGATTTCGGTCATATATATTCTTTAAAAAATATTATCCTGCGATTATAAAAATGAGATTAGAACTTGTACATTTTATTTATATAGATCCATTAAAATTGTATGTCCAAATCAAATTACTTGTTGTTTTTTCGCAAATTGTGTATATTTCTTTTCATGTGTAATAATAAATAAATAAAAAAAAATTTATAGTTAAGGCGTTTACATTGTAGAGGTTTAAATACATTGTAATTTGTTTTATCAAACACTGTTTATTCAACTTTTTGTTTTATTTAACACTGTTTATTCCACAAAAAGTGGAATAAATGCTCCCCTGATGATGAGATGAAAATCTTAGAACCGGTAGGGCTTGTGGCGGTCGCCCACTCGAAATACTGTGGGTATTCATACATACGGTCAATGACCGATGAAATGACCTTCGGATTCCTCGATAAATCTAAGTAAACAAGTCCGAAGGTCACCCGCCGGCCATTCATCCCATAGCCGAGCGGACCGCAGTCCATACTAGAGAAAGAACGCACCACGCTGTCTCGCTGGTTCCGTAAATAGATTGTTACCTACATACAACAATTAATCGTTTTACATTCACAGAAGCGAGACGTAGGCATATCGCGAGCGCGTTCTCGCGCACATTCTAAAAAGATATAAATACCTACGTTACTAATAAAATTCCACTCTCTCTTTCCGCATTGCGATCTAACGTGTTTTATTATTTATCAATGAATCATCCTCATCATCTCGTCCCACTAGGACACAGTTCCTTAAGGCTATACCGTTACATGAAGTGGAATAAACAGTGTTTAATAAAATAAAAAGTGGAATAAACAGTGTTTGATAAAACAAATTACTATATCTGTTTTGTTAATGTTTCATGTCAAAACCATCTCAGCGTGCTCTACTTCGTTTCATTCCCATACAACAAAATTGGTACGAAAATACTTTTGTGGACTATCATCTTAGCAAGTTTTGATAATATCCGGTTTGTATATATACTTTTTATTGCCCGATTGACTTTGTTTCCTATACGTACACGTCGTTCGATATCCCTCTATTTTTCCCCATCACCTGTGAAAATACATTCACATAGCAGAATTTCTCAACTGGTTCCAATCTTTCTTTATTGACTCATATATCGCGTATAATTTTTCTTTCATACCAAATTACTGTTTAAAAAAACAGCGTACGTCTAATATTAATTTTAATGTTTTTTTTGTGGATAGGTAGTTTAAATACTCTTTTGTTTGGGATACAGGAGTAACATATTAAATTGCCAATTCTTTAATTTTCAAAAAACATAAAATGATATTTTTATCTTAAAAGTGTGCACCTATTCTAAGGTAACTTAATGTTAAATAAAATTATTAAAACACATATTTTTTAGTCTCATTTGTTTTATCAAATACTGTTTATTCCATTTTTTTGTAACGGTATAACCCTACCGGTTTCAAAGCTTTCACCTTATCATCAGGGGAGCACAAACAAGACTTGTTTGTGTTTGTGCTCTTGTTTGTGCTCCTCTGATGATGAGGTGAAAGCCTTGAAACCGGTAGAGTTATACCGTTACAAAAACGTGGAATAAACAGTGTTTGATAAAACAAATTACAATGTCTTTAAACCTACACAATGTTAATGCCTTAACAGTAAATAATACAATATAATAAATCTATTTTATCCATGCATTAATTTTGGTTGCCTTCTTTCTTTCTTACACATCTTCTGCCAAGTTCAAGTTTTACTTCCATGCATCAAGGTGAGGACTAGTAATGCCTTAACTATAAATAATATATAAAAATACATCTTTTTATTTTGCGTTCACCACTGTTTTATTTGAGTTTATTAATGCTTTCAAACACCTCCGTCTTGCTTGTCAAGTAAATTTGAACTAAAATAGGTCTAAAATACATTTTTTCTAATTGTAATTGGCATTGGAGAAGGGAGGGGAGAAGTAGTTATTAAGGCGTGGGGAATAGGTAGGCGTCAAAAGGATGTCTTTTTAACGGCAAATATATTCAGCAGAGGACTTTTGTTGAAACGTTTTTCTGCTAAACATATTTCGCATTCAAAAACCATCCTTTTGACGCCTACCTACTCCCCTTCCCTTATTACACACTTCTCTCCTCCCTCTCTTACGTGTCTATTAGAATAAGAAAAAAAAAGTTTAAACCTGATTTAGTTTTCCTGATGATGAAGACGACGATCTTTGAACGTGGCAGTGAACTCAAATTTAACATTGGTGAATACAAATGTGCTGACTGTGATAATTTCTATATAGGAATGACAGGAAGATCTTTTGAAAAGAGATTTCGTGAACACAAATACGCCTTAACAAATCGTCTAATTTATTCTGAAATGGCTAATCATTGTCACCGTGAAAATAACACATATTCTATCGATGATGCCAAATTCTTACATATCGGTAGTAACGGAAATAAATTGGACAGGTTATTAGAGGTCCTACAAATTTCTAAGTCAGTGCATCGAGGTGAACATCTGGCAAATACATATATCCCAAGAATCTCTCCGCTGCTGGCTGAAATTGTCTCATCCCTCCCTTCACCTCCAGTCGTCAACCCGAATGTTAACCGTTAGAATCGTGTATCTCGATACCATTTCGAACAGAATTCAGTCTTGTTTGTGCTTCCCTGATGATGATGTGATAGCCTTGAAACCGGTAGGGTTATACCGTTACAAAAAAGTAGAATAAATATTGTTTGATAAAACAAATTGCAATGTCTTAAAACCTTCTTCTTCTTCTTCTCCCTGGCTCCATCCCAACTCACTGTGTGCGAAGACTGTTTGGGTCAGCTCTCCTCGTCCTCAGGTTGTATGCTCTTCTGTCCCGGACTACGTCCCCCAGGTTATCTTTTTGCACCACCCATGAATTCTTTGGTCTTCCTCTGGTGGTTATTCGAGGAAGATCTTTATTTAATAAAGGAATGTCTTTAAACCTCCACAATATTAATGCCTTAACTATAAATAATATACAAAATTAATGTTTTATTAATTTTATTAACAATTTTTAAACATGAAGCATAAAGTGAAACAAGCGAATTTTCTAAGTTTAAAGAAAAAAAAACTTAATTTTGGTTTTGTCCCTTCTTTCCAGAATCTCCGCGGAAACCAGACCGACGCCTGTGAGAGACAAGACCCATGTCAGCACGGAGGTATCTGTATATCAACAGACTCCGGACCCATCTGCGAATGCAGGAATCTCGAATATGAGGGAGCTTACTGTGAAAAGGGTAAGTACTCACGCGTTATGCATGTCTACGTAGGAGTATTGTTCATGTCTATATAACAACTGTAAAGTTGTAGATTTTTTGAACAATTGTTCAAACAATCTTTTGTTTGGAACAATTTTTTTTTTTTAAGAATAAATATGTCCGAAGTCATAGGTATCCTTATACCCTCGAACACTAGGCGGAAAAAGTACCTGTGTCGTTCGAGGGGAGTAGCACAGTGCGGGGTTCGAACCGAAGACCTTTCGCACGGAAGTCCAGTACGTTACCGCGCGACCATGCACTATCACCAATTGGTTTGCATGAATTTAAAAATGAACTGATTCTGGATACGAATATTAAAAATACGAGCATGATACAAAATATCAATACAAGCAAAAAAATATATGTTTTATATAAAAAAGTTGGAAAATATGGAATAAAAAAAAACATCGTTGCTCATTACTGAGTGACACGATCGATGGAATTTCGATGGTACAAGTCGCAAAGACAAGTCTTTACTTCCTTGCTATCAAATGGCAGTGTACAGGTTTCCCTTAATCCCTTTATCTTGCAGACCTTTTCCTCTTCTTTGTGGCATATTTCCTATAACCATTAATTTCTCATAATTATCTCACGAACCCCTGAAAATGAGCCCAAAAAACTTCGTAATATAAAATATAACTGATGGAGTACGGTGACGTTTGTTCCTCTGGATGTCCACAAGATTCTCAGGATCCGACACTAATATATTACTAAATCTCAAAGGAATTCATTATTACACATTCTAAGGTTTATATATTTATCCATATTTCTGAGCCATACAAGAATATGGAAACCGGTCAGAATTGGGATAAGATTTGAGTTGGTTCGATATGAAATACCCTGATCTTTACATATTTTTACTAATCGGGTAATGATGTTTTTTAAAAATTTTATACCCTCCTTTATTTACTTTTGACAACCACCCTTTGCACAAATAAAGGAGCCAAGGTGTTAGAAATCTTGGACTACTTCTAGATCGTTTAATCTACCCAATAACTGTAGGAAATAAGTTTGTCTGCATCATGAGGTTTTTTTCTAACTCATATTTGGGACTCTCCTAAGATATATTGACTCAGTATAGGATCGAAAAACTTTTAAATTAATAATTAGGTATATAATTCTTTGGTTAACTTAAAGGTAAATCAAACGTAATTCCACAAACACGATAATAACTTAAATTACTAACTTATGTGTTCCCATGACGGAGAACATGGAGCTAGGTAGTTGCATTCATCGTTAAACAGTGTTACAAAAAATTATCATATATTATACAAAATTCTTAAAAGGAGTTTTTTTTTTAAAGTTTTCCGCAAAGATTAAGCTTTGATAAGAAGTTCAAAATTACTTATTTTGGTTATTTTAATCTAATTTACTATCTCTCTCAGTATTTTAAATCACGGACTAGTAAATGAGGAAAAATAAATATAATTTCTTTCAATGGTATGGTCCTATTCTACAAAGCCGAATCGGTGATTCAGATATACTATATTAAAAAAGTAGAGCGGTAACACGATCTTCGGCTCCAATCATTAAGTCTTCGGGTTCAGAATCGTGGGAATAGTCACGGGATTCATGGTTCATCGTCGCACGTCGACAAATAACAACACTCGCACTCGTATAACGCATGTAAGTTTTGTCACCAGTATATGCGCTAACAAAACTGGGATCCTTTTATATTTATTTTTTCGGATATCATTGGGGATCAAAAATTGGAACTCCAGGGTGGCAATTAAATGTTTTACGGACTTAGCTATGGAAGTTCTTAAAAACAATAAAAGGCAAAACTTAAGAGCTAAGATAAATAAATAACTTCAATGATTTAAATATAATCAGAACCCTGCGCTCCATCGCAGGCAGAACTCTTAGAGATCGGATCAGAAATAAGACGATAAGATCTGTCTGTGATGTTGAAGACATAGTGAGGTGGGGAAGAAGCAGAAGGCGCTTCTGGAGGGATTATGTGGACCGCATGAAGGATATAAGACTGGCAAGAATCGCTACGACTGAAAACTCTAACAGCAGGAGATTACCAGGAAGGCCGCCGAAAAGGTGGAAGGACAGCTGGACGCTATCATCCCAGGACAGCTCAGCATAACAAACAGGTCATACGACCTAAACCAACAGGAACAAGAAGAATGATTGAAGTATAAGAAATTTTATAATATTGCATTTGACTTTCGTTGTATAGAAAATTGTCATGTAGGTATTTCTACCAAAACCCAGAAATATTCTAAAAATGTTTTAAGTGAAAACCAGTTATGAACTCTTTTTTTACGTAACATCGTAAATCGCATCCAAAACCACCCGCTGGAAGGCAATCGATTTACCAAATAGATCACAGAGTTCAACTAGGTGAATCAGAAGTCTGTGGGGTTCATATGCGGAAAATGATCTTGTTTATCACACACGATGAACACAAAAATACAATAAATGGCATAATTCGGAAACTTATTGGATATTTTTCCTTTGGGAGTCCTCCAAGAGGATGAAAGGACAGTAAGAAGTCAGTTATGGAAACAGGTCAAGCATATTGAAAAGGGACGATAAATAATATTTATATTTATTACTAGCTGTACCCGGCCACGCGTTGCTGTGGCTCAGTCTGGTTAAATGGAAAAGAAAGAAAAGAAAAAGCATACGTTTTTAATATCTTTAATTTCATAATGCTTGTGGGTATACAATATTTTTGATGTCTTTCAGCCACTCTTAGTTTGTCGCGTTTATCGCCGTGCTCGCAAATGATCGTATCCCTCCAAGAGGTCAATTCACGATATGATTTGAATTCAAATGAAAGATCGATTGCACTGAAAAAGAAGAAAGAAAGTTATAACAAAAAAATATAAAATTGAGAAACATTGAAAAAGGGAACTGAATAATATTGTTAACTTCGTAGACGTCTTTGTTCTTGGCGGCAGCAATAGCTCGTTCACTATGCCAATCATGATTCTTATAATTGATTTAAATGTAGGGAAATACTTTTTCACCAATTCTTCTTTTGACGTCACAATCAATGATACAGTAGTGTTTTCGCCAACGCGTCATTTTTACATAACGTGAAGAAAGCATTTAACGTTGTAGCCGGTGGATTCAGGGCTATTTGTTGCACATTTGCAGCTGTGAAATAAACGCGTTGTCCATTTTCTAGATGTACTGCTAAATGAACAACAGCTGGCGTTCATGTATGGGAAATGAAAGAATTCGCTATACAGCTTCATTGCTGCTTATGTATCTTCCAGCCTGATACTGTGCGATTTCATCGATATGTATAACCGCATTCCCATCCCACATTCTGGTTGCACGCCAAAAACTGCCATGTAGCTGCCTTTATTCACGTACTTACAAATGTATTTGATCGATTCAACGGGGTTACAGTATTCCACGTTTATGTGCGCTTTGTATGTTTTTGAATAACAAAGGCGAATATGGAACAACCCAATGGTTGTCTACTTCGATGTCACCGTTTCACATTTGTATGGTTGCTAATTTCCCGCCATCTTCTGTTGATCTTCTTCTGTATAAAGGATATCCATCGTTTCCTGTAACTTTGTTGGATACTAATGCTCGAGGATATCGTTTAGATCATTTTCCGTCTATCATGCATGGTGAATTTGGATTCAGTGTACCGCAAGGTCCATGTATCATATTTTTCGTCACAACTTCATGCAAATCCTTATCGACGTCGGCATCGGGTATTTCAGCGCACATTACATTGTCGATTTCGTTTGAAGTGATTTTGTTATAGATCCAGATTGGTACTATATATTCGCATGAGGCCATCCTCTCTTTTGCCATTCCACTGAGTATATTCAGCAGCGCACAGACCCAAACACTTCATGTTTTACCATGAGCTGTTGTATATCGTCCCAAGCTGGATTGCATGTGAATGTAGTGAATAGGTCTGGACACCCGTAGTAATGAACATACGCAATTGCATATTGAGCGTACTCGTGCATATGACGTAGACTGCCTGTATATGAAGATGGCCAAATCTTTAGTCTTCCAACGTTAGTTGTATTACCGTCATTTACAACTGCATCTCGCAAATGAACGTATTCTTCAGAGCGAAGCTTGGTTTGATTAAAACGGATGAATATCAAACTAATTTAAAAAATCTCCATTTCTACATACGATTTGATAGATTTGAAATATAAACATAGAGATAAAATTAAACTCTATATAAAAAAAGATACATTTGATATTCCTAATGACCTATTTCAGTCACTATCAGCCTGTCGCGTACATTCTGTTGAGAACGAACCAGTTCTGAAACTGCAGAACGCGATCGCCGTGCTCGCAACCGTGCATCCTCAAGTCTGGCTACACGTTGTTCTGCTGCTTCCTCGACATTTTGATGAACTAAAGCAGATAGATTGCAGAAAAAGAAGAAAGAAAGTTATAGCAAAAACATATAAAATAGTAAACCTTTAAAAATATGAGTGAAACATTAAGTTATGAGACAATGAAATTTCCGTTCCCAATTTCCAGCAATTGATGTGAGAATATCTCAGCTGATCAATCGTTTTGCAGCTGGACACGCATTTGTCAAATATTTGTCCAATAGGAGTATTGTTAAGTAAATCCGGAGATAATTGGAACGAATTAAATGTTAAGCAAAAAAAGAGGTTATTGGAATTAATTAAATGTTAAGGAAAGACATTGCAAACATTGCAAACTACGCACGAATTTAATTTGGATGTGACATGTTTGATCGCGTCATTAATGAACAATAAATATCGATTCTAATAAATAGCAAGGTATTTAGGTAAATACATTACAAAAAACAAACAATAATGACACATTAATACATCTTTTTACAAATTAGCAAAAATTTGTCCGTTCGTTTAAAATAAATATGACGTTTGTCAAAAATGTACATACCAGCATCATGTTGTCTCTGTGAAGCAAATGATCGCGTCACTCCAAGAGATCAATTCACGATATGATTTGAATTCAAACGAAAATCAATCAATAAAATTAAATTTTACCGCTAATTGAACAGAAAAATAAAAAAATAAGTTAAAAATACTAAGTGAAAAAGATATTCTTAGAGGTAGATATGTCAACAACGCACATTACGAAATGAAAATGGCGGATAAATTAACGCAGATGGCGCTATACAAAAAAAATATATAATAAAATAATATTTTATATATTAGGTGTACCAATAAGTTTCCGCCGTTTTTTATAAAAAAATGGGCATTTATTGTGAAAGAACGGAACCTCATGTTTTATTCGAAGTAGTACCCATCGCTTGCCACTACTTTTCCCCATCTTTCTGTCAGCATACGAATACCGCGTCAGTCATCATCATCATCTTTTGAGGCTATCCACGAATCGACTCAATTTTTGGTATCTTCATATGATGTGAAGTGCTGCTCAGACAGGCCATGCGTCATCGATCAAAACAAGTGGTAATCAGAAGGAGCAATGTCTAGTGAATACAGCGGGTGGGGTAAAACTTCTCAATTGAGTGTTTCCAAATAGGTTTTGTCCGGTGCCGCAACATGTGGACTAGCATTATCATGCAGGAGAATAATTTTGTCGTGTCTGGCGTAGTAGTGGGCGCGCTTTTCCTCGAGTGCTCGACTCAATCTCATCAATTATGTTCGGTAGACAGCCCCAGCAATGGTTTCATTCGGTTTGAGCAACTCATAATACACGACACCAAGCTGATCCCACCAAATACACAACAAGAGTTTTTTTCCATGAATATTTGGCTTAGTCGTAGATGTTGAAGCATGACCAGGGGATCCCCATGATTTCTTCCTTTTTGGATTATCATAATGGATGCATTTTTCATCACCAGTGACTATATGGTGCAGAAAACCCTTTCGTTTATGCCTGGCAAGCAGCATTTCACATGTGGAAAATTGGCATTCAAAGTTTCTCCGTGTCAGTTCATATGAATCCCAATTTCTTTGTTTTTGAATCATTCCCAATGATTTCAACCCATGTGAAATTGCTTGTTGAGTCACTCCTAATGTAAGTGCAAGTTCTTCTTGCGTTTGGCACGAATCTTGATCCAATAATACTTCCAATTCCGCGTCTTCGTACACTTTCGGCCTTCCGCTACGTTCTTTGTCTTCGATGTCAAATTCACCGTTCTTAAACTTTTGAAACCACTCACGACAACTTCTCTCACTTAAGGCAGCCTCACCATATGCTTCTACAAGCAATCGATGCGCCTCAGCTGCAGATTTCTTCAAATTGAAGAAGTAAATCAAAAGTTCCCGCAAACGACGCTTATTCGGCTCAAAACTTGACATTTTCGAACACAAAAAAATATGTTATACTGATAAAAATTCACTAATATTTCAAGGTCATGTTGTTGACAGATGTCCAACCTTACGATAATGACATTTTACATATGACAATTTTAACCATAACTTACTGGTGGCGCCAACTTTTGTCAAACGGCGGTGACTTATTTGTACACCCAATAATTAAAATAGTTAAGCTATAAATAATCAAATAATTATTTAAAAATAATAAATTTAATATAAATATAAAAATATAAATATATTTAATATTAAATTTCATTTTATTAAGTGTATTATATTATTATTTATTATTATTTATTATTAAAAATAAAAAATAATTTTTTTTATTAAATTAAAAGAGACTTTCTTGAATTAAATTCCACAGAATCATTTCCTAATCCTAAAAAAATCGTTAACAAATGGAAAAAAAGCAATGCGTAAAATCAACTTTTCCTAAGAGCTAAGAAGTTTCACTTCTACCACGTGAGAGTATCACGCATCTGTTTTTTTATACATACTATATAAGTTATATTTATTTTAGCGATCCTCGATCTTTTTATACATATAAGTTATCTTTATTTTAGATATTTTTATAAATATAAGCTATATTTGTTTTAGCGATTATATTTATTTTAACGATACTCGAAAGATTTGAAAACAGATAAAATATTAGTTTGATATTTTTTACAAATTTAGTATTAGTTCTGTCAAATATATTTCCTGCGCTTGCGCTATAAAGTCCTGATTCAGCCATATTAAGATTTTCTCAAGCTGCTATGACACAATGGAACTTATCCTTATTAACACAAATGTTAGTTTGACGTATCTTGGATTCTAACCTATTTTTCGCCTGTAATCAATTTATTATCAGTTCGTGTCTCGACTCAAAAATAAAACATTTATTATATATAAAATTTATTATTTATTTTTAAACATTAAATTATTAAATATTTTATTTATATAGACTAATAATTAAATATTTGATATAAACTCCGAAACGTCGAAAATGAAATTTGACATGTGTCACAAATCTAGTTAGTCATTGTCCCCGACAGGTTCGCATAGATATTTGTTTTTGATTTAAAAAAAAAATTATATACACTGATATATATATATAAATAAAAATAAAAAACATTTCCGTTGACGAATATTAACTTTACTCAAAATTTCAAAGCGATCGGTAGAGAACTTCCGGAGATTAGCTAGCAATAATTAACGAACATTTACATTTTTATTTATATAGATGATACGCAAAGGGTTGACGCAAAAAACTGCTTACAAGCAACTTGCGGTGTAACCGCGGTTATGTGGGTTGACAAAATAAAAATATATTTGAATAATGTATTATTGAACAATAATAATATATGCAAGGTGTTAATACATAATTTGTATAAATGAAAAATAGTAATATACTCACTTTTATATATATACATCACATCTTCTTGTCAGCATTCGTGACCTAATTGGTAACATGTTAGTCATCTACCCGAGTGTTTGACTCACAATGGTACTAACAAAAAATATTATAAAGGGTAGCAGTCTGGTTACAATACTGAATTTGTCTGGTAACAATACTGACTTGCATTAGTATTTCTAATACGTGCGATGGTAAACTGTGAGCTATTTGCCTAGTACAGTTGCTCTTAGCCCTTCCTTCCCTGTGATGTGTAACTAGTACACATTGCTTCTAAAAACTTTAATTTTTCTATTAATATAATAAATACTCGGTTCAGATTTTAAGTATTCCTCCGTAATACATTTACGCATTGAATAAAAAAATATATATTAATAATAATTAGCACTGATCGGCCACATCAGAGATATTTTGGGAAAATCGGGAATAAATTCACCGATATAATCAAACGTGTGCTAGTGTGAGACGTAGGTATATTCATTCTAAAAAACCGCTATGGGTGAGGAAGCGACGCTATTCACGTCTCACTCTACTTCGGTATACGGGAACGCAAGAAATAGAATCTCAGTTCGCTCGCTACTCTCGCTTAGTAGCCAGCGGGCTTACGTTCGAGGTGGTCATTTTGCTCGTTTTGTGAACGTCGTCCGATGTTTTTTTCATGTTTTCAGCAATTAAATTTCAATTATTATCACATTTGACTTCAAATTTAATTAATTTAAGCGATTGGCTATGAATATTTTTATTTTTCCGATTTTAAATCGCTCATTTTTACATGTGTATTGAATACACAGCACAGGAATGGGTGGATTTTTTTAGCACAGGAAGGGAAAGGTTAAACCAAAACCTCGATTACTGGGATGGAAGACAATATTGTCTCCTGATGATGCTCTTTAACATGTTTGCATCGTTAATTCGGATGTATTGAAGGGTACAACATGAATTTATTAATCACATCGTTTATAATTGGTGCTACATATTATGCCACCTATATTAGAACACTCTTAGATGGTTTGGGTATGTAGAACGAATGAATAAAGAAAGATCAACAAAATAAATATACAGTTCAAATATGAGTGGAAGATGTGGCAGAAGACGAACAAGAGAAATATGGTTGAATCAAGTGAATGATATTTGAAAGAAGTAAACATAAAAAGTCGTTGGAGTTGTAAGGGTTCTAGAAGGAATGGGTGTTGAGATATGAAAATTTGACGGTCTGAACTATCTGCCTTCCTTGATAGGGACATGGTGGGATGGTATTTATCTATGTATTTATGTAATTATACCAAATTTTCTTTGGCCTACCTATCATATATTGTCTACTCGGTTTAAAATTTCAAGTCATTTTTCAACAATTGCCTATCTGGGTGATATATTGAGAAGAAAATAGTACGATTTCCTAAAATTGAGATTCTCGAGCAAGATCGACGGTCGATGCGGAACTAGTAGAAAACATTTGTCTTGGATAAACAACATTCGCTAATGGAATGAGAGGGTATATGGATGTATATAAGGTGAGAGATGTATGCCGAGAGAGGAAAGTCTGGCAGTCTATCCTCTCGATCTGCGCCAACAATGATTGAATGTATATATTAAAATATTGATCTTATTGAAAATATTTTGCAACCCATTCAAAATGGTAACCGACCAATTTTTGCATCGCAAACGCAAGCGGTTAAAAAACTGTGCTCTAGTATAAAACAGAATGATAAGAAAACCCCGAGGCGTTTAACTGTTTTTATCAGTGGCTGTCTCCAATAAGCGGTTATTTTTAAGTATTAACGCACGCCACTGTATACGAAAGTCGAATTTATAAAAAGTGATATATTTTTACAGTTGTACCCTTTAAAGAATAAAAACTTCAATAAAAAAAATTTAAAGTAATTGCTTACAAAATTCAAATGCCAAGTAAAAGATTAAAAACTATGAACTACGTAAGTAGGAAAAGCTCTTTGCTCCACTTTAGAATTCATATGTCTCTTTTTTGTCTTTATACGACACAAACCTTCAGTATACTTGAGATTTTTTTTTATTTGCAAAGGAAAACTAATGTTTGAATAACATTTTTGTTAAACTTAAATCATGTGGATGGAAAATAAAAAATGTTATTTATTGTCGTGCAAAGTAAAGCGTCATTGGTTTGACGAAAATATATTAATGTATTGTATTACACTTCTGTTGTATAAAGTTCATCGTGAAGGGTTTGTAGCCATGTGGAATTCCCTTACAACTAACCAGAGTAAGGGAGGCCTGGAATCCTTATAATCAGGGTCGCCCTATAGTCGGGCCAATACATTATTGTATTGTATAACACTTTCGTTGTACTCGTATACAGTAAAACCTGGCGGGCTTATTATAATGTGGCAATATCTTCCGATCACCTAAAAGATGTTAATGATGCCTTAAGTGAAAAATGGTAAGAAGTATGAGAATCATAAGAGCTTGTATGACAAGATGAATGGATGTGAATGAGACAAGAAATATGTACATAGATAGAAAGACGAGGAAATACGAGTATGTCATTCCTGCTAACCTCAAAAGGAATATGACGTTATTGTATGTATGTGAATAAATAGAACTAAAAATTAACAATACTTTTGAAATGCCATTTCTCATATTGTGTTGCGCTTTTGCTGTATTTAGTTATAACCTGACGGACTTATTGCCATGTAGGAATCTTCTCCAGCCAACTGAGAAGATGTTAAATAGACCGTGAATAAAAAAATCTTAAATTTTTTTTTTTAATCCATTTTGCACGGATTTTTCCTGTTACACAAAGAGGGTCTGCTTCTAGCGTTAGCTTATTCGTTAGGAAGAATATCAGCCAGGATTCTTCTCATACTGCTAGACGGTACCGAGAATATATCAACCGTGTCATTCAGTTGGTTCAATATCTCTATACCACGCGTGACTGAGTGTTTAGCTATGATATTCGTCCTGTAAGTTGATATGTAGAACAGAGGGTAATTCCTTTCACGGCTATATTTATTGGGTACATATAAACTTGTTGCTTCTAGAATCGCGGGACAGTTAAATGAACCTTGGAAAACCAATGGGAATCGAATCCACAACCTCCGAGTCGGAAAACAAGTGTCTTATCAACTAGGCCACGGAGTTTGTTATATATTTAAATATAAAAATCTTCGAAAATATCTATTCTGCAGAATGTACGTTTCAATATATAAAAAAAAACTCGTCATATTTTTTCCGAACCATTACCCTCACAAATACTCAATTTCCATTCAGTATGATCGAAACAAAAAAAAAATTGTTAAACACGATAAAACCCTGGAAATCCGCAAATCCGGATTTTTTTGTAATTTATTTTCAGCCGTCTCCGCGTGCCAGATCACACCGGCCGTGCAGGCTCACACTCTGTTAAATTTTACCCATCGGACGTATTCGTTCAGAAGGGATTTATGTGATAGTGAGACAAAGAAGTCATTTGTTCACAGCGGTACTCGGTGCTGATTCTAGATGTGGCTGTTTTGTTTCGTCTTAACTATGTGATCAATCTGTTGAAAAATTTCGTCTTAAACAAAAGAGACCGAAAAAGAAGAACTGATCATTTAAAACATTGAAAAATATATTTAAATATGGAATGGTATGGTAGAAAAAATTATATTCAAATATGGAATGGTATGAGAAATTTTTTTTAAATTTAAATATGGAATCGTGTGGTAGGTAAAATTATTTAAAAATATGGAATGGTATGGTAGAAAAATATTAAATTAAAATATGGACAATATTGTAGAAAAAATTGTATTAAAATATGGAATGGTATGGTAGGAAAATGTTTAGTTAAAATATGGAATGGTGTGGTAGAAAAAAATACATTGAAATATGGAATAGTACGTTAGTTTTTTAAAAAATTAAAATATGTAGTGGTATGATAGAAAAAATTGTATTAAAATGTGGAATGGTATGATAGAAAAAGTTATATGAAAATATGGAATGGCATGATAGAAAAAATTGTATTAAAATATGGTATGGTAGAAAAAATTATATTAAAATATGGAATGGTATGGTACAAAAATATTAAATTAAAATATGGAATGGAATGGTAGAAAAAAATATATTAAAATATGGAATGGTATGTTACAAAAATATTAAATTAAAATATGGAATGGAATGGTAGAAAAAAATATAGTAAAATATGGAATGGTATGGTACAAAAATATTAAATTAAAATAAGGAATGGAATAGTAGAAAAAATATTTTAAAAAATGAAATGGTATGGTACAAAAATAATAAATTTAAATATGGAATGGAACGGTAGAAAAAAATTATTAAAATATAGAATGGTATGGTAAAAAAAAATATTTTAAAATATGGAATGGTATAGTAGAAAAAAATATATTAAAATATAGAATGGCATGGAAGAAAAAATTCAATTAAAATATGGAATGGTATGGTTGAAACAAATAATATTTAAAAAAAATGCATCGGATATGCTGATGTCAAGTGCTTCATTCCGGATGGTGCCAAAAAACATATATTTTAATGCGATTATTAACGAAATAAGTAGTTTAATTCGTTCCTGAAATACAACTGGAAATCTTAGTGACGTAATTTTATCGATTTATAGAAAAATGTATATAATTACATCAATCCATAAAGATAAAAATTCAATACATTATTTGATTGAGATAAAATTATTTGAGCATATAGAAAGAATAAACGAAGAAAGACTTACAAAACAGATAAACAGTGCAGATGTGAGTGGAAGGCGTATAAGAGGAAGAACAAAAAAAGTATGGTTTGATCAAATGAACGATATTCTGAAAGAAGGAAAAGTAAGAAGTCAGAGAAATCGTTGAGGTTGAATGAGAAGATGTAAGTATGTACAATAGAAATAGCTATGGATGTGTGTCGAGTTAGGAAAGTATGCCACTTTATTCTCTCTGCCGGCCCCAACAGGGAAATGGCGTGATAATATAAATGTATGTATTTCTCACCAGAAACCAGATCAATTAATGTTGAAAACTATTCGATATGTCATATAAGTATATGATTTATAACCGAGTGTTTCATTACTAGAGATGATCATCTGTTTTACCTTCCTAAATATATCAAAAGCTGTATTTTTGGTTATCAAGATCAATAGCAAACTTAATTGTAACTCTCAGCATCAATAGCAAACTTGATTGTAACTCTCAGCATCAATAGCAAACTTAATTGTAACTCTCAGCATCAATAGCAAACTTAATTGTAACTCTCAGCATCAATAGCAAACTTAATTGTAACTCTAGCCTCACCATACTATTTTCATCAAATATAATTTAAAGCCAGGGCTTTCGAGTCTGGGTCGGACTCAGGAGTCGGAGTCGTGGATTCGATTGTTTTTTTATGGAGTTGAAGTCGGGAGATACTATTCTAAATTCAAATCTGACATCAATTTTAAAATTTTTTTTTGTTCCTTATTGGATACATATATTACATTATGAAATTACGAGTACTAAACATCATATGCTATGCTGACGATGCCACCATCATAGCCGAATCAGAGGAAGACCTGCAACAAATGCTACATAGATTCCACACTGCTTCCAAAACATACAACATGTCTATCTCCATCAGCAAGACTAAATGCATGACTCTAGCCAGAGAGCAAGTTGGATGCGGTGTGGCGATCGACGACACACCAATTGAACAAGTTAGAAAATTTAAATACTTGGGTGCTAGCATAATGTGCAATAATGACCTCTATGACGAAGTGCTTGAACAATCACAAAAGGCCGCAGCTATTTTCGGATGTTTAAATAACACTATCTGGAAAAACAAGTAGGTATGCAAACATCCAAAGCAAAGTGAGGATATACAAGACCTGCGTCCGCCCCATAATGGCATACAGCATAGAGTCCAGAGCCGACACTGTCAGAACCAAAAATCTCCTTCGAACCAGCGAAATGAAGGTACTCAGGAGTATCGCTGGCAAAACCCTTCGTGATAGAGTACAAAACACAGAAATCCAAAGGACGTGCGAAGTTGAAGATATTGTCAGATTGGGACAACAGAGAAGAAGGTTCTGGAACGAACACGTATCCAGAATGGCGGAACCAAGAGCCGTAAGAATGGCCAGGGGCAGTATCCCCCAAGAAAGCAGACCTCCAGGACGACCTCCCAAAAGATGGAAAGACAGCTGGCAGTCGACGTCACAAGAGGCAAATAATGATGCAGGACCATAACAGCCCTAAAATACGAAGAAGAAATTAAGAAACTATGTCTCATTTAGTACAAATAGCGTGTAGTATGATGAGGAATCCCCGTCGACATATTTCCTAATAACCTAAATTTAAGTAGTTACGCCACGTAATTAAGTATAACATATGGTTAGCAATATATTAACTATAATTGGAGTCAGAGCCGGAGTCAGAGATAAATATTTAAAATTTCTGAAGTCAGAGTTGAAGTTGATTTTTTCACCGACTTCAAAAAATTGGTTTAATCTACTTGAAAATATTTATGTAAACTCCCATTTTGCACACTCATTGTAAAATATTTCATGTACAAATTGTTCTCGTTAAATGTGATACTTTTAGGGTGAAATTTTGATATAAAGCTTAACTTGTTTCTTTAAAGATCTTGCTTTATTTGAATTTATTTAATTACGTTATTTTGATTCGCTTAGTTGATTACAATGCACGCCTAATGAGAGGTACCAGAAGGTGCGTCTAGATGACACACTATCGATGCACATGGGCGTATCTTTGCCTTATTTGGCTTTACTTATATATCAATGTCCTTTCTGTATCGATGGACAACGATTAGCTGAGAAAAATGTGAGCTCATCAGGTAACTGGTGACACCAACAACATGACTCCCGGGAATTTGCATCATGTTCAAAATCCTAACATGATTCTCCTAGGATTTGATCTACCACGAAGTTTAAAGTATACGCTGAGTGATCTTAGTTGTCGTCGTTGCCGGGCCTCATAGTCGAGGATCCCCTCACCACTCCAACGTCAGTCTTGAACCGTTCTCCCACGTCGATCGTGTGATCTTCTGTGAGAGAACAGCCCGATCCTGGATGCGCACGCCCTCCCGCAAATGCCACATACATATGGACCCTGCAGAACCGCCTGGCCATGTTGACGCATGTTCGCAGCGCGCAGACTGTTTCTCACACACATCTTAGTGGTAGACATAGTTACAAAGCGTACGCCTTTTATATCAATCATTTTATTGATTCACCGTTGTGCTCATGTGAAATGTTCCTGACTGTTGATCACATCGTGGAAGCGTGACCAATATATTCATTACCGAGAGGACTGTAGGAAATTCATCGAACTACTCATTAGAATGTCGATAGACTTTCCATCGTAATCATGTATGATTGTCAGCCATTCTGTGGAAGGTAGACGCTTGTGTGTGTAATCGTTTATTATGTGCAAGCTATTACACTTCAACAAGCACACGTTCTTGACAAATCAAACGCAAAGTTTCAATGGCATTAAGATAAAACTTCCAAGACGATCGATACATTTAATATGTTGCAGCCTTTTGTTGGGCTGTTTTATATAGCGCAATATTAGTGTTGCTCGTGTAGTCGCTCAATAATAATTTAGGATACGCAGCATATAAGCTACATAAAAGTATTTATTCACATATAAAATTAAGTGTAAAATCAGTCTTGAAGTGAATCCGCCAGGAATTGAACCTAGTGCACTCCTTTACTTAGCGTGAATGCTAACCACTGTACCACGGTTGCTAACATTCTGATACAATGAGGCTGTATCATAGATGAGAAACCTGAACACCCTACTGTGAGAGAGAAAACATTCGAGTGACAAAGGAAAATTAATTATAAGTCATAGTGCTCTGAATGTTATATTATATTTTACTCGTAATACAAAGCAAAACTTTTCAAAGCTAGTTATTTATGATATAAAATTTTATCCCATTTATTTTCTCTTTAATCTTTCCATCTCTTGTTACGATTAAAACATATTTTTTTCTTAAAGCTTGATAGCCGCTGAATGAAGCTGTGACATGGGTAAATCTCGCGGAAAAAAACGCAGATGTCAAGGAAATTGGTGATATATTTCACCTTAAACTGCGGCAAAGCCGTGAAAAATATTTGCGAGCACGTGACGAAGGGTTGCTCTAATCCGAAAATACGGCTGGCAAAATAAACTTCTCAGGATTATATTATTCTTTCGATCGTTTCCGATATTTACCGCAAAACGGTTTACCGATAACAAGAAAGCACTGTGCTCGACGCGAAGCTTTCGTTTAATGTCGGCGTCGGTTGTGGTCTGATGGAAAGCACTTGAATAAGCAATTTTGAGTTCTAGGTTTCGTTTCCAAAAGGTCCTGAGCATGTTTAACTTTTATGATTCTATTCATTAAGATTTTATACTAAAAGAACTCTTTAAGTTACAATATAACTTAACAGTTCAATGGACGTAGTTGATTTTTTAAACTTCAATCTTTAACGGAAAATATGTCATACATCAGGGGTGAACAAGCTGTTGTTTGATGTCCGATGATTTTTTACGTAAAAAAATAGTCGCGTTCGATTTGTTTCGTAAAAAAAAATTGTCACGATGGACTGTTTTCGAAAAAAAAATAGTCACGTTCGGCTTTTTTACGTAAAAAAATAATCGTGATCGACTTTTTTAATAGAATAAATAGTCGCTATCGACTTTTTTTCGTTAAAATTTAGTCACGATCGATTTATTACGAAAAAAAAATAGTCGCCATCAACTTTTCACGTAAAAAAAATAGTCATGATCGACTGGCTTCGTTAAAAAAGTAGTCGCGATCGAAGTTTTTCGTAAAAAAAATTGGTCGCAATTTACCTATCGAATCCGCGAGATTTCACACACTAACACGTAACATAGATGTTTTAAAACGATAACTTATAGCTTAAAATGTATTAACAAGTATGAACGGAATTTACTTTACAAAAAAATAGAAGCCTAGGTGTTACAGACATCAACAGCAAGATGGAGGAGAGGCGATTGAGATGGTATAGGCACGTTGGACGCAGAGCACCCGATCACATTTTGAACCAGGCAATCTCCATGGATCTTCCTCGAGTAACAACCAGAGGAAGACCAAAGAATTCATGGGTGGTGCAAAAAGATAACTTGATGGGGGACGTAGTCTGGGACAGAAGAGCAACCAACCTGAGGACGAGGAGAGCTGACCCCAACAGTCTTCACAGACAATGAGTTGGAATGGAGCCAGGGAGAAGACATATCTACTCGTACATATTATCGTAAACGAATAACTGATTGACTGCGTTGTCAAATGCATTTGAGTAGTGAGGTTTGGTAACATCGCACGCCATAAGTAACGTATTCGGCCACGGTCGACCTGTTGGCCATCCCTGTCATATACTCGTATAAATCCTTATGCTTCATAGATTGCTCAGTGTCCCATTAACCGACGACAATTTTAAAAAGGAATTAATAACCATCAAAAAAATTGCTACAAATAATATCCTGGAAGCCTCATTGATTCACTTTTAAAAAACAAAACAAAAAAGAAACTTATAAAAGATTATATATTTAACGACACCTATAAGCATACCTATAAATGGAGCAAAGTCCTATTTATAAAAAATATATCAAATGAAATAACCAAAAATATTCCAAGTCACATAAAGCCAGCTTTTTACACTAACTTTAATCTCCGGAAACTCTTATTTAATGGGAAAGGCAAAAATGGAATACTTAGCAACAGTGGTGTGTATAAACTTTTATGTGCTGACTGTGATAATTTCTATATAGGAAAGACAGGAAGATCTTTTGAAAAGAGATTTCGTGAACACCAATCTGCCTTAACAAATCCTCTAATTTATTCTGAAATGGCTAATCATTGTCACCGTGAGAATCATACTTTTTCTATCGATGATGCCAAATTCTTACATATTAGCGGCAACGGAAATAAATTGGACAGATTAGAGGCCCTAGAAATTTCTTAGTCAGTATACCGATCGGAGCATCTGTTGAACAGTTATTTCCCCAAAATCTCCCCGCTCTTGGTCGAAATTATCCCTAGCCTTCCTCACCCCCCAGCCTCCAACCGTTGAAGTGTCTATATCGGTACCAGTTCGAACAGCATTTAGTATTGTTTGCGCTCCCCTGAAGATGAGGTGAAAGCCTTGAAACCGGTAGGGTTATACCGTCACAAAAAAGTGGAATAAACAGTGTTTGTTAAAAATAAATAACAATGTCTTTAAACCTCCACAACGTTAATGCCTTAACTATAAACAACATATCGTATAAATCTATCTCGTTTTGAAGAACATTTTTAAAACATAAGTATTAAACACTTAAGTGAAGAAAAAAAATTTACACAATGAATTTTAATTAAAGTGACAGGTTTGTTTTGTCTTACAAAACTATTTCGAAACTTTGTAATTTGTTTTATCAAACACAGTTTATTCCACTTTTTGTAACGGTATAACCTTACCGACTTCAATGTTTTCACCTCATCATCAAGGATGAGGTGACAGCTTTGAAACCAGTAAAAGTTATACTGTTACAAAAAGTGGAATAAACAGTGTTTAATAAAACAAATTACAATGTCTTTAAACTTCCACAATGTTAATGCATTAACTATAAACAATATATTTCGAAGCTGTTTTTGTGAAGCGAAACAGGCCTGTTACTTAATGAGTTGATTGTGTAGATTTTTCTAACATTTAAGTGTTAAATCATTGTGTTTTAATATGTAGCTGCAAAACAAATACCAAATCAATAAATAGCACTGCCTACGTTGTTAAAAAAATTGCTGGTCATACATAACCTGCAAAACCACAACTATTTTTATTTTTTATTTATTTTCAAGGCAGGTTACTAGAGAAAAATATAACCGTTTCTGACATTGCTCGATCATAGAAAAAACAAATATTTTTTCTATGTCATGTCCCTGAAACCCATAAATATTTAATCACAATTCCAAATTAATAATTCATACTTTGGGATGTCGCCATTGTTTATTTTGAATCTGTGTTTGAAAGATGTTCCTTCTGAAAAGAGTAAACTTAAAAATCGATTTCATTTTCATCGAAAAAATTAATTGTTCTGAATTAATTTAAAAGGGTGGGGCTTTATGACAGAGCGTTTGCCGTTGATAGTCCTGTGATGTGAAATGGTCTGATTCTAAGTGTTAAGAGATGTGGGTTGCGTGTGCAGCTTTAAGAAGCGCTCAAACTCTTTTTGGGAGGTTTTATCAAAATTTATAATAATAAATTAACACTATACCCTACACTAAAACTGAATGAGTTACTTTTACATATCGAAAGACCTACAAAGATGTCTTTGTAGTTCGTGTTCCCTTGGTGAGTTTTCTGCGGTTTTCTTACCAAATATGTATTTCATAACATCTACAGATGGGGGAAAGTACTCTTATTAACGCTCAACTTATTATTTATTTATTTTGCAATATTTTTAGGGTTTAAGGATTGTGATGCGCAAGTTATGACTTACAGTTACTAGTCTCTCATGATCGACTCCACTCCCTCCTGTGCGAGGTGAACCTTACATTGTCGTACCGTATCGATATTGATGTAACCAGCCCCTTTACAGATGTGTTTCGATGCACTGATTTGAAGGAACTTGAGGGAGCTGACCGGACCTGTCCGTGCAGGTTCTCCTAATTTAGGTGTAGATTTGCAGCAGGGTGTACACTTTAGAATAGTAGCTTACATACTACTGCGGTGTAGAAAGCCAGAGGAGACCTCTGATCTTTATTTCCAACTACCATGATGGATATGCCTTAGACGAATCCTCCGTTTCTTTGGGCGCATTGTTCATGGTTAAGGAGACAGTTTGTGGTAACTGAAGGCGAAGAAGGACGACGCACAAGAGGAAGAATCCCAATGCGTTGGACTGATCAAGTAAGATACGCAACTGGACTACTTTTAACAAGTGCCCTTCAAACCACGGAGTGCAGAGATAGCTGGAGAACAGTTGTCGAGAGCTATAATGGGAGTCACGATTTTCCGTCATGAGCTACACAGGATGATAATGAATATTTTCAATTTGTCACTAATTGTGGGTTGGATCCCGAGAAGAAGCGCCTTTCAGGAGAGTCTGTTCTTCTAAAGAGCGTTCTATAAATTATTTTATTATTATTTTGCTTCATCGAAACCCGTTGAATATTACTGTAGCGACATTTGCCCCTGTGGTCGAGGCGCGAGTCGCTGTTGTTGTTTAGCGAGAACGAGACAGCGACATATCTTCTGCGCCTTCCTACAAATCATATGAAAAGCCGACGTGATAACAATAAATATATTGTTCAGCGGAAACGAGACGGCGACATATCTTTTGCGCCGTCCCACGCACATTCCAAATATTATAAATACCGACGTTTAACAATAAAATACCTCTTTGCATATTCCGATTTCAAACGAGTTTTATTAAACTAACGATCATCCTTATCATCTCTCCATTAAGGACAGCCGTCCCCAAATTACCATATACATTTTTTCCACAATAATTTTCTAAATAAAAGTAGGCCACGTGTGCTGTCAATAATATCAGTCTGAAATGTTAATAGTTGCCATAACACGTTCTTAACTATCAATATATTGTATAAAACATTAATAGAGAAAGCACTTCAGTTCGAGTCATTGCTGTTACGTATTTCATTCTTGAATTATCTTTCATCTCCACCATACTCATCATTTTTCATCGATTGATATACATACGAGGGTCATCCAGAAACTAAGGTTACAAGGGCTCCTGAGGCTGGGGAAAATTTTTCGTTTCAAAGTTAGTGCACCTGGCGTGTAGGAGGGATCTTAACGGTCAGTTTGTTTGGTTCCGCGTGTTTGTCGGCCATTTTGTTCAGTCACAGTAAATTCTTTCGATAGAGAGGTCATCGTGCGCTCCCGCCAACTCTCGTCCGTGCGAGACCCGCGCGGTCATCACTTTTTTTTACTTTTCAGAACAATACCTCCACGAATATCCATCGGAAGCTCGTTAAAGTTTATATTAGTGATGTCATGAGTCAACAACATGTCACGAAGTGGGTCAGGTTGTTCAGAGAAGGCCGTACCAACTCACGACGAGGCAAGGCTGTGATTTCTGACGACTTTGTGCAAAAAAATTAAGAATAAGTGCAAAATGACCGCCGTGTGACGCTTGACGACCTTCACGAAGAATTTCCTGACATTTCTTGTAGTCTCTTTGGTAAAATAGTGTCGGAAAAACTTGGTTACAAGAAGTTGTATGCGAGATGCGTGCCCAGAATGCTCACACCGGAGCACCGTCAAAATCGCGTGACCACCGCGCGTGAACTTTTGGATCGTTTTGCACAGAAGACAGAAGCTTTTCTGGACTTGTCGTGACGGGGGATGAGACGTGAGTATGTCACTACACCTTAACAATTTTTCAACGATCAGGAGATCGAGGAAGCTGTGAAGAAGTGGCTGAAAGAGCTGGCGGCGGAGGTCTATGACACTGGCATACAAAAGCTGGTGCCCCGACTACAGAATGTATCGATCTCGACGACGATTACGTTGAAAAATAGTTTAAGGTATTTGTAAAGTATCCTGTGAATTTCAATAAAATACAAGCATTTTTCAATCCTATATAAATATTGTAACCTTACTTTCTGGATGACCCTCGTATTTTGACATTTTTAGTTCTATTGTTCATGAAAAGCGCACAACTGAACAAAACTTTCAATATTTTTACGACCGTATTACTTCATTTGTAACTTTTCTTTGGTTTGTTAGAAGAGATTGCCTATAAGATACTTTTCTTCCGACTCGGAAGTTATAGATTTAATTCCTGTTGTTCCCCAATTTTCTTAAAAGGGATGTTAGTTTAATTTACCCTTCTTTAACATTTTTTTGGCAAGTTATAAGAAATTGCCACGTGGAAATCAAATCCGCCAGATAGTATTATGTACAACAAAAACGTTATACAAAACAATAAGTTCAATAATAACCTCAACAAATATAAAATATTGTGAGCTCTTAAAACAAACGGTAATATTCTCTCTCAGACAAAAGTTAATTAAGAAGGAAATTCCCCTTTGATGGAACTCACTAAGGTTGTATTTGTTTGAAATTATTCTTATGTTAACAAAATTTTAAACTTATTTAATTAAATTATTACACAACAGAGTAAGTAGATTTTGTCAAAGTTTTGTAACTTGGAATTCTTTCAGGAGCGTTAATATTTTTTTCAGGAGAAAAATCCATGTAATGTTTATATATGTAAATATAAATATTATAAACTTAGTTGCTTTAGGAAGCCTTAAAAGTTTTGGAACAATTAAGTGGAGCGCTATTATTTTTTCATAATATTTAATTGTGCAAGTCAGAATTTATTTGAGTACAGTTTAGAAAAAACTAATTTTATCAAAAAGGCTTTCATTCTGACTTTCCCTTACTTTAACATATTTCTGATTGGTTATTAGAGATTGCTTTATGGTAATAAATATATTCAATGTTTGTACTCTGTCACGTATATAACAATCTTGGACAAATATTAATGCGTGATTTTCCCTTTTTATGTTTTTTTTATGAATAATTTATTTATTTATTTAATTAACGACACAACAGTGTCTTTATATACAAATTAACATGTGACAGGTTATACAAGTACTTAAAATTATTGACAAATAATACAAAACTTTAGCTTAAACTAATATGAAGATACAAAAAGCAGTAGTAATAATAAATTACAGTCATTGTTTTAAAATGTTAAAATAAAGAATACATTGGGTGATAAAGCATTATAAAATACGGAATAACGCAATAAGTGATGAATGTGAACTTAAAGCTTACATTTAGAATAAGATGTAAAAGAACATGCTGAAATAGTTTGCACATGTGGAACGAATATATGAAGAAAAATTATCAAAATAGATATACAGTTTATATATTAGGTTAGTCAAAAAGTTTTGAAAGCGAAATCTATGGAGCAGTAGAAAACCAAAATTTCTACGCCATTTTAATATTTCATCTTTCATAAGAACGTAAGCAATTTCGAAAGGATAAAAAGGATTTTCTGCGTCGATTCATCACTATGGATGAGACTTGGGTCTACCACCATGATCCTGAATCAAAATAAGAGTGGTGTGAACCAGGCACTTTGGCTCCGAAGCGAGTTCGTGTCCAGAAATCGGCCAAAAAAGTGTTAGCGTCAGGTTTTTGGGATGCAAAAGGAATTTTATTGATAGATTATCTCCAAACTGGTAAGACAATCAACTCTGATTATTATTGTGACCTTTTGGACCAGTTGGATGAAAAAAATTGTGAAAAAAGACCCGGTTTGCAGAAGAAAAAAATCATTTTTCATCAAGACAATGCACCTGCTCACACAGCTCAAAAAACCATCGCGAAAATCAGTGAATTGGGGTACGAATTGTTGCAGCATCCACCCTATTCGCCAGATTTAGCTCCCTCTGACTTCTGGCTGTTCTCACACCTCAAAAAATTCCTTGGTGGAAAGCATTTCTCATCAAACGAAGAGGTTATAGCCGTCGTAGAGGAGTATTTTGCAGGCCTTCCATAAAGTCACTTCCGTGATGGGACAACAAAGTTGGAAGATCGTTGGACCAAGTGTATAGATCTTATGGGAGACTATACTGAGCAATAAAAGTGATTTCCCCCCAAAAAAAATGTATTTTCATTTCCGCTTTTAAAACTTTTTGACTAACCTAGTATGAATAAAAGTCTGTGGAAAGAAGACTAAAGAAAATATTGCTGAATCAAGTGAATATTTTTCTGAAACTTAGAAAGTCAGAGAAATCGTACAAAATGTATAAAAAAGTTGAGAAGATGCTAAGGATAAGTGTCGAGAAAAGACATTTTGGCACTCTATATTTTCTGTATACCTCGACAGGTTTGTTACAGAATGTTCGGTTATTTAATTTCAATTATTATGGCACTCTGTACTATGCCTACCCCTTCAGAGTAATGGCGTATTAGTATGTACGTGTATCGTTTACCCGTACCACCATATTTTTTTAATCTTACTAATTAATAACTAGCTTATACAAAGCTTGCAACATTTTTTACTTAACTGACTTACTTCTTTACAGCCAATATAAAACTTTTAATTGAATTAACTTTTAAATTCAAGTTTAATTTAATAATCGTAATAAAACATAACATTTGTTTTCACTGATCTAACTTAATCAAATGCTACGTTTGGTCGTCAGTTTTATTATATGGAGTGGAATCATGTACTCTCAAAGTTGGTAGTATGAACCGACTGGAAGCATTCGAAATGTGGATGCACCGGAGAATGCTATGGATACCCTGGACGGGTATGGTCAGCAACACAAGGGTTCTTCAAAGAGCCAAAGTTGGTTTTTTAGTCAAATGCTACGTTTGGTCAGTGTTATTATATGGAGTGGAATTATGTACCCTCAAAGTTGGTAGAATGAACCGACTGGAAGCATTCGAAATGTGGATGCACCGAAGAATGCTACGGATACCCTGGACGGATATGGTCAGCATTACAAGGGTTCTTCAAAGAGCCAAATGTGATAGAGAGTTGCTGACAAATATTAAAATCCGAAAGGTGTCATATTTGGGTCATGTACTTAGAGGAGAAAAGTACAAATTACTACACCTGATCATCCAAGGCAGAATAGAGGGTCGAAAAGGTATTGGCAGGAGGCAAATCTCCCGGCTGATTGAGCATTGGGGATATTTTTCGGGTTGTTGGGA
Source organism: Odontocerum albicorne (assembly GCA_949825065.1). Taxonomy (NCBI): domain Eukaryota; kingdom Metazoa; phylum Arthropoda; class Insecta; order Trichoptera; family Odontoceridae; genus Odontocerum; species Odontocerum albicorne. The sequence continues at coordinate 4,487,610 of OX463855.1, forward strand.
ACAAAGATGCCTACTCTCAGGTGATAGTCAACGTTGGGGGGGCCTGACATGACACTAGGAAGAAGAAGAATCTAACTTACCATCTACCAGCAAATTAGACTCACACCATCGTTGATATATTTCAAACAGCGATTTAAACTCTGTAGTGATGTAACGTGTTTTCCAGATTTTCATCGTCCATTTTTTTTCAAAAATACAGTTTCTTTTCTTGGTCATCGACAACGTTGATAAAATTGTTTTTATTTTTCACATTTTGGTTGCTTATTTATCAAATTCGTTTTTTCTTAATTTAGATAGCATTATTTTATTCTTGACTAATATAAATCTGTCGCCTTTCACTTATATTGTGAAACTATTGTATTTGGATTTATCAGTCAATTACTGTTTCAGTCCACAAATTATGATAATCCTCGCTGCACATGTTTCTACTGTACCTGTTATCCTGAGGTTCTCTTTGGATTTCGACTGATGAGAGCCTCGGGATAGATAGACACACGTGACGTAGGGATTGACGAAATTAGTAGAATAACTAAGTTAGTTATTCTTAAATATTCTAATATGGAGCGCCAAAAAGTTAAAACCGAAACCTTAGGTAAACAATTGAAAGTTTATTGGAAAGTATTGCCACCTGGATATGCTTCTTGATCAAAAAGTTTTAAGACTTTATTCATAAAATCGAAAATACAACTTTATTCATCAAAATCGATATGGTCCCCTTCAAAGTACTCCCCATCGACTGCAACGCACTTACGCCAGCGCTTGATCTAATCCTCGAAACACCGCTGGTACTCAATTTTCGGTGTGTCCATCAGAGCCGTCTTCGATTTTTTCATGACATCCTCTCGGGTGCTGCAACGCGTTCCGCAAAGCATTTTTTTTAGTCGGTTGAACAGGAAAAAGTCGCAGGGAGCCAGATCAGGTGAGTTCGAAGGCTGCTGGATAGTAGTTGTGTGGTTTTTGGTCAAAAACTCGTGGAAATCATGTCTTTCGCGATTTCAACGCTGTCCTTTTTTTGCATGAAATTGAGGTCTTTCGGCACCAGTTTTGCAGCGACACGTCTGAGGCTAAATCACTAACCAAAATGTCTTGAGCGGATCCATAAGCGATGTTCAAGTCCTCTGCCAGTTCTCTGATGGTCAATTTGCGGTTTTTGGCCAACATTTCTTTGATTTTATCGATGTTTTCATCGGTTTTCGACTGTCAATGCGTTCGTCATCCTCGACCGACTCACGACCACTTCTGAAGCTTTCGTGCCACCAAAAAACACTTCTCCAACATTTGCAAGGTCTGCGTTCCGTTAAATCCGTTTTTCACACAAAATTTAATGCAAACTCGTTGATGCACAGTTGATGCCATTTTCAAACTTGTAAAAAATTGAAAACACGCACAAAGGTAGATGTACTCAGTACAGCGTAACTTTTACAAATGTCAAGCTATGACGCTGAAATTTGAAGGGAAGTGTAAATGATAGATGTGGTAACCTAACAAAAAAAAAAGAACTCCAATCGGGTTACGGACAGCGCCACACGGTGGCCAGTCCTAAAACGTTTTGATCAAGGTAGTATACCGCCACGCACAATAAAGTATTTTGATAAAATATAATAAATAATAACTTTTACGCTAATTTCAAAGTATGGATGAAAAACTTTATTAAAGTTTAATTTGAATATGAGATATGCAGTCTCGCACATTTTACAACTCAATTTCGCGGTTTAGACTTCATTATACCCGTTAAATTATATTTTGCGCTAGAGATCGTGTTTAAAAGGTAAGTCGATCAGATTTTTATGGCCCCCTTTTAAAAGTTGGAAACATAATACCAACCATTCATTTCATTTTATCAGACCGAGGCGAACGGTGCTATTATAGAAAAAAAACGTTATTCCCGCGCAAATATTGGCGGGAAAGCGACTCCATTTTGAATATGGCGCCGCGCCGCACATTGGTTTGAAAATATCTTTCCATAAACAAAAAAATATTGAAGCATCATACAAAAATTAAACGTTAGGTTATCTTGTTTATAGCAAATTAGTATTTAAAATTATTGATGTGATTAATATGAAAAATGCAAAAAAAACATTATTTCTCACAGAAGGGAAGTATGTCTGTTATTTTTAAGATTATATTTTCTAGTTTATACTAATCTTCTCGTATTTTACATTTTCAAGAACGAGCAAATATGTGGCCCAGTCTGGTTGAATCGGTTTTGGATGTGTTGAAGAAACTACACAAATAAATTTATGAATTTTATTTATCAACGATTTTGAAGGTACTATATACGGGCACGTGAGCAAAATTAAAATAATATTAAATTATCTAAGATTACAATGAATAGATTACCACCTCCAAGTACTTTCTTTTGGGTTAAAAAACCACACACACTTGCAATGTAAGAGAACACTAGTCTGATCTAAGCATTAATCTCACAACAAACCGAGATCATTCCCCCTGAGAAACCTCGGACTAGGAGAAACATACATGGCAGGGATTAATTTAATAAGTGAAATGTTCTGATTAATCATACTTAAGCGTTTTTAATACACTTTCGTAGTAAGCAATGAAACATTGAATACACTTTCGTTGTAAGCAATGAAATGTTGCGTGTTTTTACCATGTGGTACTCTTCCTACTAACCAGAAATATGTTTAAACTATTAGGTGTTAACCTAAGTTGTGTCATTTTTTTTCCAAATTAAAAATGAGCACCAAAAGTAAAACGAAATGGTAAAGGTTATCGATAGATAATTTTCTGCTCTACAAGATATTGTGTTTGCTTTTACGTTACATATATTATTTTATTTGATTACAAGTCTTCAAAATGGAATGTCAAGTAGACGAAAGGGAGCACTTTCGACACCTGCAACGTTCGACAATTGATTTTTGTTGTTTTAACTCAAAACATATGAAACCCAAGCACCGAACTTCTGGACTTTTCCCATTGATTTAAAATGGCGGTATACGGTCATGCGACTACAATTCATCTGCTCAGCCAATTCTACGGTGGTTTGAAGGGAATTTTCATGAATAATATGGTTTAAGCGGTCCTCATCGAAGTCCACTGGTCGTACGGATCGCTCCATGTCTTTCAGGTCAAAATTACCGTATTTGAAACGCAAAAAACCATCGACAAGCTATTCTTTCATTCATAGCATCTTCACCGTACACTTCCCAAATATCGCGAGCAGCTTTATTTTTTCGATTAAACGGGAACAGAAGAAGGTGTCGAAAATGCTCGTTTTCGTCTACTTGACTTTCCATTTTGAAGGCTTGTAATCAAATAAAATAATATATGTAACGTAAAAGCAAACACAATATCTTGTAGAGCAGATTTTTTTTCGAATGACGTATAACCTTTACCATTTTGTTTTAATTTTGGTGCTCATTTTTAATTTGAAAAAAAAACGGACACAAGTTATGTTAACACCCAATACATTAAGGGAAACAAGACTGGATACCTTTAACAAAATAAATTAGTAACAATGTGATTCAAACCGGTATTAACCAAGATGGAAGACGGCCTATTACCAACCGCTATATTTGATGGTTAATGCCTTCTTCCATACTTATCAAGTGTGTTCAGTATGAGTATTTTGTGGGCTTTTTACAAGAATAAAGTAAAGAAATTGTTCTTGCTGAGATAAATTAAATGAATTATATGAGTTAACTTATTTGTTGTGATGGGTTTGTCTTATTCTAGGTTCCCTTTGTATACTGTGTAGCACTGCTCTTATGTCAAAACAGATTATACAACTTTTTTGTATCAAATATCATTTGACCATTTTAATTTAAAACAAACATTTTTTTTTTATATTTTTAAAATCCTTTAACGTAATATTAAATTTACAATACACCAAACATCTCATTTTGTATATCCATTTATACCTTAAAAATAGGAAATTTTTGAATCAATGTGCAGCGCTCCGTGAACGTAGACGAAAAGAGCGGGAGAATTCATATCGATCTTGGAGCTTTTCTTGTGCATTTTATTTGGCCATCGGCCCCATTATATACATATATATTTGAAAGGTGCATTGCACCAACTCGCACGGATATCCCGACAAGAAAATTTTCTCCAAATCTTCTTCCCTTTCTGTATGTATATGGAGAATTATTTTGGCGCGAATTTGTTCAATGCGGCAGGCGCCATTTTGATTTCACGGTTGAAATAAGAATATCGCAACGATTGACAAAATCAGTTTTTTTTATTTATCTATAAAAAGTATTTTGATTGCTGATTTCAGAAATTTTTTAAAATTGTTATTTAAAATGAGCTCAACTTTTTGAATAAATAGCTCATAAAAATACAATGCCATTTATTAATTTCAAAACTGTGGATTATTTCAAAAAAATTATGAAATAGGTTATTTTTATTTTCGTTTCAAATTAACAACTCTAAATAGTCTACCTTAAAACACTTCCATACTAAAATCTCTTTTACCACCTTATGATACAACAAAGTTTGTTTATAACGTAAAAATCATGACTTATATGACCAGGTTCTTTTGAATTAAAAAATATTTGTTTGTCTCTAAATTTTATTTTACATCATGTACTACTAACGAAATAAATTTCGACTTATACTAGATCAATTGAAGCTTTCAATTGTTTTTAATAATATTGACTCATATACTAACATTGGTGGCTGATGTGAAATTAATAATATTGACTCATATACTAACATTGGTGACCGATGTGAAATTTATTTTAATAATATTGACTCATGTACTAACATTGGTGGCTGGTGTGAAATTTATTTTAATAATATTGACTCGTATACTAACATTGGTGACTGATGTGAAATTTATTTTAATAATATTGACTCATGTACTAACATTGGTGGCTGATGTGAAATTTATTTTAATAATATTGACTCGTGTACTAACATTGGTGGCTGGTGTGAAATTTATTTTAATAATATTGACTCATTGGTGGCTGATGTGAAATTTATTTTAATAATATTGACTCATTGGTGGCTGATGTGCAATTTATTTTAATAATATTGACTCATATACTAACATTGGTGGCTGATGTGAAATTTATTTTAATAATATTGACTCATTGGTGGCTGATGTGAAATTTATTTTAATAATATTGACTCATATACTAACATTGGTGGCTGATGTGAAATTAATAATATTGACTCGTGTACTAACATTGGTGGCTGGTGTGAAATTTATTTTAATAATATTGACTCATTGGTGGCTGATGTGAAATTTATTTTAATAATATTGACTCATATACTAACATTGGTGGCTGATGTGAAATTTATTTTAATAATATTGACTCATATACTAACATTGATGACTGATGTGGGGGAACAAAAGTATATATATTTTTTAACCTGGCGAGTTAATTGCCATGTGGCAATCTCTTCCAACCAACTAGAAAGCTGTCTTTATAGGCCCTAAGTGTTAACCAGACTGGAATCCTATTTTTTTTTAATCTGGGTTCCAGCGGGGATCGAATCCGCAACCTCCGGATCGGCAGACAAGTGTCTTACCACCAGGCCACGGAGGTCGACAATTTTCCTAGTGTTTGTGGATTGTCTAGTTAAATAAATAAAACTAAATTACCGAGTATCATTTTTTCTATACTAAGAGCTGTCCACTCTTAATATCAAACGAACTTCGTAGCCTATTTGGTAAAACGCATGTCTTCGAATCGATTCGATTCCCGTCATCGTCCAAATTTTATTAAAATGGGTAAACGTCTAACTTTCCCTTAAGACACATTAAAAATCTTCTTTGTCGATTGAACAAGATCGCTTTATGGCAATAAATTCATCAGAATCTACTATATACAACGAAAGTCTGATAAAAAATGTACGAAATAAATAACCTAATCTACTTCTTCAAAACGCGGTTTACACCTTTGTCGTTGGTTAAACACCCATCCTTCAGCCCGGAGATTACGGGTTTGATTTTGATGATAGCTAATTTGTATAAAAAAGATTTCAGTGTAGTTTTTTTCTTTCTTTTCAGACCTCATATCCATTTCTATATCTGGTTGATTTTAAAGTAATTGGGATTTTGAAGTTTTCAAATTAACCTACCTGTCGTATTGTATACAACGAAGTTCTCATAATACAACCTCGTAACAATTAACTTTCAATGATTCTTGTTAGTTAATCGAACAAACAATTCCTTTGAGGTCATTATATAAAATAATAAGAATTAACGAGATGGAAGTATCAATTATATATCTTTGTGGACGGTCTGCTGCATGGTGACTATTCATCTTTACATAATGGGTTTTGTAGACGATGCCAGTTGCGAGTGGGGCTTGACGATGAAACTATAGATCATGTATTTTTCGGTTGCCCTTTACGGGACAGATTTGATTTACCAAACGCTACATTTTTTTGAATTGACTCATACACTTGCATTAAAAGTTTGATTTGGTTGCATAAATTATCCTAAGTGGATTAACTATTTAAATATAACAACCTTTTTTAACCTGTTCACCGCGTTAAAAATCAAATTCCACGAATCCTGTGTGCGGCACAATTTCAGCGTTTTTTAATTTCTAAGTTTAAACACATATTTTGTTTAGAACCACTGATATTTGATTACAACACCAAGTAAACATGACACTTAAGTAATTTTCTGATAATAAATAATAGTCATTACTCTTAAGGAGACTCATTGAATAAAGGAGATAAACTTAACATTACGTAAAATAAACAAAGGAATGCTACGATCAAATCAATGCTTCATGACACTCACCCAATCAAATGTATATAGCACTTGTAATGTTTATTTACGTAAGAGAGACTTAGTAATGTTAAATTACGTAAGAGAGACTCATCGCAGGACTCGATCCGCGTGACAGGTCGTTAATGCTTGAAATATTGAGAAACCAAAAAAATTCGGCGCTCTGTTTTCAACAATATCTCATAAACTAATATATTATTTGACAAGGTTTTCAGAGATGTCGCTAGAATAAAGATTATTTTAAATTTTAGTTCAATTTTTATTCCGGTTTTGTGTCATTTTTTTTAAGTATTTGTGATTTGAAACTTGGATTGTCGTCAGATCACAGGCGTTTGTGCTCCCCGCGGGGAAAGAGTTAATCTGATGCACTTATTGCCATGTGACAATCTTTTTCAATCAACCAGAAAGATGTGTTAATCTACCCTTAGTGAAATTCTATTTTTTTAAATGAGGAATCCAGCGGGGATTGACCCCGTAACCTCCGGATCGGTAGACAAGCGTCTTTACCACCAGGCCACGGAGGTTGTAAGTTACTGAAAAATCAGAAATAATTGCGATAATTTTTTTCAAAATCTTAATAATTTAAATGTTTGATATTTAATCTTAATTCTTCGTTCACCTCTTTTGTTTTAATCAATCGCATATTATCAGCTTTATAAACCTAACAGTTCCATACAACTGTAAGCCGAAACCTTATAACTTGACAGGGCTACCGAGAAGATTGCAGGAATTACCAGCCCAGGAAGGAAATATCACCTTCCGGTAGTCTTTAATATTCCGGTCACGAATGGTCGCAATTATCCGCCACTCTCCGGCACTGCCGCAGATTTTTCACACCGCCGAAAGATTATTAATGTACCTCTCTTTCTATCCAATTGAAAATATTGGAGGAGGGTAAGGAATGACTTTATCTTTTTTTTATTATCGTTATCCTCTACTTAACCGATTTATTTTTTAAAACGACGAAAAAAAATCTTTTATCAAAATTATTCAAGTGTTTGCCAACTACGAATGTTTTATAAAATTGTATTATGTTATGTTGTCATTGTTGCTTGACCTCGTTGTTGAGGATCCCCTCGCGGTAATCGAAGCTGGGCCGAGGAGTTTAATTATCTTTCTACTTTTTTTCTTCTCTTTAACCCTTCCCTCCCTGTGATGTGTAACTAGTACACATTGCTTCTAAAAAACTTTGATATCTCTTTAAATATTATTAATACTGGATTCAAATTTAAGGTATTCCTCTATAATACATTTACGCATTAAATGAAAAAATAACATTAACACTTGCCGCCCTGTAATGGATAGCGAGTGACCAGGACTTATATTTTATTTTATTTCTCTAAATATACTGATTGCAGGGTCTTCATACTTTATGTATTTCTCATCAAAACCTCTATGATTTGAATGATGTCATTACGAAATAAAAACTGATGGAATTTTTTAGCACAGTAAGGCAAGTGTTAATAATAATTAGCACGTATCGGCCACATCAGAGATATTTTGTGAAAATCGGGAATAAATTCACCAATACAATCAAACGTGTGCCAGTGTTGGACTTCTGGCTACGTGTCCGGCCCATTGGCGTTTCATTGTTTTGCACATCTTTATAAAGTCTTCTACCTTTGTTATATTGCGAATCCAGGTGTTTCGTTTACGGTCTCTTTTAGTATATCCCAACATGCATCTCTCCATGCTCCTTTGTGCGGTCTGGAGCTTTTGTGTGTTCTTTACTGTGAGCGTCCATGTCTCGCAGCCATACGTAAGTACTGGAAGGATGCACTGGCTGTAAACCCTTTGCTTCAAGAATATTGGGAGATTACTTTTGAAGATGTTGTTCAAACGTCTAAATGAGCTCCACGCTAGTTTTGTCCTTCGTTCTATTTCCTCCGATATGCCACCTACAAAGGAAATAAGTTGGCCCAGATACACATATTCCTGGACAAATTCTAGCGGCTTTCCATCTACGTTTATTGGTTTTGGGGTAGCAAAGCCGTTCATCATATATTTGGTTTTTGAAATATTCATTTTTAAACCAACTCCCTTGCTGACCTCTGCCAATTCTTGCAGTTGGTGCTAAAGATCATTCGGGTTTTGTGAGAATATAACGATATCGTCTGCAAATAGCTCAGGTATTTTCCATCAATCACCATGCCCTTATTTTCCCATTCTAGTTTTTTAAATATGTATTCAAGTGAAGCTGTGAATAATTTTGAGGAAATAGTGTCTCCTTGATGAACTCTCTTACCGATTCGGAAGGTTTCCGAGGATTTGTGAAGATGTATTTTTGCTGTTGCATCCTTATAGATGTTATTGAACAACTGAATGTATGCTCTATCAATGTTGGGATATACTAAAAGAGACCGTAAACGAAACACCTGGATTCGCAACATAACAAAGACGTTATAAAGGTGTGCAAAAGAATGAAGTGGCAATGGGCCGGACACGTAGCCAGAATGTCAGACTCCCGATGGACATCCTAAATAATCCAATGGTACCTAAGAGGCATAAAGAGGCTCAGAAATTTATTCGTTCCACATACCTAAACAATTTCAGTGTACTCTTTTTCATTTTAATCAACACATCCGCCTCAAGTTCGCATTTATTCTTAATCATTTAATTCCGTATTCTGTCATACATTGTCACCCTATGAATTCTTCTCGACAACTTATTTTTGCAACATTTATTCGGCTCTTTCAGTATTTTTTCACGTTTACGTTGTTCACTCCCATACGTCAAAGTTGGCACCAAAATACTGTTGTGATACGTAGCTCGCCATCAGGTAAAATAATATGTAGCAAAATACTCATTCTACCCTCTTTGAAATAAAAGGATTAAAATCTCAAATATGTCCAACTCAACGAATTGCTTACGGAACGCAGAGCAATTTCTTTTGATAAATTAATTAATTACATCATTTGTATTCGTCCTGCGTACATTAACAGCTCGTTAGATCTAGTTAAACGGATGAGGCAACGGAAATATATTAGTTTAAGTAAAAGCAAGGAATCTAGAAGTCCGTTTATGTTTGTTGGATAAGATTCTTGGTGTTTTGAAAACGTTGCACTTTTCATCTTCAGAACTTTGCCATACGAACATGCACTAAAGAGGAAAACTGTAACGTTTTTGAGACGTTGGTATCATTAGCTAAACCACGCGGTGATACACTCCGAAAACTTTATCCCACTAATATGAAGAACCACGAAAGGTTTGAAACTTATTTGACAGTCCATTTATATTAATGAAACAAAGAACTAATATCGGTTTAAGATCTACGAGAAGAAGGTGGGACAACTCTATGACGTTCCAATAATGAGTTATAATCATGGGATTCATTTATACTTCCGCGATAAATTTACGCAATCAACTTTATTTTATTTCATTGAAATGTGAGGTATTTTATCGGCAATTAAAAAAATATTGCAAGAGTTATACTCATATTAGATTTTGAGTTCGAAAGAATATAACATATGTATAACTTATCAAAAAAATATATATATTTTCATGAAAAATATACAAAAAAATATCAAAAATCAGTACGTAAATTGTATGCGTGGTAGGTGATATATGTACGAGTACGTACAATGTCAGTACGTACATATATCACCTACCACACATAAAATACAAACTGAATTAGGTCAAGGCTCGGGTAATCAAAGGCCCTTAACATACGCATCCAAAAACAAAGAAAAAATATTTACAAAAATATGCAAACGTATAAATTATCTAATTCAATGCACACAAAAAACAAACGCACATCAAAACCAAATTATTTGCAGATATCTCGAAAAGTTTGATTTAAAGTCAGCAAAAAGAAAGATAAATAATCAACAAGTCACGCCGTTGCATCGGATTTATTTATTTATTTAACACTTTTATTGCAAATACAATCTGGTGGGATTATTGCCAGGCGGCAATCTCTTCCAACCAACCAGACAAAAGTAAATGAAGCAAGTTACGTGATCGCATAAATCATTCAAATGACTATCCATCCCCACGAAATCCATAAACATATACGTGAGCACATGCCCACGAACCCCACAAAGACGGACAGTCACCCGAACATTATTTTTCATACAAAGTGAGATATCATCAATTAAAAGGAAAGGAAGGGATTGTGGAGAGAAAAAGGAAAGAAAAATCAGGAATGAAACACGTTATTTTACTGACTTAAAATTAAGAGGTTTTTCAGTCGCTTCTGAAAGCATGCCAAGGACGGAGCGAGTCTTATATTGGTTTGTAACTGATTCCAGAGTCTCACTGCATGGACAGTAAAGGATGACGTTAAGAAAGAGGAGCGGTGAACTGGAAAGGCCAATAAACAATCTGTTTGAGAAATCTGAGAACGATTTGCATATCTACATCTTCAATTAAATAACTTGTTTGCCATATCGACAACCCAATCAGTATGATATCGAAAAGTAAGTAACACATATGCATACCATCACGCCGTTTTCTTGTTGGGGTAGGCAGAAATGAGAGAGTGCCTGACTTTCCTTTCATGACACACTTCTTTCGCTTGTTTTAGATTGATTCACTTTCTTATACAACTCATACGATTTCTCTGACTTTCATACTTCCTTATTTCAAAATATCATGCACTTGATCCAGCCACACTTTCTTTGATCTTCCTCTCCCACTCCCATTTGTACTGTGTATTTGTTTTGTTAGTATTTCTCCATTCATTTATTTTACATGTCCAAACGATCTGCGTGTTCTTATTGATCTTACATCAGCCTTAAGTCCTCATTCATACCTAATCACATAATGCCATATTCTATCACACGTTGTCTCCCCATATCTTCATGTATCACACGTTGTCTCCACATATCCCCATGTATCACACGTTATCTCCCTATATCTCCATGTATCACACGTTGTCTCTCTATATCCCCATATATCACACGTTGTCTCCCATATCCCCATGTATCACACGTTGTCTCTCCATATACCCATGTATCACACGTTGTCTCCCCATAGCTCCATGTATTACATGTCATCTCCCCATGCATGTACGCAAAGTAAGTTTGTATATATTTTTTCAGAAATGTAAGATTTCATCAAATTCTTAGTATCTTTAAAATAGGTTTTTCATTTTTATGAAATAGTCGGCTCGTTCCTTGGAAAGCGATGCAAAAAGGAAATAACGTGGAAATTAAGACGTCCCTTCACTCGACGCCCCCACACGTGTGACAGCGCTCAGGCATGAAGCTCGTTAAGAAACTTCTAACTATAATGACACACTTACTACACCTACCTACAGATCTTGGATAATAGCATCAAATAACAGATTGAGATTTATTTACGTGAAGATTTAATACCTTGAAAAACTAAATGTTTTGAACGGTCTTATTCTTAGTGTTAGAGAAATGGGTGATGTTGGCAGCTTTAGGAAACATTTGGAGACAACCCCTATTTGGAGAGTAGTTAGGCGAAAGCCAAACTGGAAATAATGGAAATAAAGGAATGGTACTCACGGGTGTTGGTACCGGGATTCGGAGGTCTCGGCTGATCTTCCAGAACTCTTGGAGCGTCTGCGGTTGGTGAATTTGTTCGTAAGATTCTTCTGGTGATGAAGCGTATTGGTTGCTAGTTGAGAACCCATTCGCACTGGTTCGTCGTTGATGAACCGGGCCGCCGGCGGCTGGCCCGGTCCGAGATGTCCTCCCGATCGTGATCTATGCGCGAGTGGCCGAGACGAGCGGAATATGGTCGTCGAGTTCAAACTACCACAGCTGGCGACAATACGATAATTTAACTTGTGAGAATAACCTCGACAGGGCCGGGAGCGATGACGAAGCGGCCCACGCGCGACAGGGGCCGGCGGCGATAACAAAGCGCCCTCACATGACGGGGCCGGCATTCCGCGTCACGCTCCGGCGTGAACAGAGAGTTTTATCTCAATGAATGTTTTATCACAATTATGATAAAAACTAAGCACTTACACTACACTACATATAAAACCGAATGTACTACTATCACATACGAGTATTACAAGATCTACAAAGGATTCTTTGTTGTTCATTTTCGTGTAGAAAGTTTTTTTGTGGTTGAAGTCACTATTTTTCTCCTTACACTGAACCTGTATTTTAATTTTGTTATATTTTTACGCTTAATAATAGTGGGTTCGAAATCCGAATTAAAGTGCCCTTGAAGAAACTTTGCTCTCTTGTTCTTCCTTGTATCATGTCAGTTCCCCCCAACGTTGACTATCACTTAAGAGTAGGCATATTTGTCCCCGGCAGTCCGAAAAAGATCCACAACACTCCTTATACCAGTCCAATCACGTATATTGCGGAGCCAGGAGATTTGCCTCCTGCCAACAACTCTTCGACCCTCCATTTTGCCTTGGATGATCAGGCGCAGTAATTTGTACTTTGCTCTTCTATGTACATGACCCAAATAGAACACCTTTTGGATTTTAATATTAGTCAGCAACTCTCTATCAACTTTGGCTCTTTAAAGAACCCTTATGTTGCTGACCATATCCGTCCAAGATATTCATAGCATTCTCCGGTGCATCCACATTTCGAATGCTTCCAGTCGGTTCATACTACCAACTTTGAGGGTCCATGATTCCACTCCATGCAATAACACTGACCAAACGTAGCATTTGACTAACCGTTGTCGAAGTTTCAAGTTTAGATTATCATCGCAGAATACACTTCTCATTTTATCAAAAGCCACACGCGATGAATCAATTCTGCACTTGACTTTGGTTTTTAAACGACGCTATATAAACTATCACTTTACTATTTCAATTGTTATTGTTTGCATCCAATTGATAAATATTGGTGATTTTGGCAGCTTTTGTCAAAATATTTACACAAAAAATTGTCTTTACACTGACGTCGGCAAAGTAAAGTTTTTCTTTTCCATCCTGTCGTGTAGCTCATGATTGAGCATCTTAAGTCCCATGATAGCCCTTGACGACTCCTCTCCATCCATCCATGCACTCCGCACTTCGAACAATAGTTGTTAAGGGTAGTAGGACTCTTCCACTTGAGCGTCGTCTTTTCACGTGACCAGTGACTACAAGCCTCTCCAAACTGTCATCTTGATGTACCCAAAGAATCGAAGGACTCATAAATTGTGTATTTCCGACAATTTGACGGTGATCGACCGATTGATTCCTAGGCCCAGGAATTTGCTTTCGAGTTCCACCTTTTGAAAGAACGTGGTAATTTTTCTTCTAATGTGGCATAGAAACTCGTTTAGCTAGCAAATAATTTAAACTTAGAAATAATATTTAGTCTATGTTACGAATATATGACTCAAAAGTATATCGTTGGTCTAACTATAAGAACACGTAACTCCGTATGAGTAACTTTACAGGAGAGAGAAAAAACGTCTTATTTTGTCCTATGTAAACTTAAACATTGTTTTTTAAATATATCTATCTCATTGATAAAAAAAAATGTCTTTATCAATCAGATATATTTAAAAAAAACAATGTTTAAGATTACATTAGACAAAATGTGACATTTTTTCTCTCTCCTGTAAAGTTGTAGCGACCTTTGCTCCCTGTGGTTGCGGCGCGAGCCGCTGTTGTTGTTTAGCGAGAACGAGACAGCGACATATCTTCTGCGCCTTCCTACAAATCATATGAATACGGGACGTGTAACAATAAATATATTGTTCAGCGAAAACGAGACGGCGACATGTCTTCTGCGCCGTTCTACGCAAATTCCAAATATTATAAATACCGACGTTTAACAATAAAACACCTCTTTCCGTATTCCGATTTCAAACGAGTTTTATTAAAACAGCGATCATCTTTCTATTCGGGACAACCGTCCCCAAAAAGTTACTCATATGGTCTTTATCAATCAGATATATTTAAAAAAACAATGTTTAAGTTTACATTAGACAAAATGTGACGTTTTTCTCTCTCCTGTAAAGTTACTCATATGAAGTTACGTGTTCTTATAGTTAGACTAACGATATGACTTTTTCATTTTATTCGTTCTCGCATAAACGACTTTCGTGGCACAGTCGATAAGACGCCTTTATTCTAACTTGATAGATGCGGGTTCAATTTATCCTGGTTACTATTTTTTTTAGTTTAGGTTTGGTTTTCACTGAAAGCCTTTAAAATATTTTTATCTTTGGCTGGAAGAAGTTACCACTATCGAGTTTCTAGTACAAATAGGTAAATGCGAAATTTCGAAAAAAAAGAGGTGTTTTTATATTTATTGTCAAATACTCAATAAGCATGTCTGATGAAAATTAAAAATTCAGATTTTAACAGGAATTAGTATTTTCACACAATCGGACAATAAGTCGAGTGCTAAGATGGTCAGCTGGTGGGTCCCTAAGAGACAAAATAAAAAACTCACGCATTCGTGGAAGCCTAGGTGTTACAGACATCAACAGTAAGATGGAGGAGAGGCGATTGAGATGGTATGGGCACGTTGGACGCAGAGCACCCGATCACATTGTGAACCAGGCAATCTCCATGGATGTTCCTCGAATAACAACCAGAGGATGACCAAAGAATTCATGGGTGGTGCAAAAAGATAACCTGATGCAGAGGCACGGCCTGGGGGACGTAGTCCGGAACAGAAGAGCTACAACCTGAGGACGGAGGACGAGGAGAGCTGACCCCAACAGTCTTCACAGACAGTGAGTTGGGATGGAGCCAGGGAGAAGAGGAGAAGAAGGGCAATATGTTGAGTGTGCAGATCTACTAATGTAGCATATTTATTGGAAGACGTTTTAAATTTTAAATTGATAAATCCATTAATCTTTTTTTTTTTTTTTAGATATTTGGGTGTTTCTGAAACTGTACACAATATTCTATTTTATTTAAAGTCTGTTTCTGGATTAGTTGTATCACATAACATATTTTTTGTTTATTTTAACTTGTTTTTTTTTTTTATTGTAACAGTCATATTATTTATATTATATTTATATATTATTTATAGTTAAGGCATTAACATTGTGAAGGTTAAATACATTGTAATTTGTTTTGTTATTATCAAACAATGTTTATTTCACGTTTTTGTAACGGTATTACCCTACCGGTTGCAAGGCTTTCACCTCATCTTCAGGGGAGCACAAACAAGTTTTGTTTTTGCTCCCCTGGTGATGAGGTGAAAGAATTGAAACCGGTAGGGTTATACCATTACAAAAAGTGGAATAAACAGTGTTTGATAAACTAAATTACAAAGTCGTGATCGGTGAATTGTTGATCGAATTTTATCTTTAGTGTTCGTTTTCTCTAGTAATAATTCAATTAGATCGATATTTGTGTGCCTCAATGTATCAGAAATATGGACGTCATGTATAACTATGGGAAATGCCTAAAAACAGCATTTTTAAGGAAATCTTATCAAAATTGATGAACACTTCGTATACAAATAGATCGCATATAGAAAAATCTACAAAGGTTTTTTGTAGTTTAGTTTTTTTTAGTAAGTACGTTTTTCTAAACGTTAACAGATATGAGGAATTTCATAATCTGATGGCCGCATCCACAATCTGTCTATACTTGCACTCAACTTAGATTTTTTCAATAATATTTTTAATCTTTTGATAATATTGGTTTTTATTTCCATATTCCTTGATCTCTAATGGTGCTATATAAATTGTCTTTTTATTGATATAAACA
The DNA here is from genome assembly GCA_949825065.1 of Odontocerum albicorne. Lineage (NCBI taxonomy): Eukaryota > Metazoa > Arthropoda > Insecta > Trichoptera > Odontoceridae > Odontocerum > Odontocerum albicorne. Next base: position 4,503,932 of record OX463855.1, read on the forward strand.
TTCAAATGTGATCTACATATTTGTATCAACAAGCTAACGATACATTCTTCCATTACAATTTTATAATCTGATATTCTATGAAGATCTACTTGAAACGAATAATCAAATGCCAACCAATAAATAAACCCTCGTTAGAAACTTGTCCTCCGTTTTGCAAAGTGTTAAATAAGTGTATAGTTTTGTTTTGAAATAATAATATAAAACTAGTTGCAACCCGTGAAATATTCACGGAAGTTAAACAAATTCTACATTTATGAAAATATATATTCATAAATGTAGAATTTGTTTATATATATAATTTATATATCGTCCCCTTTTACACCGGTTCAAAAATTGTTAGCTACGAGTAGGTATTTAAAATTCGTTCAGTATAGTTTCTATCTTTTCATTTATCACGAACCCACCGAGGTTCAAATGTCGAATTACTTTCGGAGAGAATCCAAGTATTCCTCTCTCGCTCTCCTGTATTCAAAATTCAATTCTCGTATTCTTTCTTTGACGACAACCATCGTACGGGCTTTGGCCTATTTATACTGTGATATAACATATGATATATGTGCCTATAACAAAAATAATATATAATATAACATATTTATTTTAAATACAATGTTTATTTTGAATTATTATATTGAATATTCTTTCTTTGATGACAACCGTCGGACGGGCTTTGGCCTATTTATACTATGATTAGCATTCTTTTTATATGAACGTTGTATTAATTCAAATTTTTATAGCACGAGCATACTATATTTGTTCTATTAAAACGATATATATTATAAATTAACGTTATCAATTCTTAATTTATCAATGTGAATAGCCATCTTAAATAAAGTTGAAAGAAAAACAAATTGATTAATCAAGAAGAAATTAAGATGAGATGAAACTAGATGCCTTCGAGATGTGATTTTGGAGGCGGATACTTCCCATGCACCGCAAGGTGCACCAACGTCTTTATCATCCAACAATTTGAGATTATCGAAAACCTTTCAACAACATACAGTAGAAGAATCCTTACGTTTTTAGGGCATCTTGTTAGAAAAAAATATAAAAATCTTGGGAAACTGGTGATTACGGTCAACTGAGATGGGTACATCAAATTAAGGAGTTAACAAGACACTGTTTAACCTTTCCTTCCCTGTGTTGGGTATCTTCTACACGTTGCTTCTAATAACCATCAATATCTCTATAAATATAATAAATACAAGGTTAAGATTTTAGGTATTCCTCCATAATATATTAACGCATTGATTTAAAAAATAATATTAATAATAATCAGAATTTATCGACTTCATCGTAGGTGTTTTGTAAAGATGGAAAACAAATTCGCATTTAAACGCTGCGAGTGCCTCGTCTTGACGATAGGTGAATAGTATGCGGGAAGCGCGACACTATATTCGCATCTCACTCTTGCATACTAGATTGAATTGCGAAGAGCTGAATTGTCTCAACGTCGCAAGCATAAGCGTAAGCGCCGGGGTATGCGACTGACGTTCCGCGCCACTAGTAGCTTCTAAGCTTGCAAATAGGTTAGACGTACGCCCGTTCCGTGAGCGTTGCCAGATGGTTTTTTAATGTTTTCAGCAAATAAATCTCAATTATTATAGTTTTTAACTTCAATTATAATTAATTAAGGGGATTATCTATGAATGTTCTTATCGATTTAAAATCGCTAATTTTTTATTGCGTACTCACTACCCAACACCGGAACACGCGTATTATTTTTATCACCGTAAGGGAAGGGTTAAGCGCCGCATTCGGAATACCCCATAACCGGAAGGGGTGGAGACGGGTGGTGCACAGATTTCAATACATAGCAGATAATTACTATACTCAGTAATAAGCACTCGATAAAGAAGAATAAAACAAGGTATAAATAATAAAAAAACACAAAGAAAACTTATGGATTATAAAGATTAAACTGATCAAATCTAATTCAGTTTTCTAACAACGTGACTGCCGTTGAAAGAGATTTTTTTTTTAATAAAACATCAATTGGAAGGCGATCCTTGTTTGAAAATTTTTGATTGATGAGACATTTGTTTTTGCCCATAATGCTTGTCAAAAAATAATCTACTATTTGTAAAATAGAAGGTAGAACCGACTTTGGGTTATTAAAGGATGATTTTTCAAACTGTCAAAATATTCACGTTTTCAAATAAGTCCATTTTGATATTCATAGGACGTTCTACTCAAAAGTTTTGTGACTCGACACAATGTCTTAATTTTTTTTCCCTTTTGAATATTAAAGCTTTCCTTAACTTCGAGCTGTGATTTTTATTCACTGTAAATAATTGAGTTTAATATTCATAATGTTTTTTTTTTTACTTATTTTAACGTGATTTTCATAATGGCGGCTCAATGTTTTTTTATGTCGTATATAGTAGTGATCGATGGTCACTTTTCGATCATCAATCACTTGAGACTCGTAAACGTAGCTTTGATCTTTTGTTACGTTATAAAATCTTTGAATGGTCTTATGAACTCAGTCGTGACTCTAAAATGAATTGATTTAATGATCCTTTTTTGCTCACTCAGAATACCTGCTTTGATCATCGTAGATACATTAAGCAATAACACAACCCTTTTATAATTCAGTAGTAATGAAATGTTCACCATCCCTAGAGTTAAAACCTCTTTTGCCCAAAGGCAATATGCCTATTTGGTTCCCATTACATACTCGTACAATGACGTGCCGACTTCAATAAAGGTAAAGGTAGGAAAACCATTTAGACAGTCGATCGGAGCGTGGTTGTTATTGCGACAGGATTTTGAGTACTTGGGCTTTCAGGATGAATGACGGATGGAAAGGATTTGTGTAAGCTCGTGAGTGTGGGTTTCTTCTTGTTGTTTTAATTTTGGTTGTTTTTGTATTTGTGTTTCTGTGTATTTATTGTTTTAATTTAAACTTTTATTCTTATGATTGTGTGCGGTATATTGTGGGATGAATATTTTTGGTCTTTCTGGAGTGATGATGTGTGAGGAGTTGAATTTCGCAAGATGTTTCCAGTTGTAGTTGAGTGTCACTGTTTGTCAGGTTGATGAGAGCGTGCAACGGGGTTTTGTTTTTGTGTAATCAAAAATCGGAAAGAAGTATCGATTTATTTTTTCATGCTAAATATCCTCAGTGAGATACAGGCAAAAGCCTAGTTTACTGGGGACACGACAAGTGAAAGGCAACAAACCCAGATCCATTAAAATTGTATGTCCAAATTAAATTACCTGTTGTTTTTTTTCGCAAATTGTGTATATTTCTTGTCACGTGTAATAATAAATAAATAAAAAAAGTAGTGAAAATGTCCCGAGAATACAATATTGTGTTTAACTGGGTTGTGGGCATATTTGACTAAACGTTGTCAGGGTTTAGGGAGAAAGAAGAATGAAAGTTTTTTTCCTCCACCTACTATACATAGTGAATACATTTTTTATAACCTTTTTACATTTTTTAATAACCTGTTTACATTTTGATTAACCTGTTTATATTTTAAATAGTCGGTTTACATGGCTAAGCAAAACATGAGATGGACACTGATAATTTGAATTTTAGTTGTTGATATGGTTTAAAAAGGAACTTTTTTGCATGTATCCGTCGATTTATTTCTATGTTAGTAAGTGTTAATGATATTAAAAGTAAAATTAACAAAGCGCAGTTCAGAAAACAGACTCACCTCAATGGCGCTCTAACTTGGAAATCAAACCCACTATTATCGATAAATTAAAAAAAAAATCAAAAAATAAAATGAGTTGTCTATAAGAATAGAAAAATGGTAACTGCAGTCATAATATCGAATATTTCTTTGCATATTTGGTATAAAAACCCCTAAAACTTAAAAAAAGAATGAACTTCAATGAAACGTTATTAAATATCTTAAAATAACAAATTAAGTTTTTTTTTTAAGTTCTTTTTTATTGGTATTTTACGTTGTTATTCAACTAATTATATTTTCCCTCGCTACACATTTTTCTTTTTCCTATCCCGAAGATCTCTTTGGGCAGAATACCGAGGTAACTTCAAGTATTCCACTTGAAGAGAACCTCGGAATAGGATGTCGAAACACGTAGAGCAGACATTAATGTAAGTAGCGGAGTAACATATAATTATATGGATTTCCACGAAGTTTAAGCCACAACCTTTTCTTAAGGCACAATATGTAGTATAGTATCAAAATTAGCTAGAAATCTATAGGTTAAATATCTTAACAGTCAGAACTTATCCGATGAAGGAGTAAGGTGTCCTACCATCGGACCGAAACTCCGAACAAGCTATCCATCACTTGAGAAAACATATTATTGAGGCAGAAAAATATGTCTACTATAGGTAATAACACATCGGATATCGAAAGAAAGCTAATATTCATGCATACCATCATCGCATTTGTGGCAAGACTCAAAGAAACATAGATTACGGCATTATCGTTTGCAATTCGTAAGAAAAGCGATTGACTAAATGGCTATTTGATGGGCTGCGATGGCAGACTTAATGGCTCGTGTCGATCAGCCCACAGTGTGTTCGGATTGGACGGATTATGTCGTCAGGAGTAGGGGATCGAGGCGAGTAGAGGCCACTGTGATGCCGCTTCTTATTGCCGTGTTTTGCAAGGGTATAATGTATGCTAACGACCGAATCACAACGGGAAGGTTAATAGATAGGAAGTTCTACCATCTGATTCAAGAGCTCTCAAACTTTTTTATAGAGCACTCTGCATGTGTTTGGGATACGCAAAGTACGTGTATTTGAATTACGCAGTGAAAAGGTTATTATATAAAGACACCCTCAAAATTTATCAAAGATTTTAACTATAGCTTTGTGGAACTTAATATTATAATACTCAAATAGAAATTATTTGATAAGGGATGAAAGTTGACTTAGGGTTGATGTGTTGAGTAAGATGAAGAAGAGTGTTGAGTAAAATCAAATGTGAGTAGAAGGTGTAAATATAAGAAGACTATAAAAATATGATTGAAATTATGTGTATGATATTTTGACAGAAGGAAATGTAACAAATCTCAGAAATTGTAGGAGCCGTATGAGAAAGGAAATGGATGTAGAAGACGCGAGAGATGTGTGTCGTTATAGGAAAGTCTTATACTCTCCCCTCTCTACTAACCTCGATAAGAGGACGGCGTGATGGTGTTTATGTATGTATACAGGTTAAATTTTACATTCTTCGCAAAAATTATAAATTTAAAAATATACGAGATACAACCATAATCATTTTTTTTACAGTTTAACAGGAATAAACTTTGTATCAAATATTTAATAAAAATTTAAAAATTTAAATATTCAATCATCTGTCTGACCGTTGGCAGTAGGTTTTGGAAATAAATGGAAGTACTTTAAACGCTCTTTGATAGCATTTGAACCCCAATAGTATAACGTTTTAGAAGATGAAAATATATTTATTCCATTTTGCGTCCCTTATGTTAAGCCCATCGCACATAGCAAGCATCTCGATTGGACCGCTTATGCCGTCAATCTGCGCTAACTCAACGCTTGTCACGCGTGTGTCCATCCGATTATATGTAGTAATAGTGCGAGGGTTACTCAAAGAGACGTTTTATTATAATACAACAATATCAAAGTCACTTTCAACTAATTTTACAAGTCATAATTCAACAATTTTTAGTGGTTATACCAAAAGAAAAATTAATTATCTATGTGACATAATACAGTATTTATTCTTTATATAATTGTTAAATGTTCAACCCCTAAAATGGTGAATCAAAACGTAAGTGCTGCTTTTTCACTGGCGGATATTTTTTTTATTTTATCGTGTTGAGTATAATTTGATTGAATATATAAAATAAATCATAATATATAAATAAAAAAGAGATACGTTTGCCATTTCAATATTCACCTTAAACCCTAAACTACTCCGATCAAGTTTTCCAGCCATCCCTAAACTTATATTAATCTTTTTCAAGAAGATACTTTGAAAAAAATACGATTTGTTCAACCCCTTTTCACAGGAATAAATGAAAGTACCCTTTACCCTAGCGGATAATCCTCTTCTTCTCGCCTTATCGCCAGACGTCAGGTTTTGTGACAAGCATCCATTTCCCGTTTCATCATACAAATTATATTAAACCCAAACTCTAATTTTATTTTACAGATATTCTCGCGTATATTTTAACCCTTACTGGCAAAAAGAAATTACTTTATATGGGGATGATTGGTACCCTTCAACACATTCCAATTGGTAATCAGAAATTTTCGAGAACTTGGGCAGGAGGCAATCTTGTTGTCGACCCTTATATTCAAGCCATTAACACGTTATTTACCAATGAAGTACTTTGCGTATCCAGAAAGTAAGTGTACTGAGGCTCTCACGACCGGATGGATTTTATTTTCGACATGTTGGCTACACTTCCGTGTAGCCTGACCCTTCCCCTCCTCAACGAGACCGGTTCGAGGTCAGTACGTTGAAAAGTGTCGACGCGACAACACGTTTCGTGAAAAATGTCAATCCAATCTCCCGCCAAGTGCGAAATACGCGGCGTCATCCGTTATCTCGTTTGGAAGGGAAAACCTCCTGTTGAGGTTTATAATGAGGTGAAAGCTGCATATGGTGATAAAGCTATGAATCGTACGAGTGTGTACAAGTGGTGTCGCGAGTTTTAAAACGGTCACGTCACACCTCTTCACCTTCCGCTGAAAAGTTCAAAACCACAATTTCAGCCAAGAAAATCATGGCATCCGTGTTTTGGGACTGTCAAGGCATAATTTTAATTGAATATATGCATCAAGGGGAGACCATCGACTCTGCAAGATACTGTGAGACCCTAAAAAAATTGCGGAGGGCGATTCAGAATAAGAGGAGAGGCATGCTGAAAAAGGGAGTCTGCCTGCTGCATGACAATGCCAGACCACACACGGTCAACGTCACGAAGGAACTGCTCGCCTCGTTTAAATGGGATGTCCTGAACCATCCCGCGCATTCCCCTGACCTAGCACCTTCAGATTACTATCTCTTTACCTCCCTGAATCTGCACATGGGTGGAAAAAGGTTTTCAACCGACGAGGAGGTAAATGAGGAGGTGGAGAAGTGGACGGAGGGGATGGCGGGAAACTACTTCGAGGAAGGCATCAAAAAGTTGATACCCCGCTTCACCACCTGCATTGAGAGGAATGGCGACTATGTCGAAAAATAGCTTACATGTGTATTACGGTAACCACGTAATTTTTTTGTTTAAATAAAAAAAATTGTAACCTACAAAAATTCAGTACACTTACTTTCTGGATATGCCTCGTAGATATGAAACTTGCGGTTCATCATTGACATATTGGCAAAACTGCAGCATGTAAAGAAGCAACTACATTCGCACACGTACTCGGCTCGTTTAAATTTTATTACTAGACGATGAACTCTTTTACGAGATTGGGACTCTGTTTTTATTTATTTAAAGGGTACCATTGGGCGTCTAACTAGGTACTCCCGGGTTGAAGTCTTGTATTTTACCATCAAAACCACGGAAATGATCGCTATCCCATATTAAGTAGTAAACATTTATAAATGGTGATCTAGTTGGACAAAGTTTGTCTTAAAACAGGCATCTTGGATTTACCTGGTTTTTATCTACCTTGGAAAAAGTTGTAGACTTTGGATAGGATTGGATGCAAAGGGGACCGTACTGCATATAATATACACAAGTGGGGTGTAGCAGAGTAACTTTTCTGTGAGGGCAGGAAGATCCAGATCATGAACCACATCGAACGCTGTGATCTGGCTAGAGATGAAACATGTGAAGACTACATCGAGAAAAATAAGGTATTATAATATGTATACATTTTTTTTTACCAACCACACTGTAAATTAAGCATTGAGGTTGAGTGTTGGACTGTAAACTGAATGAATGCATTTTATGGCATCGCTTTACCCTTGATTGGATAAAAAATGTTTGAAGTAGATACGTAGCTATGAGGTAGAATAAAAAGTTAAGATAAACCAAAATTTTACTTGTGCAATCTCTGCTCTTTCCGATTTGGGACTATGCGGACGTTTGTTATTTGGATATTACAGAGGAACAGCTGTACAAATTACGGTGTCTTCAAAATGTTTGTCTAAGTTTTATTTTTAACATTAGAAAGCACGATCACATAACTTCATACCAGAAGGCATTGAGTGAATGTTAGAAATAGACGCTAAATTCATATACTGTATCTATGGTATAATATATTAAACTGTCCCGCCACCCCCTATCTATCACCGAAAATTTTCAGCATTTTTCCGATCATGGACTAGCGCTGCGCTCAAACAGAGATTGTCTATTGGCCTTTCCGATTCACCGCTCCTCTTTTTTTACGTCGTCCTTTACAATCGATGCAGTGAGACTCTGAAATCAGTTACCAATCAATGTTAGACTCGATCCGTCCTTGGTATGCTTTAAGAAGCGACAGAAAAAACTCTTATTTTCTAGTCAGTAAAATAACGTGTTTCATTCCTGATTTTTTTTCTTTTTTTTCGCTCTGCACGACCCCTTTATTTTCCTTTGATTGATGATATCTCACTTTATATGAAAATTAATGTTGCGGTGATTGTTCATCTTTGTGGAGTTTATGGGCATATGCTCACGTATGTGTTCATGGATTTTGCGGGGATGGATAGTCATTTGAATGATTTTTGCGACCAAATAACTTACTTCATTTACTTTCGTCTGGTTGATTGGAAGAGATTACCACCTGGCAATAAGCCCGCCAGATTGTATTTGCAATAAAAATGTTAAATAAAGATGATCTGCATTTTTCAGGATTTGAAAGATTCTATTTAGATTGATACCAACCACTAGTCTCGACAATTTTCTGATTACATTTCCAGACCAATGTTGAAAATTCCAATTGAGAAAGCGTTTTCACACTTTCAGACCCATTTCAAGTTGAAAAACCTTCAAGTATTTTCTTCAAATTGTACTGTACATTGATTGTCTCTCGTCTGAGCATGTTTATATAAAAAAATATTATTGTGGTGTTTAGATTCCCTGCATGAATTTTCACCCTTGCGTGTTAGACAGAAAAACACATCTTCAAACTTTTATATCCAAGCACACAACTTTCGTCTCCTCCACAATCATACATCTCGTCATGCGCACTCTTCTTTTATTCATCATTTCACTTTACATTCTTTTCAAAATCCGATCCATTTGGTCCAGTCATGTTTTCTTCGATATTCATCTCTACGCACACCTAACACTTCTGTTTTATATACTAGTTTAGTCACTCTTTCATAATTCATTCTCCTCACATGTCCAAACCGTCGTTATGTTTCATTCTTCACTTTACTTTAAACATCAATTTTATCCATTAATTCACATCTAATATCTTCATTACGTCTTCTTTTAAAATGTTCGTTAGTTCACACATCTTCTTAGAGATAATCTTACTCTTATAATTTTTCTGTCAAGTCCTTGTTTCACTTCCATAAATTAAGGTGGACAGCAACACACTATTATGTGTTATCATTTTTGCTACTGTTGATAGTGCGTGGTTGTTCTATATAACATTTAGTGCTCCATTTACCTTGTTCCCAGTTATTATCCTACTTTTAATGCATTTTTCAACGTGCTCATCACACGTAAACATGCTACTTAGAAACTTAACTCATACACAATATTTCAAATAATTCTGAAGAAGAAATGAGGTCACTCAACACATGGCATAAAATAAATCATTCTTAGTTATTATTTTTCTTCGGAAACGTTTCAAATTGTTTTGAAAAAGAAATGAAATAACACGTCACAGAGCTTAAAAACAATTCTAAATTTGACGATTTATAACATAAAGACGACTTGCGTGGCCTAGTCGATAAGACGCCTGTCTCCCAGCCCTGAGATTACGGGCTCAAATCCCGCTGGAACCCAGATAAAAAAAAAAGGATTCCAGTCGCGCTTTTACAAAGAGCCTCTTTAACATATCTCTGGTTGGTCGGAAAAAATCACCAAATAATAATTTACCCGCCAGGCTGTACTTTATTTGATTTTATTCAAGTAACGAGGGATATCGGTGGCATATAACGGTAGGACAAAAAGTCAACGAGACACTAAAGCATATATACTCAAACTTGACAGTATCACAATCAGCTTAAATGATAGTATTTTAGTGCCAATTTTGATGTATGGGAGTGAAACGTGGACAAGGAAAAATACTGAAAGGACACGAAAAAATCCTGTAGAAATACGTGCTCTGAAAAAAATACATGCACTAACAATATTTGAAAAAATATGGAGTCAATTGATTTGGAGTGAATGTGAATTTGAGTCATCGTGTTGAGTAAATTCAAGAAACAGGTAAGATGGTTTGGGCACGCGGAACGAATGAACACTAACAAACATGTGTGAAAGGCGTGGTATAGGAGGATCATGAAATGTATGGTTGGATAAAGTGAATAATATTTCGAAAGAAGGAAGCGTAAAATGTTTAGAAGTTTGAGAAAAATTTGTAGAAGTTGTATTAAAGAGGCGAATGGTGTGTGTCGAGCTAAAAAACTCTGGCATTCTTTTTGTACCTACCCCAACAGGGAAATGATGTGCTCGTGTGTATTTATGAATAAATATAAAATATTCTAAATTTTCTAGAAGAAGAAGTAAAGTTACTTAGCATATGGAGTTAAATAAATTAATTTAAATATAACTAACAAAAAGTTTTCCAAGTAACAAGAAGTATGAATGAGGTTACTCACGGTATAGTTATATATAAAATCAACTATCATGAGTTATTATTTACATTCAAATTCTAAAGAAATCTATCATCCTCTTATAAAATATCTAAACACTTTTAATTGATACAGATTTCAATTTTGTGAGTACCATCTCACCTGCCAAGCGACGGAAAGATTTAATTCTTTTGTGCGATTACCGTAAGGACTCCGAGAAAAGGCTTGAGATTTTTTTCCCCACCAAATAAAAAGAAAACTACAAGCCTTTTCTTCTCGTAGATTTCCCCCGGTATAAAACGCGAATAATAATGAAGCTTTTGTACCAAACTCTGCTGACAGAACACCTCTATTTTGTGCCGGGCGGATGCTGAAAGTCGCTGAAACGAAATGGATATTAAAATATTTGCGAAAGTTTGAAAAATAGGTCGTACTGCATTTGGGTTAAGTAATAACGGTTTTTAATGTATATACGATTGAAATTTTTGGTCAAGTGATTAAACGGACATATTTTAAGAAAAATAGTTTGATAGCGTTTACCAAGTGATGGATAGCTTGTTCGGAGTTTCGGTCCGATGGTAGGACACCTTACTCCTTCATCGGATAAGTTCTGACTGTTAAGATATTTATTGGAAATTTTTGGATCTTTTTGGGAATCGGGAAAGGATAGGTTTGTGGTAATTGTTTTGATTTTATGAATGATTATGAGAAATTATAAACGATTAAATACATATATAAATATGATGATATATACATAATATTAAATACAAATACATAAATTTGTGTCGTCACACACTGTTTTATATTGAATGGGTGAAAAAAAAAAGAATTGTGAATAAATTATAAGAATGAATATAGTATATGTAGATAAGTAAATGAGTGGGGAAATGTGTGTGACTTTTATAAATATATTAAGGTGTAGAAAATGTTTATTGAAGGTGAGAAATACGGTTGCCTATGGGGGTAAACTGTCTGCCGGAGGAATTATCGATGATGGGGTGTTCAGAGTGACAATCGGGGGGTCATTTGGGAGGATGATTAGAGTTAAAGAGGGGGGGGGGGGTCGGGGGGATGTTTCGCAATATTGATTTCGGACGAGTGTGTCTGTAACTGGTGTTCGCGTTTGATAAAAGGGGATGAAATTAAAAAAACTAAGCCGGTTTTTGGTTCAATCGCTCTTTAGGTTTAATTTTAATGTTACATTTTAAACTGTTTCTTATGCATTTTAAAAATGAACTGATTAGAAACAGAGTTTTTTAGACAACATGCAGTAACACATTAGAAGGTTATGAGTGGAGGAAATGACACAAAGCTTGAAGAAAAAATCGTTTGGGAAGCTAAAACTCAACAGGCATTGTATGGTATGATCATCAGAAGTAGATTTAGGCAGGCTGGTTAATAAAAACCCCTTGCAAGGCTATGCACAATGTTAACCAACCTTGATTCTTAAGTGCACAAGTCAAATGAAGGACACAGCTAACAATACAAATCTTAATTACTGCATTGTATTGTATAACACTTTCGTTGTAAACAGTGCAACCTGGCAGGTTATTTGGTATGGGACAATATCTTCCAACTAACCAGAAACGTGTTAAAAAGACCTTTAGTGAAAGCCAGACTGACATCCTATTTTTAAAATCTGGGTTCCAACGGGAATCGAACCCGTATTATACGGGCTGGGAAATAAGCGTCTAACCAACTAGCCAACAGACGTCGACTTTGTGTTTATTGAAAATGTAACTAAAAAAATTAAGTTTATTTCCGTATTAAACTTCCATTTAATAGAACCTGGAGGATAAATTGTCATGTAGAAATCTCATCTTTATAATTTAAAAGATTTTAATTAGGCTTAATGTTAAAATCAAACTAGAAATAATAATAATATATTGACAATTTACAATGCACCGTTTAGAGAGTAGACTCTCCTTAGGGGCGCTTTAACGTGAGATTCGAACCCACTATTATGAACAAATTTACAATATACGAGTATATATATATATAAAAAATACAAGTTGAATGTAAGTAAGGGAAAATCGTGCCTTCGGTCATTGTATTAGGAATTTTTCCGCGTCCACATTTGTTAAGAAAAATCTTACCAAGAGAAAGTGAACATAAAGAAACGTTTTTAAGTCTTCCAATACGAGTATGTGATTCATTTGGCTTTAGGTGGAGTGTAGTATAAGTGTGTAGTGTTCACACACATTTGTATATAATCATATACTTTGTTATGACTTCCTAAAAAGGGTTGTCTCGGGTGCTTCCTAAAGCTGCAAAAATCGATCCAATTTAAATACAACTCCAACAATTTATCTGACATTTTACATTTCCTTCTTTCAAGATGTCATTTCTTTTATGCAGCCATCATTTTCTAGGCATTCTTCTACTATACCTTTCACTCACATTCCTTTTCCATACCTTCCATGTATTTTACTCATGTTCCTCTTTCATACATTTCACTCACATTCCTCTTTCATACTTTTCACTCGCATTCCTCTTCCATATCTTTCACTCACATTCCTCTTCCATACCTTTCACTCACATTTTCAATGTACTCGTACATTTATTTTGTTAGTCTTTCTTCGTTAGTCTTTCTTCTTCGTTCCCACACCATCTTAGAGTGCATTATTTCATCTTACTTAATATTTCATGCTTAAAATCATAATCATCCTTCATCACTACATATATCGATCCATATTGGCTCAAAAAATTTTGAAGTCGTGTACGCTCGAGAAATAAACAACTAAGTCATAATGTTGAAAAAAATCTTGAGGCACCGAGTGTGTATGGCAGTAGAATAGAGCTTACAGTTCATTATGGGGAAGTTATTGAAGACTTCTTCTAGACTTTTTTGGGAATAATCAAAATCGATTCCCTTAAGCTGATGTTTCTTGACACCCCTATTTCAAGCCATGATGATTTCATTCCAAATTCAAATTAGATAGGGAGAATTTTTTTTTAGAAAGCTGTCGCTGAAGGGGGTTGAAGTTTTTTTCATTCAAACGTATAATAATTTTAACTGCATAACTATTTGCAAATAATTCATTTACTCATATTATAGATTCATAAAACGGAATGCATTTTTAATTCATTTGTATGCTATTCATTCTTTTGGCATAATACAGAATAAACGCATAAGTGACGCTGATATCTTGAAAAGGGAATGGAAGGTAATATAGTCTTTGGTCCCATAAATAAACGTATTCTTCCTAGTTGGAAGAAGACATCAACAAGGGGTTGCGTGTAGGACACCCGTTAGAAACCAGATTTTTTTTTCTGAAGGATACCAATCTACCTTTTACTGAAGAACTCTTAAACATCTTTCTCCTTGGTTGAAAGAGATTGCCATATGTCAATAGGCCCACTAGGAAAAATACAAATCGAGTCTACAGATTAATTATATCTGAGGTAGATACGGTACTCTCAATTCGTTGTCTTATGTACTGGATCCACACCTTTGTACTGGATCCGATGGCACACCTTAGTGAGACGATCGAAGCTCATCATCATGTTGTTTCCTTTTTTTTTAAGTATAGATAACCGAAATCAAAGGTATCCTTTTACCCCGAAATACTAGGCAGATTTTTTTTTATGTCATTCGAGGGAAGAAACACAATGCGGGCTTCGAACTGGCGCACTTCCGCACGGAAGTTCGGTGCGTGAAAAATGCGTGAGAGTATATTATATTACACCTACGTTGTATCCAGTACTACATGGTGGGGTTATTTATACGTAGTCATATCTTCCAACTAACCAGAAAAATGTCAAAAAGACCTTAAAGGGAAAACCAGGCTGGAATTCTTTAAAAAACTCTAAGTAGCAACGGAAAACGAATCTGCAACCCCGGGATGGAAGACATGCGTCCCATCAACTACGCTAAGGAGATCGTCAGAGACGAATCAATGGTATGAATGAAAGTTTATTTATTTATTTTACACATGAAAAAACAACAGCTAATTTAATTTGGATACACAATTTTAATGTATCTGGGTTTGTTGTCTTTCATTTGTCGTGTCCCCAGGAAGCTAGGATTTTGCCTGTATCTCACTGAGGAAATATAGCATGAAAAAAATAACTGTAATCATGAAATATCAACAGTAGCAAATATGACACTACATATTAGTATATTAGTGCCGACCTTGATGCATGGAAGGGAAATTTGGACTCGGCAGAAGAAGGATATATGGAGATGCATGCACTAAGGGAAATTAGTAAAGTGTCAATGTTTGAAAGAAGGCGGAATGAAGTCATCATAAATGAATGAATTGATATAATAGATGTTTTAAGTATAAAAGAGAAAGGAGTTCTAAGGTGGATTAGATCTTCTTCTTCCCAGTGGCATGTCAGGTCCCCCAACGTTGAATATCACCTGAGATTAGGCATCTTTGTCCCCGGTAGCCCGAAAAAGATCCCAAATGCTCATTATACCAGTCCAATCTCGTATATTGCTGAGCCAGGAAATTTGCCTCCTGCTAACACCTTTTCGACCTTCTATTTTGCCTTGGATGATCAGGTGCAGTAATTTGTACTTTGCTCCTCCCATGACCCAAATAGGACACCTTTTGGATTTTAATATTAGTCAGCAACTCTCTATCAACTTTGGCTCTTTGAATAACCCTTGTGTTGCTGACCAAATCTGTCCAGAGCATCCGTAGCATTCTCCGGTGCATCCACATTTCGAATACTTCCAATGGATTGGATATGTGGAGAGAATGAATAAGGAAAAAATGACTAAGTGAATTTTCAAGTCAGAAGTGCAAGGCGTGGAAGAGGACGACCGAGGATAACGGGACTGGACCAGATGTTGAAAGAAGGTTAAGTGAGAAGTATGAATAATAGAAGACTGCGGATGACAAGAGATATCATTGTGGAATATGGGAAAGTTGTGTACTTTGATAGAATAGTTTAGAAATCTTTCTCTTTACCTACGCTACAAGGGACACGGCATGTATTTATTGAATCAAATCTATGAATATTTATACAATCAAAAAATAATCCTGTACCTTTATTACATATAAAGGATTACTATCCATTCGGAAAGGACGAAGTATTTTCATATTGGTTGATAATATGAAACGATGAATTGAATTTCATGAAGCGAAATTATTTATTTCACATAATCAGCCGAGCGTTCATGAGCGAAATCCTGACAAGGTAAAGAAGAAAATGGTGAAAGAAAATTAATAATATGTTGGATATTGGATTAATCAAAATATATATAAAAAGAAGGTAAGTAGTTTTTTTTTTATGGAATAAAAGGAAAATTGGGAAGATTATTATGTGTTGTGTGAAGTGATTTCGGTCCCATGAAGCTTAATGTCGACACACGTAGTTTACTTATGTCAAGGATTATCTTGTTACGAAGGATTTCCAACGAAATTTTCGAGACAATTTATAAAACTATATTTATTTTTGATTCCTTTTATTCTTATTACTAAATAAATTTTGTGAAAATTTATTTTTAATGATATCCTTCGTGACCTATTTGATAATACGCTTGACTTCCACCCGTTGGTTTAAGATTTGATTCCTGATTGCAAACATTTTTATTTATTTCATTTCAAAATTTATAATTTATTATTAATATTCAAAATTTATTAACCTTATTTTATTTCAAAATGTTTTTCACTTCTCAAAGGGGGTTTTTTTCTTCATTTTGGAAGTTTTCATACTAATTCTGGCTATTTCGATGAAATGTGTAGTCAATTAACTTCAAAATTTATTAACCTTATTTTATTTCAAAATGTTTCTCATTTCTCAAAGAGGGTTTTTTTTTCATTTTGGAAGTTTTCATGCTAATTCTGGCTATTTTGATGAAATGTGTAGTCAATTAACTTCAAAATGTATTAACCTTATTTTATTTCAAAATGTTTCTCTCTACTCAAAGACAGTTTTTTTTTTCATTTTGGAAGTTTTCATACTAATTCTGGCTATTTCAATGAAATGTGTAGTCAATTAACTTCAAAATTTATTAACCTTATTTTATTTCAAAATGTTTCTCACTTCTCAAAGAGGGTTTTTTTTTCATTTTGGAAGTTTCCATGCTAATTCTGGCTATTTCAATGACATGTGTAGTCAATTAACTTCAAAATTTATTAACCTTATTTTATTTCAAAATGTTTCTCACTTCTCAAAGAGGGTTTTTTTTGTCATTTTGGAAGTTTTCATACTGATTCTGGCTATTTCGATGAAATGTGTAGTCAATTAACTTCAAAATGTATTAACCTTATTTTATTTCAAAATGTTTCTCTCTACTCAAAGAGGGTTTTTTTTTTCATTTTGGAAGTTTTCATACTAATTCTGGCTATTTCGATGAAATGTGTAGTCAATTAAGGTTCGAAATTCTCCGACAATCGTTTTTGGATTGACTTAAAAATATTTTATGCGTTTTAAAAACATTTATTCTGTTACTTCACTGTAAGAAAATTTATTATTTTCCCTTGCCTTATCCCATCCATTTGGGGTCGGTAATTTGAAGTTTTTTTATTTCTTTTCGGGAGTAACGTTACGTAACCTTTCACACCTAGCAATTTGCACGAATCTTTGTAACTCTTGTCTGGTTGGTTGGAAAAAATGTGGAAATATATAAATCTTCTTTTTCTTTACCTTATCCCATCCATTTGCTGTCTGCTGCTTGAACCTTTTTTCCTTCATCTCTCTCGATCTCGACAATCACTCGGGGATACACCGAGTCTCATCATGTCCTCCTACACTTTCTTATGTAGGTTCTTCTTGTGTCTCCCTCTGCATATATTTGGGAGTTCCCATTTTTGGTTGTCTTTAGCGTAGACCCTTCATTGCTCTGTTGCACATGTCCTAACCAGCGAAGTCGTGCTTCACCAGTAATTGGTGACACTTGAATTGTCATTGTAAGAAAATATATTACAAAATGGAAATATATTCCAACATAATAAAATAATTCTGAAAATTGTTCAAGTAATAAACTACTTAAAATTTCAAACATTTAAGTATCGAACAATAATAACCAAATTCGCTAAATAAAAAATTGTTTAAAAAATTCAAAATACGTAGAAATTTTGCCATTTATTAATATTTATGCCATATTCCTTCCTGCTTGCCAGAGTACCCAAAATGAAAATTTCTCAATCTTATGAATTGTAGTAAATATTCCTTATAACTATAATTATAAAAATATACGTGTTTACTACGAAACTTGAAGCAGCAGATAAACAATTTGAGGGAACTATACACTTGACGTTTGTATTTTATACACTCAAATAATTCGTAATAAAATAAAGGTGAGTTTGATATTCCAGAATTATTAAATACAAACAAAACTAGCTAAAAAAACGTACATACCTTCCCGTTATTTCTTTGTCGGGGTATGCAGAGAGGACAGAGTGCCAGATTTTTCTATCTCAACACATATTTTGCCTTTCCTACATCCATAAACTTTCTCATACAACGCGTACATTTCTCTGACTGTTTATGGTACCTACTTTCAGAATACCGTTCACTTTCAACCATATTTACCTTAATCTTCCTTTACCACGCATTACACTCACATTCCACTGTATATTTGTTTTTTTAGTATTTCTTCATTCATTCGTTCCACGAGCCCAACCCATCTCACAATGCTTCTTTTTAATTTTACTCAAAGCAATCAGCATTTAGCTCACAATTACCTCTTTTTTTCTCTGTGTTCCGTATTCTCTCCTACATTTTTCCCCATCTATACTTCTCAGTGCAGACATTTTTACAGCATTTAATCTTTACTGTTGTTTTCCAAGTTAACGTTTAACTTCTTAACGTCAGTTCTTAGTATAATACAATTTTTTATACTGCCCGATTCAAGTACTATGCGTATCCAGAAATTAAGTGTACTGAGGCTCTCACGACCGGATGGATTTTATTTTCGACATGTTGGCTACACTTCCGTGTAGCCTGACCCTTCCCCTCCGCAACGAGACCGGTTCGAGGTCAGTACGTTGAGAAGTGTTGACGCGACAACACGTTTCGTGAAAAATGTCAATCCGATCTTCCGCCAAGTGCGAAATACGCGGCGTCATCCGTTATCTCGTTTGGAAGGGAAAACCTCCGGTTGAGGTTTATAATGAGGTGAAAACTGCATATGGTGATAAAGCTATGAATCGTACAAGTGTGTACAAGTGGTGTCGCGAGTTTAAAAACGATCACGTCACACCTCTTCACCCTCCGCCAAAAAGTTCAAAAGCACAATTTCAGCCAAGAAAATCATGGCATCCGTGTTTTGGGACTGTCAAGGCATAATTTTAATTGAATATATGCCTCAAACGGAGACCATCAACTCTGCAAGATACTGTGAGACCCTAAAAAAATTGCGGAGGGCGATTCAGAACAAGAGAAGAGGCATGCTGACAAAGGGACTCTGCCTGCTGCACGACAATGCCAGACCACACACGGCCAACGCCACGAAGGAACTGCTTGCCTCGTTTAAATGGGATGTCCTGAACCATCCCACGCATTCCTCTGACCTAGCACCTTTAGATTACTATCTCTTTACCTCCCTGAAGCTGCACATGGGTGGAAAAAGGTTTTCAGCCGACGAGGAGGTAAAGGAGGAGGTGGAGAAGTGGACGGAGGGGTTGGCGGGAAACTACTTCGAGGAAGGCATCAAAAAGTTGATACCCCGCTTCACCACCTGCATTGAGAGGAATGGCGACTATGTCGAAAAATAGCTTACATATGTTCTACGGTAACCACGTAATTTTTTTGTTTTAATAAAAAAAAATGTTACCTACAAAAATTCAGTATACTTACTTTCTGGATATGCCTCGTATATAAGTTTTTATGCCTCATTGAATTCGTTTCCTATCGCTACTCGCTGTTCGATATCCCTTGTAATGGTTACATCATTTGAGAAAATACTATTAAAATAGCATCTAAAGCGATTAAATAGATTATGTTTACATAAAAATTTGCCCCTGTGTTCATAAAAAATGAATTATTTCACACAATGTCATACATAATACTTGTTTGAACCTCACTAAGGGTAGGTCAGTTTAGATAAAGGGAGTTGGATAAGGGTGGCACGCAAAACTCAACCATTCCGACAATTATACTTGACCTTGCGTTTATTATACGGCTGACATTTACACCCCCTGAGTCGATAAGGCGAATTTATTAAATCCTGAGGATTACACGCAAAACCCGATTTTAGGCGGAGCCGTTACATAGATCCGTAATTTTATGATTATGTAAGTATAAAGAAAGATTTGTTGGAAAAGAATAATCAAAAAGAATCATTTTGAATGATAAATGAGGAAAATAATGGTATCATAATTATGGGATCGACGATTTTTATTTTAAGAAAATAATATAAATGTTTTTTTTTCTTCTATGTATTATTACGAATATTGATGTAAGAGAACGTTCACGAAACATCAAATACAAAAATATTACGAAAAAATGTTGTGTTACTTTCAAAATGCCCTTTTTACACAATGTAACGACCTCCGTGGCCTAGTTAATAAGATGTTTGATTCCCATCTGGAGTTTTGGGTTGATTCCTGACGGTACCCAAGAAAATATTTAAAAAAAATGGTCTCAGTCTGGTATAAATAATTTGTCAGTTAATAATACTCGCCCACGTGTATGAGCTTGTATGTGTAAGAGTGTTGTTATCTTTTCACGTACGGTAGTGTTCCTAAGATGATATTTGTTTATTATATTGATTTATTTTAAAGGCGTAGGGTTTTAACATAGTAACCTCGCTTGAGGAAATCCTAAGGGCGGTTGATTAGGATGAAATCCATAATTAATTATTTATTTACTTAAACTGTTATTCTTGCAAATGCCTGAAGATCAAATAATGTATTGTATTATGTATATAACCAATTATGTATTGTGTTATGTATATAACAAATAATTTATTGTATTATGTATCATATATAAAAAATAATGTATTGTATTATGTTTATAACAAATAGTGTATTGTATTATGTACGAGTATATAACCAATAATGTATTGTATTATGTATATAACAAATAATTTATTGTATTATGTATCATATATAACAAATAATGTATTGTATTATGTTCATAACAAATAATGTATTTTATCATGTATATAACAAATAATATATTGTATTATGTATATAACAAATAATATATTGTATTATCTATATAACAATTATTTTCAAATACACTCAGCAAAATGTTTTGTTCCACAGTGAACTATTTGTACAACGTTTGTATGACAAGGCTGTATAGATTGCGTAATCAATACGGGTATACTTTTTTATTTTCATTTAAATTTGACTACTTAACAAACCATGAATATTCAGAGCGAATGGGTCAACTAAACTATTCCTGAGCAAATAAAAAAATGGACACTCAATTGATTGAATTGTATAGATTTGCTTTATTCTGTTCGACTTGTATGGTTTATTCTTAGTATACGAATGTAATACAGATTACAAGTCAATGTTAAATACTATATGCTGTTTTTTTTACTTTATGTCAAAAATATTAAATAATAAATAAATAAATATTGACATTCTGCGAGGCGAGACGTTTAACTATAACCAGGTGTTTTCGAAGGGAGCGCCGATTACTTATGCGTGTGTTCTTATCTACGAGTACATACTGTAGTGTTACCGACACGTGTAATAACAAACCACGAGTTCCATGCTTTCTCTAATGGTTCTAAATGCGAATACTCGATTACTTGGGCTGAAGACAATATTGCCTCTAGGCCACACTCTTTAATATGTTCTTATAATCAACTTGGATAAGACAAACGAAAAAAGAGATGATATTATTTCCCTTCTGTTTATATTTTGATTAATAATACAATAAATTTGTAAGCATATATTTTAATTAAGTTCATTACAATATTAATAACACTCAATTCATTAAGTAAAGTATAACCCAAATATATATTTTTTATTTTGAATGTGAATTGAAATTTAACTGGCTTGAAATATTTTACAAACTGAAAATAAATCAGCTTTATTATTGTATGTCATAAATACTGGATTGATAAAAATAATATTTAAATTGTGGTTATAAAAAAGTGTCTTTGTTAAACCAAAAAAATATTAATGAAAGGTTAGACTTGACGAAAATTCAAACATTTCACATTTTAAATTCAAAATGAACGGAAAAAAAATATTAAATTGACCTCGAGAAAAGAATTATAAGAAATTTCATTCGATATGATTAAGTAGATATTATTTTAATGTTTTATTTTTTTGTAAACCCCATTTGTATATTTATAAACCTTCAGAATTTTCCTTCTTCTTCTTCTTAGTGTCATGTCAGGTCCCCTTAAGGTTAACTATCACCTCAGAGAAAGCATATTTGTCCCCGGCAGCCCGAAAAAGATCCCCAACACACCTTATACCAGTCCAATCACATATATTGCGGAGCCAGGAGATTTGCCTCCTGCCAACCTCTTCAACCCTCTACTTTGCAGCATTTTCCGCTTTCATCTTATGCTCCCCAGCCATCCGGGTTCAGTTCCAAGCGGATTCATTACAATAGTGGTTTTGTTTTTGGACCTTTTTATATCAAAATTCATTATTTATCTAGCTCTCCACAGATTCTTTCATTCAGGAAGTATTATATTAGTAACACATACGTCTAAAATACAACCTGGTGGGCTCTGTGATGTGGCAATCTCTTAAAGTCGACCAGATTTTTTTAAAGAGACCGTAAGTTAAAACGAAACAAGATTTTTTTTTATTGAAATCGGGTATCAACGGTAATTGAACCCGCATACCCCGAGTTGCAAGATTACCAACTTATCCATGGATGTGCTCTTACGGTAGCAAGAATTAGACAATGGCGTTTAATGAGTCTATTCATGTTTATGCTCTTAAATTTGTTTCGAAGTTCATGTTATTTAATTTGCTCCAAGGTTATTAAATTTGCTCCTACTCTGAGGTTTATGCCTTTATATTTGTTTCGAGGTTCATGCTCCTACATTTGTTTCGTATTCTTCTCGCATGCTCTTAAATAAACTTCCAGATTCATGTTATTCAATCTGTTCCAAGGTACGTGCTCTTAATTCTTGTAGAGGTTCGTGCTCTTAAATTTCTTTCAAGCGTCATGCTCTTAAATGAGTTTCGAAGTTCATGTTCTTTAATTTGTTTAGTGGTACATGCTCTCAAATTTATATCGAGGTTCATACTTTTAAATTTATTTAAAGGTATATGATCTTAATTTTTTTCAGAGGTTCGTACTCTTAAGTTTATTTTAAGCTAAATGCTCTTAAATTAGTATCGAGGCTCATAGACATAAATTTGTTTCAAGGTTCGTGTTCTTAAATTTGTTTCAAGGTTCATGATTTGTTTCTTATCTCGAAGACATAACTCGACACACGAACTGGAAACAAGTGCCAAAGTAAAATTATCAAAAAAAATATTGATATATTCACGACTTTTTGTTTGATTTCGTGACAAAATATACTTTCTTAATTGAAATGGAGAAATTAATATTAAGTGACGTAAAAGCTTCTATTTAAAATTATGTTCTCGACCTTTATATTCTTACGCAATTCATAAACGCTTCAAAAACACAATCTGATTTTAATTTGAAAAACGTATAATTTACGTTTCACACATTTTTAATGTAAAAGCTCAAGTACGGTTTCAAGTACTGAATATATTTTAAATTCAAAACAACACACACGCATAATTAAAAATATACCAATTTATCTAGATTTCAGTTTGTTATAAACTTCCGCCTCCGAAATAATTTATTTTACAAAGAAGCAAAAAAAGCTCAAGTAAAAATTAAAAAACTTTCTTAAAATTATATAAAAAGCTCGTGGCTCGAAATTAAACTCAAATATATTCTCCGAGGGTGCTTTGCGAACGAAATCAACACGCGTGTTACGTAAACACGTTAGATATAATATTATACGGGAATAAAAATTTCTAAACGTTTAATGCCAAAGGCGGCAAGAAAAATAAGGTTCAGACGGGAAATTCTAATTTAACAAGGCTAAGATTTTAACTGTAACTATTTGACTGGGTTTTATTCTTTTAATAAAATATTGAAATATATACATAGTCGTACAAAGCGCAAAATGTATCATTTAAGTTTATGTTCAAAAAAGTTTATAAAAAATAAAATCATTGTATTCAAATATGTTTTGAGATTTTAGTGGTGCTTCGTGTAAGCTAAGTAATGTCTTCCCAAGTGTTGGAACTGCGTGATTAAGCATTAGCTTAATTAATTCGAGTTCAAATTACGAGTATTATATTATACTTTTGTTAATTAATTAATTAAATTAATTAATTTAATTTTATTAATTTTGTTAATTAACTTAATTCGAGTTCAAATTACGAGTATTATATAATATTATACTTTTGTTATATACATAACAAACTGGTGGACTTTTTGCCAGGTGGGAATCTTTTCCAATCAACGATGGTTTTAATGAGACCTTTAACGATGTTAATTAATTAATTTAATTAATTAATTAATTTAATTAATTAATTTAATTTAATTAATTTTGTTAATTAACTTAATTCGAGTTCAAATTACGAGTATTATATTATACTTTTGTTATATACATAACAAACTGGTGGACTTTTTGCCAGGTGGGAATCTTTTCCAATCAACGATGGTTTTAATGAGACCTTTAACGATGTTAATTAATTTATTTAATTAATTAATTTATTTAATTAATTAATTAATTTAATTTATTAATTTAATTTAATTAATTTTGTTAATTAACTTAATTCGAGTTCAAATTACGAGTATTATATTATACTTTTGTTATATACATAACAAACTGGTGGACTTTTTGCCAGGTGGGGGGAATCTTTTCCAATCAACGATGGTTTTAATGAGACCTTTAACGATGTTAATTAATTAATTAAATTAATTAATTTAATTTAATTAATTTTGTTAATTAATTAATTAATTTTAATTAATTAATTAATTAATTATTTTTTTGTTAATTAATTAATTTAATTAATTAATTTAATTTAATTAATTTTGTTAATTAACTTAATTCGAGTTCAAATTACGAGTATTATATTATACTTTTGTTATATACATAACAAACTGGTGGACTTTTTGCCAGGTGGCAGTCTTTTCCAATCAACGATGGTTTTAATAAGACCTTTAGCGATGACCTGGAATTATCTCTTGATTTCTGGATGCATGTGTCAGCGCCATGCAAGGATAACAGGAATACTTATTATACCCTAAAAGTTATTATACCCTATTCTTCTATTTTTACATCCTTTTCAGCACCTTGAGTTTATTTATTACAAGTTACAAGCTTCTCTTGAAAGGTGGATTCGCAGCGACAGTAGTTTTACGTTTCTTAGGTTAGATGCTTAAAGTTTGATCGCCAATCAGGTATCCATACATGATAACGTGTGGTATTTTTTTAGTTACGAGTATCTTCCTTATATTCATGAGTACACGTTTGTTTTCTCCTTTGTCATTCACATCTGACAACTTCCTTTACCTCACAGATAACTTATTCAATAACGTTACTTGCTTATAAAGTAAAAAAACATGTTTTCTAAAATTCTTATTTATAAAAAAATGCTATAATTTGAATAAATTTTACATACACACATAACATCATGTCGTACCTTTGGCAAAGTAGGTGGAAATAAAAGATCTCCAAACTTTTATTTGCGAGTTCATAACTTTCGCTTCTTCCACATTCATACATCTTCTCATGGAAAATCTTCTATTATTCATACTTCTCACTTTACCTTATTTTTGATCCAGCCATATTTTCCTCTGTCTCTCTTACACACACACCTTGCACTTCTGTCTTGTTTAATCGCTTAGTCATTCTTTCGTCATTAATTCTCTCATCATCTTACTTACATCATCCGTTTTATCAGTGCCTTAATTTCTAATGTCTTCATTCCACGTTCTATAATATTTTAAAACTCTACAAAAAAAAATTGTGAAAGTATCCCAACGTCATTTATCTTACAAATATTCATCTTCAGCCAATGTCAAGTTTCACTTCCATTATGTATTGTCATTTGCGTCACTTTAAATATAGCGTAGTTTTTATATATCACATTTAGTACTCCGTTTACCTTATTCCTCATCATTACCATTATTTTAATGTAATTTTTAACTCGCCCATCATACATTAAAATACTACCCAAATAACAAAACTCATCGACATAATATAGTTTGTATTTCACACGATGATATGTGGCAGGGTGAAACAATCCCTATCGATCGTGAAGGATTTTTAAATTATTTTGAGGATATGGAAGAAGCAATCAAGAAATGTGTGTCAAGTAGTGAAGCGATAGTGAAAAATGTGTGTGTAGAAGGCGAGTTAATCTAGATTAAATATAATTGGACCCGCACTGATGTGACACGTCGTCAAGATAATTTGAAAATGTTAATCACATTAACCTTTTTTTGAGTAATTCGACTGGGTTTATCGTAATTTATATCCACCTACCTCTAAGATATTTTTTATTTAAATATGTAATCTTTTCACTTAATATATGTATAAGTGCCATATGGGTTGACTCAGAGAAACTGAAGCAAGTAATGAGTTGTTATATAGGCGATAGGGTTACATGTGATAGGTGAATTGACAAGGGCATTGAAGGTAGGGTAGAAATATATGAGGCATATCCAGAAAGTAAATGTACTGAATTTTTTATGGTTACAATTTTTTTTATTTAAACAAAAAAATTACGTGGTTACCATAGTTCACATATAAGCTATTTTTCGACATAGTCGCCATTTCTCTCAATGCAGGTGGTGAAGCGGGGTATCAACTTTTTGATGCCTTCCTCGAAGTAGTTTCCCGCCAACTCCTCCATCCACTTCTCCACCTCCTCATTTACCTCCTCGTCGGTTGAAAACCTTTTTCCACCCATGTGCAGCTTCAGGGAGGTAAAGAGATAGTAATCTGAAGGTGCTAGGTCAGGGGAATGCGCGAGATTGTTCAGGACATCCCATTTAAACGAGGCGAGCAGTTCCTTCGTGGCGTTGGCCGTGTGTGCTCTGGCATTGTCGTGCAGCAGGAAGACTCCCTTTGTCAGCATGCCTCTCCTCTTGTTCTGAATCGCCCTCCGCAATTTTTTTAGGGTCTCACAGTATCTTGCAGAGTTGATGGTCTCCCCTTGAGGCATATATTCAATTAAAATTATGCCTTGACAGTCCCAAAACACGGATGCCATGATTTTCTTGGCTAAAATTGTTGTTTTGAACTTTTCTGATCATCATGCACAGACGTACGACCGTTTTTAAACTCGCGACACCACTTGTACACACTCGTACGATTCATAGCTTTATCACCATATGCAGTTTTCCCCTCATTATAAACCTCAACCGGAGGTTTTCCCTTCCAAACGAGATAACGGATGACGCCGCGTATTTCGCACTTGGCGGGAGATTTAATTGACATTTTTCACGAAACGTGTTGTCGCGTCGACACTTCTCAACGTACTGACCTCGAACCGGTCTTGTTGCGGAGGGGAAGGGTCAGGCTACACGGAAGTGTAGCCAACATGTCGAAAATAAAATCCATCCGGTCGTGAGAGCCTCAGTACACTTACTTTCTGGATACGCATAGTACATCAACCGCGCAATATCAACAGTAGCAAAAATGACAATACATAATTGTTTGTTGGTGCCCACCTTGATGTATGGAAGTGAATCTTGGATTTGGCAGAAGGATAAAAGTAGTATAATTTTTTTTGAGTATCGATATATAAAAAAAGACGGAATGAAGACAACAGGAATGAATGCGTAGATAAAATTAATATTTTTACTAAGATGAAGAAAGGACACATGGAAAAAATTAATAACGAAAGAATGACTTAGCAAACATACAAGCCAGAAATTCAAGATATGTGTGGAAGAAGTAGATCGAGATAACGATCAAAGTCACGATCAGAGATGGACCTGTGCACTTACGTTATGGTTGAGACTTGACTATAATCCAAGTGATATCATGCGTATATCCATTGTTGGCGCAGTTGATTACAAACAAGCCCTAAAGATGAACACTGCAACGTTTTTAAAACGTCATCATCGTAAGACAAACTACGCGATACAACACTCCAAGGTGTCTTACATAATAAATGTTAAACAAGACTTTATGGAAAACCAGATTGAAATCCTTTTTTTAAAACATCTGGATACCAACTGTAATTGAACCCGTAACCCTCGAGCTAAAAGATAAGCGTCTAATCAACTATGCCACGGAGGTCTTCAAAGTATGTAGATGTTGAAGGTTGTTATATTCTACAAACGACCCTCACGGGCCGATGTTTGTATGCAGGATCATTTACATATATGTGCTAGCGAATAAAAATTGCGAAAAATGTAAAGAAAATTTGCATAACTCACTCGCCTATTCCCTCCCTCGGATGACCCTCGTTTAGAATATTTAAGCCACGTTGTAATAATGGTTCTGAAAAATATTGCTATCCGTTCGCAATGCAAATTTCTCGCATTTTAGCATTTTTCCATCGGAAAATAATAATGCGCCTATCAAATACGTTTCGTTACACTGCAATGGTTGATTGCCAAATCATTTATATAAAATCCACTGTTTGGGGTGCAAATTTCTTCGTGATTTTTTTATATTTTTTCATATTGAATTCTCGATACCTTTACTAGGGTGCAAATCGCATGCATTCTAAATTGGCATATTACAGATAACAGTGTCATTATTTTATAAGGACATGTACAGTTAAAATCCAATTACACACAAAGGTTACTGGAAATAATGTATTGTGCTTTTGTTTAATAATATAACAAGAAATTTGAATCGATACAAAATTAAAATTTCTTAAGCCGAAACAGCAAACTCAAAGAACTAAAATAATTAAAAACTCTGTATTTAAAAATATTCTCTGAAATGTTGAATATGTCAATATCTGAGGTTTTATTCAATGAAGACAGTCCGTGATACAAAAGCTGAGCATTCGTCAGATTAGTTGTACTTATTGCCAGTCTAAAAATGTCAATATTTTTGTACGTCAAAAAGTTATTAGGATTATACAACTTTGGGTACGTGGAACAAATGAATGAAGAAAGACTAGCAAAATAAATATACAGTGCAAATATGAGTGAAAGGCGGGAAAGAGGAATACCAAGGAAAGTTTGGTTGCATCAAGTGTAAATTATTTCGAAGAAATGAAATGTAAAATATCAAAGAAATTGTAGTTGTATGAAAAATGTTGCGCTCTGTCATCTCTTCCTACCTCATAAGGAAAATGGAGTGACAATATAAACGAACAATAAATGTTAATAAGTTGAAAGTCAGTGTTGCTAAAAGTGCGGATTTTATGAATAATTGCAATTTATGGGTGAACAATGAAAGATTAAAACAAATTGACAATGTTTTTCATAAATGTAAAATTATTACGGGAGTTAATTCTAAATTATAATATTGTGGAAAGTGATGTCTTATGAACAATTTGTGAAATTCGTCTTGTTAACACGTGCTAAAAAATACTCGGCCCAGTGACTCTTTCAGAACGTATTAGGATTATTAACGCTTACATTCCCAACATTGAGTATACGAAGGCAAGGACAACCAATTGTTACTCGAAAATCCGACCTACCCTTCCTTTATAAGCACAAGCTCCCCAAGCATTATCTGTTGCCTGACTAGTCCACCTACAGTATTAGCAGGGATGACCAGAGTCTGAGTGAATGTGATGGAATACAAGTAGCCTGAACGAGTGGACTTGTTTTTGCTAAATAATTAGTGTAAGAATTGTTATCTAGTTATAAGTAGTATGTAGGTGTTAATTTTTTCTAAGAAATCATATATTAAGATTGAAAAAAATAAAATAAAATGACATGTAGGAAAATAAGATTAAGTAAGTTCATAAATCATAACATATAATTAAGATTAGTTGAGTAATAAATTTATATATAGGTATAGCATTGACAAATGTTTGCGCAATAATTTACTTTGTTTAATAAAAAATTAAAAACTTAAAAAAATTTAAATTGTTACTCGGTCAAGCAAAAGATCAAGTGCTATCCCGTGTAGTACTCTTCTCGTGTAAACAAGAGATATCGTATTTAATATGTACTTTTACCGAATATAAATTGCTCGAGTTGTCAAACAAGAATACACAATGTCACCGTGGCTGTTCAATCTATACAAAGAGACATGTCTGAATATGTTAAAAGATGCAGATTGCGGATCTATAATGTCAGGTTCAAATGTATGTGGAATTCTGTATCCAGATGATATGTCAGTGCTAGTATAAGGCGAGAAAAATGTAAAAACTGTTTCAAGGAAATTATGTGAAAAATATGAATATTCGAAAGTTGAGAATGTAACTTTGGGGACGGTTGTCCCTAATGGAGAGATGATGTGGATGATCGTTGGTTTAATAAAACTCGTTTGAAATCGGAAAATGCAAAGAGGTATTTTATTGTTAAACGTCGGTATTTATAATATTTGGAATGTGCGCGGAACGGCGCAGAAGATATGTCGCCGTCTCGTTTCCGCTGAACAATATATTTATTGTTATCACATCGGGTATTCATATGATTTGTAGGAAGGCGCAGAAGATATGTCGCTGTCTCGTTCTCGCTAAACAACAACAGCGACTCGCGCCGCGACCACAGGGACAAAGGTCGCTACATAACTAAGATCGTGTTTGGAGTAAAAAGAAAAAACTAAATAAAAAAGCAGGTCGAGGAAATTGTGCCTTGGAAGCAAGTCCACTTGGATGGCCGCGTGAAATGTGATATTCTATGAAGAGCAACCGCAGATAATAGAGTGAACAAGGAGTTATGCATTGTGTTTACCGACCGTAGCATTTCAAATGCAATCTAGCTGGTTGCTTGTAACATCGTTTCATTTGCTTGCATATTCATCAGCTTGTAGCATCGGAATATGCAAGCAAATCTTGGATGTGGTAAAAAGTGTGATGAAAATTAGATAAATATCGCAGAAATAAGAGTGTTGCGTTAGAATGGGTAGAAAAACAAAAAATGCTCTTAACCCTTCCTGTCCGGTGATGTGTAACTAGTACACATTGTTTCTAAAAACTTTAATATCTCTATAAATATAATAAATTCTGTGTTCAGATTTTAGGTATTCCTCCGTAATACATTTACGCATTGAATGAAAAAATAATAATATTAATAATTAGCACTTATCGGCCACATCAGAGATATTTTGTGAAAATCGGGAATAAATTAACCAATACAATCAAATGTGTGACGTGGTATATTCATTCTGAAAAACCGCTATGGGTGAAGAAGTGACGCTATTCACGTCTCACTATCACTGTACTTCGGTACCATATATGGGAACGCAAAAAATAGAATCTTAGTTCGCTCGCTTCTCTCTTTTTAGTAGCCAGCCGGCTTTCGTTCGAGGTGGTCACTCCATCCGTTTTGTAAACGTCGTCCGATGTTTTTTTTTTTCATATTTTCAGAAATTTTATTTCAATTATTATCACTTTTGACTTCAAATTTTATTAATTTAAGGGATTGGCTATGAATATTTATATTTTTCTGATTTTAAATCGCTCATTTTTACATATTTATTGATGTGCATTGAATACACATCATCGGAAAGGGCGGATTTTTTTTAGCACAGGAAGGGAAAGGTTAATCACTTAGTTTATTTTTTTATCAAATATGTTTTTATACATATATTTTTTATAACCTGGCGAGTTTATTGCCATCTCTTCCAGCTAATATTTTAAAGGGCCTAAGTGTAAACCAGACTGGAATCCTCTTTAAAAAAATCTGGGTTCCAGCGGGGATCGAGCCCGCAACCTTTGGATCGGCAGACAAGTGTCTTACCACCAGCCCACGTAGGTTGACATATGTATATGTAGTGAGAGGTGTACTCAATTAAATGGCTGCAGTCACTACCTTCCAATCATTATACTCTACAAATTATTATTTTATATTTTAATCAATGATATTTTGTATGAATATATATTTGATTTCGTTGAAAATCTTTATTTAATGTCAATGAAGGGCAATCGAGACAATTTATTTTTTAAAAGATGCTATACAAAGTGTTCTCGTCACTTTATCATCAGTTAGATAAATGTAGAAATAAATAACATTGCGTAGAATGTGTAGAAAATAAAGAATGAGAGAAAAGAAATGAGGATATTAGGAAAGAATGGTAATCGAAAGGAGATGTAGTGCTTACCATAAGATGAAAAAAGAAGGGTTGAAATGAATTCAGCCACGTGGAAAAAAATGCATAATGAAAGATTTAACAAAATAAATTATTTAGTAATTAGATGTACTAAAAGGTTAGAAGACCTTTATATATGGCACCACTAAATAAATGGATTCCAGAAAGATGGAATAATAATAATAATAATAAGTGATTATAATAGGAGTGTATGCATGATGACGTGTATGGACATGGCAGAAGCAAAGAATATGTGCAAGGATAAAATTAAGTGGATATGTGTTATTTTTTACCTACTCCAATAATAGAAACATGTCGTGATGACGATGATGATACAAAAAGGCTATTATTTTAACTAATAAAATATGTGAATATCCTTTTTTAATCAATAACTATATTAAAATTAAGGCCCGTAATTAATAAATATTTTAATTTATTTGTATATACCGTATTGGCCCGAGTATAGGGCGACCCTGATTATAAGGCGACCCCTATATTTTTATCTACTTTTTGGAGAAAAAAACCATTTCCCTCACCATTATATTATGAAAAATAAAACTCGAATATAAGGCGACCCCCCTATTTACGTGTCGCCTTTTTAAATAAAAAAAAAACCTCGTCTTATAGTCGGGCTAATACGGTATGTGCCAAATATTTATGATAATTTCTTCACCGAAATTATTGTCACTTTTATTACACTCGGTTACAATGAACGTATGATTTATTTCATTATAAAATTGTTTATATATAAATATTTTAACATTGAATAAATCGTTTGCTATAAATTATCCTTTTGTACGAGAAATATTTAAACAGACATATACTATATTTGTTATGCCGAAAAACTGCAATTTACCAAAGTATTACACCACGAATTTCCCACGAAGTTGAAATATCCCATATCTTGCAAAACATTGCTACGAAATAGTTACCCAAAAGTGCCAAAAATCGTTAGATTATGTAAACGAGGCTTTTAATGACTTTCCATTGCAACAAATTTTCTTACAGCTAGAAAATACCTTTTACTTAGGGCAGTTAAATGGGGATTGCGCCAATTTAACTATATTCCGACACACGAGAACCAGATACTGAGCACGATACCTTTCATTATTTATGGGCTTTGTGGTACGGGTAGGAAAGCTGTTTGGTTAATTGCATTAATTAAACTCATTGAAAAAAAGTCTTATTTCGCTATCCGAAATTCTAAGTGAAGTATAGATGTTCACGAATTTCGATGAAATATCTGCCTGATATTTTCAATCATTGATGTTTTTAGCATATTTTTTTTCATATTATACTGATATTGACAAAGAATCGTTAACTAAAAAAGAGCGGAAGTATTAGGTGTTAAACATAAGTTGTGTCCGTTTTTTTCCAAATTTAAACATGAGCATCAAAAGTAAATCAAAATGGTAAAGGTTATACGTCATTCGACAGAAAATTTTCTACTTTACAAGATATTGTGTTTGCTTTTACGTTAAATGTATTATTTTATTTGATTAAAAGCCTTCAAAATGGAATGTCAAGTAGACGAAAGTGGGCATTTTCGACACCTCCTTCTGTTCGCGTTCAATCGAGGGAATAAAGCTGTCAAAGCTGCTCGCGATATTTGCGAAGTGTACGGTGAAGATGCAATGAATGAAAGGACAGCTCGTTGATGGTTTTTGAGTTTCTAAGACGGTAATTTCGATCTGAAAGACATGGAACGTTCCGGACGACCAGTGGACTTCGATGAGGACTGCTTAAACCATATTATTCATGAAGATCTCCTTCAAACCACCGTAGAATTGGCTGAGCAGATGAATTGTAGTCACATAACTGTATACCACCATCTTAAATCAATGGGAAAACTCCAGAAGTTCGGCGCTTGGGTTCCACATGTTTTGAGTGAAAACAATAAAAATCAACGTTCGACAATTGATTGAAACACAATATCTTGTAGAACAGAAAATTTTCTTTCGAATTACGTATAACCTTAACCATTTTATGTTACTTTTGGTGCTCATTTTTAAATTTGAAAAAAAATGGACACAACTCGTGTTAACACCTAATACGAGTATATTCGGTAAGAAACCTGTGTTATCTTACCGAATATACTAACGCTCACTTCATATCTCTTTCTTTAAAAATATACTTATTCTTACATACTCATGCATACCTTCACACCTTAACGTGGAAAAATATATCAGATCTTCACATCTTGATATATCAGATCATTCACGGTCTGGATATCCAGAGCCTGGCCTACCCGAAAGATTCATTTTCATTTTTTCCCCACCCCATTTACCATTGAATCACGTCTCTCCCCACTTCTCTCCTCCTACCTTATTCCTCTTATATTATTTACACTTGTACAGGAAATGTATTTTTAGCAATTTAGTTTATCTTCTCCTGACGATAAAGACGATGGTCTTCGAAACCGGTAGTAAACCCAAAAATAAACCAGTGGTGAACACAAAAATATAAAATAAGTGCTTTATTTAATTATTTTTCCTTTTACACTTTTTACCTCGTCCACACCTACGCCTCTCGCCATACATGCATGCTCTCCTACTTTCTCATACAATTCTTACCTTTCCTTCAACTAAAATTTTTCAGCCATTCCCTTTCATTCTCGCCTAAATATTTTTCTTATTCATTCTCTGTTTTTGTTTCAATTTTGTTTGTATTATTTAAAATTAGCCAAACCATTTTGAGATTCCTTTATTAATCATACCTGTAACATCCGTTTCAAGTTAATAGTTATTCCATATCCAACCACTATTAAGTTTAGCATACATTACAATATCGGATATTATTTATTAGACACGTAAACTGCTTAATTTATTATATTCTAATCATACTTAAGAGAGAAATAACTCGGCAGTAAAATTTGTTTATTTTGAAATAACGGTGAATATTTTGATATAACAAAGAACATTTTATCGACTTTATACAAAACATCAAATGTAAATGCGATTTAACTAAAAGTTCTCATCTCACAAGAATTATTACGGCACTCAGTTTAAGGTTCATAAATATAAGCGCATTTTCACCCACACGGTGATTATGAATTCATTTCATGTTTTGAAAACAAATAACTAGTGTTGTAAATTTTTTATGAGATAAATATGAAATTAAATCCTCTTTTCATTGTGTATTTGGATTAAAACTTATAAAATTATTTACAATACAAAAAAGACTTATTTTGTTGTTTATAGTTAAGGCATTAACGTTGTGGAGGTTTAAAGACATTGTAATTTATTTTTAACAAACACTGTTTATTCCACTTTTTTATGACGGTATAACCCTACCGGTTTCAAGGCTTTCACCTCATCTTCAGGGGAGCGCAAACAAGTCTTGTTTGCGCTCCCCTGAAGATGAGGTGAAAGCCTTGACACCGGTAGGGTTATACCGTCATAAAAAAGTGGAATAAACAGTGTTTGTTAAAAATAAATTACAAGACTTATTTTATTGTTTTGTTGTTTTTTTATTGAATACATATGTTATATTTTTGTTTTTTTATGTAGAAAAATTTGTGGAATATTTTTGGAAGGTTTTTTTTTTTATTTTCTCTCTTAATTATTTGGTGATTCAATAGTAAATATTGATAACCGATCGAAGTATTTTTTTTATAAAATAAGGCCAAATTTTGTTTTTCTATATCTCTGAGTCTTTTTTTTTAATTATTAACCACGTAATTGCACATTTCGTCGTCATACAAGTGAAAGTGACCAAGTGCATTTTTCGCGAAAACGTGATTAATGACTATCTGACACCTTACTAACATAATGGTGGCCTGAAAGAAATAACCCAGCCAGAACTTGGAAGAAGAATAATAATATCTTGACTTGTTTAAAATGACTATCTGCATTGATGTTTATTTTTTTACAAGCAAAATTGTATGAAAATTTTCAAAAATATTATTTCTTTATTTTGAAAGCAATGAACATTTCTATACACCCAAAAAAAATTACAAATAAGAATACGTTTATTTAAAAAAAAAATTGAAAACAAAAGTGTAAAAATGGTTAAATGGCTCTCCTGAACATTTTGCATTTTGTTAGTTGGTCACTTTCTCTTGTATAACGACGATTTGTACAATTACAAATTCGGGTTAAATTTCCTTCATCAATCTCTCACGACAGTAGTTTTTGCTGATTACTGATTGAGAGGTTATGTGAGAAATAATTAGAACAAATTACAATTGACAGTAAAAAAAAAATAAAAAAGAAAACAAATTTTTAGTAACAAACAAGGATTTTTACATTTAAGTGGGCAAAATGGAAATTGACGAAGAAAGATAAAATGATTTTTATTCGCTTTCTGAAGCAAACAAATGAGGTTGCTAATTCAAAGCTGGTAGAACCTTATAAGAGAGTGTAATGGCATAGAATTGATGACGTGAAAAAGGAAGGGGATGAACTGGAAATGCCAAGAGGCAATCTCAGCTTGTGCCGAGCTTCTTTGAGTTGAGATATGGACATTGAGAGGAGGACCAAGAGATTCAATGCTTTTTAGATATAGTGCTGGAAGCGAATGTTAAAAATTCCATGGAAAGCAATACGTTCATGTGATTCCACTATGGAAGATCTCATTACCCAGCACGGACTCTTCATTTGGGTTTGAGATGCATGCTTCACTTCTTCTGTGAGATGCTCGCGGTAACTGGTATTGTCGAAGATAGTTAAGGGAGGAGACTATATCTTTTAATTGGGGCGACATGGTGATAGATGCATCTGATATTTCTATAACCGGTGTTCAATATAAAGCATCGAATAAAAACATAAAAATATATTATATAATATCTTCTTTCAGCGTATTTTTTACGATTTTTCAAAATAATTTATCAAACTTTAAATATCTTGAAAAATCGGAAATTTCATGTTTCCCAGCTTTAAAACTTAAAGGTGAGTGAAATTTAAGAGGCTTTCAAAACAAAATTATTGTAAGCAGTAAACTTGTAAAATTGAACTTTATGTAATAAAGAACCAACTTGATTTAAAAAAATGTTTTTTACTACCCTCTCCAAGGAATAGTTTTGAAACTTTATTTTAAATGAATCTTTTTATCAATGAACTCACTCGACATTGTTTTGTTTTTTTTTTTCAAATTATTTTGTTTAATATTTTATTTTTGTTTTAAAAATCTATCATAGTACGAGTATAAATAGGCCAAAGGCTAGTATAAATAGGCCAAAACCCATACGATGGTTGTCGTCGAAGAAAAAATACGAGAATTGAATTTTGAATACAACAGAGCGAGAGGAATACTTGGATTCTCTCCGAAAGTAATTCGAAATTTGAACCTCGGTGGGTCCGTGATACTGAACGAATTTTAACAAATTTTAATTTATTAGAACAAATTTTACATTTATGAATATATATTTTCATAAATGTAGAATTTGTTTTACTTCCGTGAATATTTCACGGGTTGCAACCTGTATAGGTATTAAAAGATATTTTTTATAAATATTATTTAAAAAAACTGTTAAAAAAATCAGTTCTGTAAATAACATCCTTTTCATTTACGAAAGTTCGAATTCAATTTGAAAATTCGAAGAGCTAAATTATTTTTAAAAAAATATATATTTTACTTATATCTTCTTATTGTTTCATAGACGATAGTTCAGATTTTCAGTAAAAATCTATTTTGCTAACAAATGTATTTCATATTTTCCTAAAACCCTGTAGTTGTTGAGATACTTTCTACCTTACAGGGCGAGAGTTTAAAATTGCCCACCCGCACATTTCCTCCACATGACGGCTTTTGAATTAATAGTAACCCTGATGACTCTCAACGACTCAAGTTCAAAATTATGTGATTTATATCGCGCTCGATCTATCTCCGGGTTCTCATTATATGCTTCAGAACTTGTGAAAATATTATCAGCGAATCTTTCGCATTATTTCAGCCTGAAAAGTACGAAACTTTGTACTTTTCTCACACTTTTCAGGAATGCTGAAAAAGGTTTTGCGATAAATCTGGACGTTATGAGAATTACACGATTTTTTAATATTATTTATATAAGATATGGGATAGTTTCAGGGATATTGTACATCTGTCTGATATTGGTTTGAATTATTTTAAATGAAACATTTTGAGAAATATTTTTATGGTTATGTATCGGTATGAATAACTGATCTATTTCAGATACAATTTTAGAAAATTTTCACAAATTTAGATGATTCCTATGTTAATAGTTCTAGATCAAGCCAATCAAGTAAAATGGTTGGTATTTAGTTGAAAGTTAATTAAATAAAAATAAGTTGAACGTGATATTTTTATCAAATCTTTATTATATTATATTATATTATATCATATCATATCATGTCATATTATATTACATATGTATTATGTTATATTACACTTTAATTGTATACAATATGACATATTACCATATATCTATACCTTTTAATCAAAAAGAAATACTGGATTAACCAAAAAAAAATACCAGACTAAATGGATCTTTTTTATTAAATATCTGGTTGTCAACGGGACTCCAATCCACAACTACTGGACTAGAAAACGTGCATTTTACCAATTAGGTAACGGAGATTTTCTAAAAATTGTTAATTATAATTAAACTGAGCTTTAAAAAATCATCGTTTAAAAAATAGTTCAATGTCCAGTTATTATATTGGCTAGCCAGCCACTACGTAGACCGAGACAGTAAGTGATTCATGACTAATATGAAAACTGACATTGTGAGAGTTGGCGAAGAAAATGTAAGAAGGACAAGACGAAAGAGTGTCAGAAATAGACAACCATCATCCTGAAAGATGTATTAGTAAGAAAGACATTGAAGGGGAAGAGAAAATAATGAAAAAGTGTATTTACCCTTAAGAAACCACTTAGAGCCTTCAATTCAGAGAAATATATTCCACATTGTAGAGCCAGCCACTTCAATTGATTGATTGAGGTAGCCCGATACGTTCGCTTGATCGTCGTCAACTAGTAAATTACTCGTAACACTGTAATATTCAGATGAACTCTGCGAAGCACGTCTCCCGGAAGACACGTCCCTTACGCGTAAATATATATTTAAAGAGCTTTAAACACTGGAAGACAGCTCACACTCCACAATTATGGGACACTTTCACAAGTCAAACTCTTTCAACAGGGGAGTTATTCGGTCAAACTTGACTGAACCCGTCTATATTTGGTTTCATTTATCCCACGAAAATAACTTAAGAAAAGTGAATATATTTCAAAAGTTTTCTTGCGACCGCTTTTATCCAAACGGAAGATTTTTTTATTCTATTTGTTTCAAGACGAGGTTTTCTTTTTTTAGTCTGTCAATATATCCAGTGTTTGATAAAACATTTGCCATCAAATAAATAACTTTGTACTTAAAAAAAAAATTATATTAGTTAGATTTAAAAAAATATAACATAAACTTAGACATATTCGGCCGTATTTAAATTCCATTTAAAATATTAAATTTTAATTAAAAAATATTTTCTTCTAGATTAGTTTTGAAAATAATCAACTTATATTATATTTTTTAAATAAATTAATATGATGCGTAACTGTCTGTCTATTTTGTTTGCGCTCCCCTGAAGATGAGGTGAAAGCCTTGAAACCGGTAGGGTTATACCGTCACAAAAAAGTGGAATAAACAGTGTTTGATAAAAATAAATTACAATATTTTAAATCTGTCTTAATATAACATGTCTTTGTGTCTTATGCTTACATAATTTGATGACGATGACGTATGTTATTCGGATTATCGGATAAATTAGAGATTTTATTAAACGTCTGCATCTAATTCATATTTAACCTTCTGGAAGATGCCGTAGTTTGTCCATTGATTCCTCTGTTGTATCAAAATAACTGACGTCCGCATAGCCGTGCAAGGAATCACCCTCTGTTCTACATACCAACTTACAGGACGAATATCATGGCTAAACACTCAGTCACGCGTGGTATAGAGATATTGAACCAACTGAATGACACTGTGGATATAGTCTCGGTACCGTCTAGCAGTATGAGAAGAATCCTGGCTGATATTATTCCTAACGAATAAGCTAACGCTATAAGCAGACCCTCTTTGTGTAACAGGAGAAATCCGTGCAAAATGGATACAAAAAAAATTAAAAAGTCCTGAATTGGAAACAACGAAGATCACTAGAACATTTTTTTTTAATGGAGAGCCACCTTTCAAACACTTTAAAGGATGATAGGTGCTGGAAAGTCCTTCAGCTTGCCTTATTTATTTGGTCGTCATGAAAAAGTATTATCAGTTTTAAAGTATGTTATTTGATTGGATTCATTACTTTTGTTATTTGATTGGATTCATTAATTTATCTCAAAGCTTTCATACACCAAGCTACGAAAAATTATAAATTTGCTCAATTCACCTGTTAACAATACAAATGCAAGAAAGACTTGAATTTTAATGCCTCTTCACGTACAAGGTAGTAATGCCAATACGTGCGATGTCGAACCGCGAGTTCCGTGCCTAGCCCAGGGGATATAAACCTACAGGCTCAAGTATTGGAATTGAAAAAGAAGTTGTCTTCAGCCCGCGCTCTTCAATTTTTCCGAATCGCAAGCTCATATAGGTTGAAGAGAAACATACGAATGAATTTACAAAGAAAATTCAAATTACGTGTAACTTCATATTTTCCTAAGCAATATAAATATTTAATTCTGCATTAAATTGAAACGGCAAATATGTATATTCTATTTTATTTTGTCTGAAAGAAATTACGCTACAAATATTAAAATAAAAAGAAATATTCAAACACCATTACGTCTAAAATAAATTATTCATTATGTTTATAGAGCCTGCAGAAAAAAGAGGGAATAAATCGTGTTCCAGAGAAAGACTTGAAATTACCATTCGTAATAAAAAATTTATCTGAAGATGAACAATAACATCATCGACGTGTCACAAAGGGGAACACTC
The DNA here is from genome assembly GCA_949825065.1 of Odontocerum albicorne. Taxonomy (NCBI): domain Eukaryota; kingdom Metazoa; phylum Arthropoda; class Insecta; order Trichoptera; family Odontoceridae; genus Odontocerum; species Odontocerum albicorne. Next base: position 4,544,565 of record OX463855.1, read on the forward strand.
AGGGATGGGATATTTTTTTCCTGAAATATTTTTTTTTACTTTCTGTGATATTGAAAAAAATTAAAAGAAATACTGCTACTCCATAAAAACAATTTATCAGAAGACTTTAAAAGAATCTTGGAATGAAGTTTTTTTTACATTTAGAGAATATGAGTTCTGAAATACTTAGCAAAAAAATATGTGTTCGAAATTAACCTTTCCTTCCCTGTGTTGGGTATCTTCTACACGTTGCTTCTAATAACCATCAATATCTCTATAAATATAATAAATACAAGATTAAGATATTCCTCCATAATATATTTACGCATTGATTTAAAAAATAATATTAATAATAATCAGAATTTATCGACTACATCGTGGGTATTTTGTGAAGATATCGGAAACAAATTCGCATTGAAACGCTGTGAGTGCCTCGACCTTGTGTCTTGACGATAGGTGAATAGTATACGGGAAGCGCGACACTATATTTGCATCTCACTCTTGCATACTCCACTAAATTGCGAGGAGCTGAATTGTCTCAACGTCGCAAGCATAAGCGTAAGCGCCGGGGTATGCGACTGACGTTCCGCGCCACAGTAGATTCTAGGCTTGCAAATAGGTTAGACGTACGCCCGTTCCGTGAGCGTTGCCAGATGAGTTTTTAATGTTTTCAGCAAATAAATCTCAATTATTATAATTTTTAACTTCAATTATAATTAATTAACGGAATTATCTATGAATGTTCTTATTTTTCCCATTTAAAATCGCTAATTTTTTATTGCGTAGTCACTACCCAACACCGGAGCACGCGTTTCAATTTTAACACCGTAAGGGAAGGGTTAATAACGTGCAAGGAAGGTCTTGGTCAAGTAAAGAATGGGAGGATTTGATTGTTAATTTTAACTGAAAGTGTGATTAAAGACAGAATATATTATATGAAATTTATGAACGTAATTGAGGTAATGAAACAGGAATGTATCTATCCTCGAGCCTACACCATCGCGTAATGGTACGTATATAAAAAAATATTTTGTTTTTTAAACCTATAGGTAATTTATGCAAAGTTTTTAAAAATATTTGTTAAATATTGTTAAAATTGAAAAAAAGAAAATGATACGCGTATAAAGTACATGTACCGTTAGAGGTTCGACAGAGACTGAGTTCTAAGGCCTCCGAAAAGATGTAAGGACATTCGGGAGTCAACGTTTTAGCGGAGGGTTGTGACCTGAAGTAAAAATATATCTTTTACGAGAAGATTAATTTTTTCATTTTCCCAAAAACCCTCCAAAAGGAAAGAGTCTTGTGTTTTTTGGTGATTCCATTACCATTACCTTGTTCAATTAAAACAAAGCACATCATACGTTAACAATTAAAACCGGTTCCGTTAAAACAAAGCACATCAAACATTTACATTTAAAACCGGTTCCGTTAAAACGAAGCACATCATGTATTTACAATTTAAACCGGTTCCGTTAAAACGAGGCACATCATACATTAACAAATAAAAACCGGTTCCGTTAAAACAAAGTACATCATACATTAACAATTAAAACCGGTTCCGTTAAAACATAGCACATTATACATTAACAATAAAAACCGGATCCGGTAAAATAAAGCACATCGTACATTTACGTTTGAAACCGGTTTTGTAAGGACAACGCACATCAAATATTTACAATTAAAACCGATTTCGTTAAAATAAAGCATATCATATATTAACAATTATAACCGGTTCCGTTAAAACAAAGCACATCATACATAAACAATTAAAACCGGTTCCGTTAAAACAAAGCTCATCATACATTAACAATTAAAACCGGTTCCATCAAAAGAAATCACATCATGCATTAACAATTAAAACCGGTTCTGTTAAAACAAAACACATCATACATTAACAATTATAACCGATTCCGTTAAAACAAAGCACATCATACATTAACATTTAAAATCGGTTCTGTTAAAAGAAAACACATCATACATTAACTTATTACATACAATGGCGTGCCGACTTCAATAAAGGTAAAGGTAGGAAAATCATTTAGACAGTCGATCTGAGCGTTGTTGTTATTGCGACAGGATTTTGAGTACTTGGGCTTTCAGGATGAATGACGAGTGGTAACGATTTGTGTGAGCTCGCGAGTGTGGGTTTCTCCTTGTTGTTTAAATTTTGGTTGTTTTGTATTTGTGTTTCTGTGTATTTTTTGTTTGAATTTTCATTTTTATTCTTTTGATTGTGTGCAGTATATTGTGGGATGAATATTTTTGGTCTTTCTGGAGTGATGATGTGTCAGGAGTTGAATTTCGCAAGATGTTTCCAGTTGTAGTTGAGAGTCACTGTTTGTCAGGTTGATGAGAGCGTGCAACGGGGTTTTGTTTTTGTGTAATAAAAAATCGGAAAGAAGTATCGATTTATTTTGTCATGCTAAAGATCCTCAGTGAGATGCAGGCAAAAGCCTAGTTTACTAGAGATACGACAAATGAAAAGCAACAAACCCAGATCCATTAAAATTGTATGTCCAAATCAAATTACCTGTTGTTTTTTCGCAAATTGTATATATTTCTTGTCATGTGGAATAATAAATAAATAAAATAAAAATTAACATTTAAAACCGGTTCCGTTAAATGGAAACACATCACACATTTACAATTGAAACCGGTTCCGAATCTACGGGGAAGTGAACCCGAAATATTCTCAACTATGTTAAACATTAAAAGACTCACTCAAACATACTGTGAATATGTACGAGTATTTCCTACCATATTTTAAAACCTACCTTTTAGATATACCGCATCGAATTTATTGAATTAAAGTATTTTATTCTCTATCAAATTTTATCAAAAGCTCTATATTTTATTTTATTTAAACTCTCTAATAGCAAATTTAATGTTTTAAAATCCGTTAAAACCTTACTAATATACAAGTATAAATAAATGACTTTCAAATCACCTTTCATTTGCCTACTGAAAACGAATATGGTTCAATCACAATCATTAAAAACTTTGTTACTGATACGATTAACTAAAATAACGTGATGTAAGGTACAAAATTGAAATTCATGACCTTTGGTTTTGAAACCGCGACCTACCTTGACCTATTGTAATGATTGGTATCTTTCAGGGCGACCCACGCTGAAAGGGCGAAAATTTACGTGCGTATGAAATTTATGAGCAAAAAACTGAAACGTAAGGCTTTCATTTGAATAGATGATTGCGAAAAAACTCTATATTGTACATAATACAACCCCGAGAATTTGTGGAAGGTTTATTATAATAAAACAGACAAATTATAATATTGCCGTTACACAGCCAGCAAACCACTTGAAAGACGTTATCATAATTTTAAGTCATAAGTAACATAATTGAGAAGAGCTCAACTTTCTAATTATTTTTATTTAAATCAATATTTCAGCTCTTCATTGTATGAACCAAAGGTTTCATGCTGGTGAACCAGCAATGCAGTAAGCTTTCTTAAAAAATCTTAGCCTGACAATACGATAAGGGTACTTGAGATTTTTTAAAGACTTCTTCTTCGTAGCTCGTCTGCCTCTCGGAGGCTGGCCCTCATCAGCGACATCAGTCACTTTGAGTATATGCTTCCCTCTTGACCTGTACATCTCGTTTCAATTCTGTCCGTCGTCTGTCAAATATAATGAGACCATCTTGTCTGTGGTCTGCACATGCTTCTCTTACGAAGTCCTAGTTCTCCAATAAACGTTATTTGAAGTCAACCTAAATTGGAAATAATTATCGCTCTGCTGTTTTTGAATCAGCGTTTCAAGAAAAAATACATGGTTCTTAAATTCAAATACTTCTTCGAGATTATCAGCTGGGAGATACTTCAGCTTCTCGCATCTTGTATGCCTTTAAGTTCTTCTTGTCCTAAATTAAATAAATATGGGTTTATTGATAGCATGTACATTAAAGTGTCCCTTATTTTGTCAAAAAAAAAACGTTTTTTTTTTCCACCTCCTAAATATTTTCCATTTGGTTTGATTTACCGAAAAACAAAATTTTATTACAATAGGATGAAGTTAATCCGTGCCGACTTGAGAGGCAAATTTGAATGTTTGGAATTATAGGTTTTTTAGTTCTAAGTCAGTAAGTAACTGAATACATTTTTACTCTTTAGAGTGCACTATGGTTTTAACTATTCTTTATTTAAATTTAAAAATAAAAATAGTTATTATACATTCATCAATAATGTTTTCACTAACTTAAAACGAATAAACCTATAATTACTAACATTCAAATTTGGCGATCAAGTCGGCACGGGTTAACGTCATCCTATTGTAATAAAATTTTGTTTTTGAGTAAATCAAACAAAATGGAAAATATTTAGGGGGTGAAAGGAAAAAAAATCGCCAATTTTTTGTTTTTGACAAAATAAGAGACACCCTAATAAATATATTCTGAAATTGCATATATAATATATCTCAAAATAAGAAAATACATTTAAGAAAGAAGCTCTCAAAAGATCTGGGCTCATCTCAAAACATTCCTCCAGTCGAAATACACCCCCACCAATAGAGAGCGAGCCCGACCGCGGGGACATCAGTCATCATATTTGATGGAAGTCATCGTATTTTCAATGCATCATAATTGACTTTCATTTATTATCTCTTCATCCTAGATTCACCACTTTGATAAATTTTCAGGATATATTGTTAAAAATGTTGGCGTTGGCTGTATCTTGATGACTTAAACTTTATCCTAAATTCGTTTTTAATCCTAATATAAAATCATACGGAAGTTTGTATTTTCCCTACTAATAAGATCAGTGCCACAATATACACCACACATCCGTCCGCCGGGACTCTTCCGTTTGCGGAAATTCGGCAAATAGTACTCGAGTCACCCCACAGGGTAGTACATACTCTATCCATGTTGACTTAATCCCAAATCAATAGTAAACCGATTTACGGTTAATGGTGCAAAGCCGCATACGAAATATCCGGCCAATGCAATAGCCCGGAAAAGATACACATAGTGTATTTTATGTAAACTTTTTTCAGATATGTTAATTTGCTTATTTTGTATATCGCGTAATATAAAACGATTAATTGTTAGAAATTTATTTTCAATTAATTATTAATTTATTTATCAATTCATTCAAAATTGAAACACTTTGCATTTTATGCAAAAGAGTGATGGATTTTAAAAGCTTTTCATCTTTGTTATATTAAAGCTTACCCACAAGTATTTATTTCGAAACAAAGCTTCTGAGTATTTTCAATCAAGAAAAAAAAAACACATTTTCTGTGTTCATATTCTGTTTGGTGAAAATTAAAATAATTGGTTTTATTGAATCGATATTAACAAACGAACTATGTGGCCAAGTTGGTAAGACGTCTGACTTTCAATCAGATGGTTTCACTTTCGATTCGTGATTTAAGAATACGTTTCGATGTTCACCACTCAATGCCTCTTTGATATATTTGTAGTTTGTAAGAAACGATTGCTACTTGGCAATAAACTCACCAGAACAACGAAAGTGTTATATATTTGAATATTATAGAATTTCTCATTTTTATTAAAGATTGTTGTTTTAACTTTGTGAAACTCCGTATTAAATTTCACCTGAAAACAGCCTCAGAATAGAAGTTTAAAACACATTTAGCGGGCATCTAATGTTACCAGTGAAATGACAAAATTATTTATTTTTCAATATTCATTTATTGAGTTCCAAAATGCTTTAGCTGAAACCTTTAATAAATTAATAAAAAATGTATTATGTATAGAAAAATATTCAATTTTAAATGTATTAAAATCTAAAACTTTTCACGATCTGTTTGAGTCAATAATTTTTAGCACAGTTGAGAAGTATTTTATTTGAAAACGGTTCTAATCGTAAGTGTCTGATGTCATGAATAACAAAGTTATTAATTGTTTGATGTTCTGGTAGAACTTTATTTTAAAGTGTATGGTTTTAACAGAAACTTTAAAATTCTACAAAATAAATAACTTGTTTCAACTGATGCTTGAAAATGGTTTAATAAAGCGAACAAACGTCTTAGTTTATCTTGTAGGTTATTTCATTTATATGATAGCCATTAATTCTAAAAATGTAACCCTTTACAGTCATTAGGCTGGAATATAAAAACTACCCTTACTCATCATTATTACCGTTGAATTGATTGTGTCGTGTCTACAATTTCGACTAAAAACTTATCGATTAGTATGCTAACATTAGTTCTTGAAAAACTACTAATGTGACCATGAAATTAAACTTAACGTCTCAGTTAACTTAAGGATGAAACGTTTTCAGAATTAGTGGTTGAATAAAAAAGTAACGTGTCCTGCTGCTTGTCAAATGTATTCATGTGGTTTGTTTTATAATAAGATTAAAATAAAGTGGATCAAAATAAAATAATCTAAATGGTAGAGAGTTACTTGCACTTAAGAAAATTGCAATGTGTTAAGATTATAAAGGAGAATAAATGGCGATATCAGAAATGATTTAATGGCACGCAGGGATGCTTTAGTAGTTTAATGAAAAGAATTCGATATTATTTTAGCATGTGAAACTGAGGAAAATAGGAAGAATAAGTGAACATATACAAAAAAAATTATGTGTATTCGGTAGACATGCACTTATGAAACAGTGACTTGTCAATTTTTTTGTCATCAAAGATTTAAGGAAAAGATAGTTAGAAACACTATTGTTAATAACATTCTCTCTCAAGAGACACATGTGATGAAATGTTTGTTTTAAATAAATAACCATAGACTGCTTGCTCTCTTTAAAAATTTAAAAAGTATTTTTTTCAAAATCAAACTGATCTCATTATCGAGTTATCAATTGTACAAAGTATTCTTGGTTCAAATAGTTTTAAGTATGCTTTCAGACATTTTTTCAACTGAATTTATTTAGTGGCGCTTATGAGCACCCTCTTTAAATTTAAATGGAAAAATCGTGTTGACGTTACATAATCATTTATTTAATGCAGTACTTTACAAGTCATATGTTAATTATTATAAGTCAATATCTCATTTTAAATTTCAATTATCATGGTTTTTATAGTAAGGTTTTACAGTTGGAGAAATCAATATGGGCATTGAATAGACCCGTTAAAACGTATTATTATTTATTTATTTATTTATCACTTTTATTGCAAATAAAATCTGGCGGGCTTATTGCCAGGTGGCAATCTCTTCCAACCGACCAGACAAAAGTAAATGAAGGAAGTTACGTGGTCGCATAAATCATTCAAATGACTATCTATCCCTACGAAATCCACAAACATATACGTGAGCACACGCCCACGAACCCCACAAAGACGGACAGTCACCCGAACATTCGTTTTCATATAAAGGAAGACATCATCAATCAAAAGGAAAGGAAGGGTGGTGGAGAGGAAAGGAAAAGAAAAATCAGGAATGAAACACGTTATTCTACTGACTAGAAATTAAGAGGTTTTTCAGTCGCTTCTTAAAGCATGCCAAAGATGGAGCGAGTCTTATATTGGTTTGTAACTGATTCCAGAGTCTCACTGCATGGACAGTAAAGGACGACGTAAAGAAAGAGGAGCGGCAAACTGGAAAGGCCGATAAACAATTTCTGTTTGAGCGTAGCGCTAATCCATGATTGGAAAGACGCTGAAAATTCTCGGCGAGATAAGAGGGGGTGGCGGGACAGTTAAGGATATTATACAATAGAGACAGTATGTGAACTCCTGTAAAAAATGTTCTTCTCCGTTCCTGTGAGCGTTATGTTTTTAGGATGTTATACCTGTTACATGTGAAATTGTTCTTTTAAAATGCTTTTAACTTGCTATTCTCGATCTATGTACGAGTATATTTGTCAAGGAATCTCACAACAGATTTAATAATATTAGGATTATGGTTGATCTAAGTACATGTCATCTAAGTACATGACCCAAATAGGACACCTTTTGAATTATAATATTAGTCAGCAACTTTCTATTAACTTTGGCTCTTTGAAGAAGCCTTTTGTTGCTGACCATATCCGTCCAGGGTATCCGTAGAATTCTCCGGTGCATCCACATTTCGAATGCTTCCAGTCGGTTCATATTACCAAATTTGAGGGTCCATGATTCCACTCCACGCAATAACACTGACCAAACGTAGCATTTGACCTGATGAATAAGCTAACTCTAGAAGCAGACCCTCTTTGTGTAACAGGAGAAATCCGTGCAAAGTGGATAATTTTTTTATCAAAGAATTAGTCAGCAACTCTCTATCAATGTTGGCTCTTTGAAGAACCCTTGTGTTGATGACCATATCCGTCCAGGGTATCCGTAGCATTCTCCGGTGTATCCACATTTCGAATACTTCCAGTCGGTTCATACTACCAAATTTGAGGGTCCATGATTCCACTCCACGCAATAACACTGACCACACGTAGCATTTGACTAACCGTTGTCGAAGTTTCAAGTTTAGATTATCATCGCAGAATACGCTTCACATTTTATTAAAAGCCGCACGATATGATAATAATACATATATTAATAATATTGTGTCATTGTATTCCAAACAATTCATTTAATTGTGGTCCAACCTAATAGAACACAACCTCCTCCCTATGCACTGTGCGAGAGAAACTTTTGACAGTTAGAAGACAAACAATTTGACAATTTTATATCCAGCTCCAATACATGTAAAGACATCTTTCTTAAAACAACGAGAATAAAATTTAAAAATGTTTATTTTGCGTATATGATTAATCTTGATAAATAACTTCTTGCATTGTTCGTTTCAGGCACGAACCCACAATAGCCAATTGTTTTCGTGTGTTTTATAAATAATAAACTCTTTATATTATTAATTTGTTTTCACCTCATCTTCAGGGGAGCACAACCAAGACTAAATTCTGTTCGAACTGGTACCGATATACACGCTTCAACGGTTGGAGACTGAGGGGTAAGGGAGGCATGGGACGATTTCGGCCAAGAGCGGAGAGATTTTTGGGATATAACTGTTTACCAGATGTTCGAATCGATGTACTGACTTAGAAATTTATATGGCCTTTAATCTGTCCAATTTATTTCCGTTACTACTGATATGTAAGAATTTGGCATCATCAATTCTTACATATCAGTAGTAATGGAAATAAATTGGACAGATTAAAGGCCCTAGAAATTTCTAAGTCAGTACATCGATCCGAACATCTGGTAAACAGTTATATTCCAATAATCTATCCGCTCTTGGCCGAAATCATCCCATGCCTCCCTTACCCCTCAGTCCCCAACTATTGAAGCGTGTATGTCGGTACCAGTTCGAACATAATTTAGCCTTGTTTGTGCTCCCCTGAAGATGAGGTGAAAGCCTTGAAACCGGTAGGGTTATACCGTTACAAAAAAGTGGAATAAACAGTGTTTGATAAAAATATATTACAATGTCTTTAAACCTCCACAACGTTAATGACTTAACTATAAACAACATATTAATTTGTTAGTTGAACTAGTTTCTATAATTTAGAATCCAGCTTCAAAGGTGAGAAAAAAAAAAGCTGTTAGCGTAGAGCATTTTGTTTTCTTATTATATTCAAGTATTTGACTTACCTATGACACCTATTTTTGAACCCGGAGGTTGCGCATTTAATTATCATTGAAAATCGTTTTTTGTCAATAATTATTCCAGTTTGGTTTTCACTTAAAGTCACCTTTTCCATTGGATGAAAGATAAATTTACACATTACAATAAGCTCCTCAAGTTGTACTTGATATATTGTAAGTGTTATACAATACGTTACAATATAATGTTTGCCATATACACTTTTTCTTACGTTTGATTGCTTTACATTATTTATTTATTTGTTAATTCTGTAGAATAGGTTTTAAATACTTAGTGATTGTGTTTGTATTGAAAGGTTTTAATTAATTATACAATGCATGAAATGAATTATCGTATCAAATGGTACGGAGAAAACATAAGAAATAAAAAAAACATTTGTTGAATCTTCGAAAAGACTATAGTTTCACTTTATGGTGCCATGTTAAAAACTATATAAATAATAAGATGAATAAACCAGTTAAAAGTGTTGATAGGTTGAAATAATTTTATCATAAAACTTAATGGAGTAAATGCTCCATAAATAAGAGCAAGAGGACCAAATTATAAAGGTGTGAAATTGGCAATTGAGTGTTCAGTGATGCCTTCAACCAATGACAATATTTTATCGTCCTTATGTCCTTTTATAATGTGTATTCGGGTGTACAATCGATGTTTAGTGAAACGCTTTAGATATTATTATCGGCGTTTTATTTTCAATTCATGGCGCAACAAGATTTTATATATATTTATTTTTTATTTTTGACGTAGGTCTTCCAAAAATATATATCGTGACCCACAAGGTATTGTATTCATTTTCAATCGGTCGCTACAATTTGCGATGTATCCAAGTAAATGAATATGTTTTTAATGTGGTTATAGTGATAACGATGAGGTTGAAATTGCGTATGCGGGGTAGCTTAGAAATTAATGTTTTTTTTTTTTAAGTAATTTACAATAAAGCTCCTTCTCCTATTCTGTGAGCATTTACAGTGTTTTTACCTCAGATAGGCTGCTAACCTATGATTATCTCCGTAGCAAAAACTAAGTGTATGACATTCTCCAAAGACCCACTAGAGTGCAGAATTTCAGTACATGACGAGCCAATTGAACAAGCTACCCAGTTCAGATATCTTGGCAGTGAACTGCTCAGCTCTCATGACCTCCCCAGCGAAGTAAGACCTCAGGTAGATAAAGCTGCAGTTGTGGCGGCCTGCCTGAGAGATGTCATATGGAGGAATAAAGATATGAGAACGGATAGCAAGGTACGCATTTATAAGACCTGTGTGTGACCTATCCTCACATATGGCATCGAAGTGAGGGCAAATACTGTCAGGACAAAAAGTATGCTAAGAACAACGGAAATGAGAACTCTTCGTGCTTTTGCTGGGAAGACTTTGCGTGAACACCACAATCTGAAAGGTCTGTGATGTCCAAGATGTGGTCAGATGGGGACGACAGCATCAACGATACTGTTACCAACATGTACAGAGAATGAATACCACAAGAATTCCATACATAGCTCTGCATGGGGTACCGGATGGACGGTGTCCACCAGAGAGACCCCCGAAACGATGGAGAGATAGCTGGAGCTCAGCATCACAGGAGGACAATCCTGCAGTAACAGACTCTTGAGTATATAGAAGGTTTAAGAAAAAGAATGTATAACAAGCATTTGTTAAAAACTATACATAACATACTCGTATATTCAAATGCATATCTTAAAAATTAATCTTATTTTTAAATTTATTTTTATCAAACACTGTTTATTCCACTTTTTTGTCCACAAATTGTGCTCCTCTGAAGATGAGGTGAAAGCCTTGAAACCGGTAGGGTTATACCGTCACAAAAAAGTGGAAAAAACAGTGTTTGATAAAAATAAATTACAATGTCTTTAAACCTCCACAACGTTAATGCATTAACTATAAACAACATATAATCTTATTTATATATTATAACTATGAACTAATTTAAATTTAATTTCCTACGGGTCATTTTATTTTCAAAAATCTTAATATATAATACTTAGAAATATTTAACACCTACGTACTACTTATAACTAGATAACAATTCTTATAACTAATTATTTAGCACGTACATATTCACTCGTTCAGGCTACTTGTATTCCATCACATTCACCCAGACCTTGGTCCTCCCAGCTAATACTGTATGTGGACTAGTCAGGCAACACACTATGCTTCGGGAGGCTGTGCTTATAACGGAAAGATAGATTGGACTTACATTTAATAATGTAAGAGTGTAAGGATGTGTAAATGTTTTGACTGAATGTTTTGGTATTTAAGACAAATTAATAATTAAAGGATGTGAACACTTCGTCACAGGCCTTGCCTGAACTAGTTGTCAAGTAATTATCTATGTCGGCAAAATGGTTTGCATTTTTATGTACTTATAATTAGTGTTTCTTTTTTCCATGAGAGCTGTAAATTGTACGTAAATATATAAATATCATCATATTATTTTCCTGTCAGGATACGCAAAGAGGAAAAAACGCCAGACTTTCCAATCACATTATATATCATAAAAGGAAAAAAATAAGTAAAATAAAAAACTTATTTTATATTTTGTGTTCACCACAGGTTTGATTTAGGTTCACAACTAGTTTCGAAGACAACCGTCTTCTTCGTCAGGTGAATATAAACTAAGTTGCTAAAATATATTCTGTACAAGTGTAAATAACCTAATATAAAAGAGGCGAGGTAGGAGAAGGGAAGTGGGGAGAGATGTAATATAGTACAGTGGTGATTTCATAATAACCCTCTGCTTAATAATATTTCCAATTTAAAATCCCCCCCTGTCTTAAAGATTCACATTCACTTTCACATATTTTTCCCCGCCCCATTCACCATTATATTAAATCTCTCCCCAATTCACTTCCCCTGCTTCACTTCTTTTATATTAGGTTATTTACACTTGTACAGAAAATATTTTAGCAACTTAGTTTATATTCACCTGACGAAGAAGACGGTGGTCCTCGAAACTAGTTGTGAACCTAAATTAAACCTGTGGTGAACATAAAATATAAAATAAGTTTTTTATTTTACTTATTTTTTTCCTTTTGTGTAAAAAATGACACCACGAAGTGAAACTATAGTATTTTCGAAGATTCAAGAAACATTGTATATCTTTCACTTCTTCCACATTCATAAACCTCTCATACAACTCCTCCGATTTCTCTTACTTTTACATGTGTTCCTGTTTCGCACGTTCTACTCTCATTTATACTTTATATTTATTTTGTTAGTCTTTTTCATTCATTCGTGCTACATGCCCAAACCACGTTGAGTGCTCTTCTATACATTGCTTAATACATCAGCCATAAGGTCACATTCATCCCTTATCACTTAATTCCTTAATCTTTCATACATTGTCGTCCCATGTATTTTTCTTAGTGCATGTATGTCTACAGCGTTTATTTTCCTCTTTTCAGTATTTTCCTACGTCTACGTTTCACTTTCTTACATCAAAGTTGCTACAAGAATACCGTTGTAGACAAACATCTCAGCACAGAACTGTAAATAATAAATGTTATTGTATATTGTGGATGGAAAAAAATTAGGAATTAATACTAAACAATATGCCTCCATGGGTGCAAACGTTTTTTGCTAAGAGTCAAAACTTATGTACCATATCTATGAAATTTTAAGAAAAAAATATGTTTTTGGGTGTGATGAAGGCGAATAATGTATGTCATTATAGAAAACTAGCGTTTTGTTATCTCTATCTACCCCAACAAAAAATGGCATTATGATATACGAGACATATCCAGAAACTAAGTGTACTGAATTTTTGTAGGTTACAATTTTTTTTATTTAAACAAAAAAATTACGTGGTTACCGTAGTACATATGTAAGCTATTTTTCGACATAGTCGCCATTCCTCTCAATGCAGGTGGTGAAGCGGGGTATCAACTTTTTGATGCCTTCCTCGAAGTAGTTTCCCGCCAACTCCTCCGTCCACTTCTCCACCTCCTCCTTTACCTCCTCGTCGGTTGAAAACCTTTTTCCACCCATGTGCAGCTTCAGGGAGGTAAAGAGATAGTAATGTGACGGTGCTAGGTCAGGGGAATGCGCGGGATGGTTCAGGACATCCCATTTAAACGAGGCGAGCAGTTCCTTCGTGGCGTTGACCGTGTGTGGTCTTACATTATCGTGCAGCAGGCAGACTCCCTTTGTCAGCATGCCTCTCCTCTTGTTCTGAATCGCCCTCCGCATTTTTTTTAGGGTCTCACAGTATCTTGCATAGTTGATGGTCTCCCCTTGAGGCATATATTCAATTAAAATTATGCCTTGACAGTCCCAAAACACGGATGCCATGATTTTCTTGGCTGAAATTGTGGTTTTGAACTTTTCTGATCATCATGCACAGACGTACGACCGTTTTTAAACTCGCGACACCACTTGTACACACTTGTACGATTCATTGCTTTATCACCATATGCAGTTTTCACCTCATTATAAACCTCAACCGGAGGTTTTCCCTTCCAAACGAGATAACGGATGACGCCGCGTATTTCGCACTTGGCGGGAGATTGGATTGACATTTTTCACGAAACGTGTTGTCGCGTCGACACTTCTCAACGTACTGACCTCAAACTGGTCTCGTTGCGGAGGGAAAGGGTCAGGCTATACGAAGGTGAAGCCAACATGTCGAAAATAAAATCCATCCGGCCGTGAGAGCCTCAGTACACTTACTTTCTGGATACGCCTCGTATTTGGATGTTTTAACGAAGCAATTTTATTTTAAGAAATTTAAAAAAACCGAGACTTTTCCTTTTTTTATATGTGTATTATTGAATAAAAAGTTATCAAATCGCTTTATGTACATTTCATTTAAAATTCAGAAGAATCAATATTCAAGGGGCAAACAGAGAAAGATATTCTTAAGCTAGAGAACGTGAGGAATGCCATTTTTCATGTCTTTGTACCTCCTTTTCAGGCTGAAATTTGCAAAGGTGTCACTGAATATTCAACAAATATGACGAAAATTTAATATGTACAAAAGAGAATTACTTTTCAGAATATTTAAAATATTTATTTCAATTTTTTTTTCGCAATAGACAAAATTTTCTCGCTGTGAGATTTAATTTAGGAATATAAAAATAACATTTAACGGGTCTTTTGAAATAATAAAACATTAATTGTCCTTGTTTTCTTAACTTTTGGAAAGAAACATGTTTTTTTTTATATTTGGTGTAAGATTATTTTTTGTGTTATGCTTCTGCTGCGTACAGTACGTAATCTTGGATTGGTCGCATACAATTTCTTCCAAAAATTTATTCCATCAACATCATCATTCTGACTTAAGAGTATCTCGAAATAGGAGACAGAAACACGTGTTGCGCCGATTAATATGATAAGCGGAATAAATAATTCACATCTAATTGAGTATTCTTATAAGTAATATTACAGAATTTAAGCCAAAACTTTTGTATTTTGTTTTGTTACACTTTCTTTACATAACCTGTACGTATTATAACCGGGCGGATAATGTATTATTGCAATCTCTTCCTACCAATCATAAATATATAAGACTCGCTCCGTCCTTGGCATGCTTTAAGAGGCGACTGAAAAAACTCATCCCTGATTTGTTTCATTCCTGATTTTTTTTTCCTTTCTTCTTCACCATCCTTTCTTTTTCTTTTGATTGATGATATCTCACTTTATATGAAAAACAATGTTTGGGTGATTGTCCGTCTTTGTGAGGTGTGTGGGCATATACTTCTTCTCCCTGGCTCCATCCCAACTCACTGTCTGCGAAGACTGTTGGGGTCAGCTCTCCTTGTCCTCAGGTTGTATGCTCTTCTGTCCCGGACTACGTCCCCCAGGCCGTACCTCTGCATCAGGTTATCTTTTTGCTCCACCTATGAATTCTTTGGTCTTTCTCTGGTTGTTATTCGAGGAAGATCCATGGAGATTACCTGGTTCACAATGTGATCGGGTGCTCTGCGTCCAACGTACCCACACCATCTCAATCGCCTCTTCTCAATCTTACTGTTGATGTCTGTAACACCTAGGCTTCCACGAATGCGTAAGCTTTTTATTTTGTCTCTTAGGGACACACCAGCTGACCATCTTAGCATGCGCATTTCAGCAGTTTGTAGTTGCCTGGAGTAAGAGTTATACGAGTACATCGTCCAGCATTCGGAGCCATAGAGGAGTGTGGGCATATACTAACCTATGTGTTTATGTATTTCGTTCGTAACAATGTAACTTGCTTCATTTACTTTTGTCTGGTTGGTTGGGAAAGATTGCCGCCTGACAATAAGACCGCCAGATTGTATTTGCAATAAAAGTGTTAAATAAATAAATAAAGATGTTAAAGATACATTAAATGACATCCTGAAAGAAAGTTTTTTTTAAACAATATCGGTACCAACAGAGAACCCTCAACCCCTCGGTTAGTACAGAAGCATCTTATAAACGAAAGTCGTCATATATGTTTCAATTCTATTTTACCTCTGTATTTTCTGTATTTTACCTCTGTATTTTCTGATATATTTTATTTCTTTCTCTTATATCAATCAATTTATTTTGTTTAATTTAAATTCGTTTTCCGGAGTAAAGAAGCAGGGAAGAATACGTTATATATAATTAGATCCAGAGGAAGGGAATCAAATTTCACGGTTTGAATGTTCAAGGGTTATTCAGATATCGAGCGCTTATTAAGGTTTGGATAATCATGAACCTCCGATATCTTGGTGAAGTTAAAATTTACTTGATAAATGTGCTAAATCTGTTTTTAGCATTTTTATACAATAGAATATATAGTATTCATTTTCAGAAAAGTTTTGTTTATTATGTATTTAATATCAATAAAAGTTAATATTTAAAAGGTTTTTTAAAATAAAGTTGACTTTAATTTACCATTCCTTGCCATAGGTTCCTTGTTTTACGAATCATTTGATCCAAAGTGCTGTATTATAATTTCCATGTTTGATCTTTTATAGTAAATTTGATAGATGTAAATAAATGTTTATGTCAAATCCCCAATTGCTGTAGTCACGGTTGGACTTACCCTTCTATTGGTAAACTTATTTCATATTGTAATTGGGAGGATCTTATTAGATGAGTCCAGACTTTTTAAATGATTATCACTCTTAATTTATTTATTTTTATATTATTTTACGTGTATTATTACTGGATTTATGTTTGCATACTATATTTGCTATCAATAAATTTATTATTGTTTTTTTAATTTGTTCACAGTCATTTTATTTAAAAGCTCATTTAAATATGATAAAACCCTTTCATTACTACATTAATATTTGCGGAATTAAAAAAACAAATAATAAGACTCATTACAACTTCTTACAATGAAGTCTAAATTAGTACTACGCAGTAGACATTGACTCTTTCAAAATTAATACTACGCAGTAGACATTGACTCGTTAAAATTAGTACTACACAGTAGACATTGACTCGTTCAAAATTAATACTACGCAGTAGACATTGACTCGTTAAAATTATTACTACAGCAGACATTGACTCGTTAAAATTAGTACTACACAGTAGACATTGACTCGTTCAAACCTTTATTTCAAGCATTACAACATATTTAATATTTCTAACAAGATTTTTTTTCATTGATAATTTTTTTGAGGTTTTATTGATAAAAACTTCATACTTCCGCAGATTTATTGACACGGAACACAAATTGTGTAGTCCTAGAAGGCGATTAAACACAGTTACATCATTTAAGACTCTTTTGCATAGTCCAACCTAAATACTTTTCTAACTTCTTACCTTAATATTTCGTCATTAAAATACAGAGCTGGACCTCATGTACTATAAATTTTTGAATGAGGCAATAAAACCGCGTGACTTCCGTATTTAAAAAAACTGCGACAAATTTATACGAAATTTTACTTAAAATACCTATGTCTTCATTAAAAAATATAAAGTTGTAGAATTTAGTGTTTAGATCGAACTATTCATTATGCCTTAAGTCTCACTTTATAAATATTTCGCGAAATGAAATATCGCATATAGCAAGTGTAATGACGTGGCCCTGCATAAATAGAAATTTCTCAAGCTCAGGCATACTTAGAGCTACTCAGAACCATATCCTGGCTTGAGCCAGGATATGGTTCTGAGTAACTCTAAGTAGCCAGGTTCTAAGCTGAGGCAATGATTATTTTTCGCAAAACAAACATAATATTATTGACATTTCGTACTAGAAAATAACTGCATAATATTTTAAAAGTATTCTTATTTAAATCTATAAAATAATCATATTTTTGGCACAACAAAATTTAACATATTTATTTATTTAATACTTTTATTGCAAATACAATCTGGCGGACTTATTGCTAGGCGGCAATCTCTTCCAATCAACCAAACAAAAGTAAATGAAGCAAGTTACGTGGTCGCATAAATCATTCAAATGACTATCCATCCCCACGAAATCCATAAATGTATACGTGAACACATACCCACGAACCCCACAAAAACGGACAATTCCCCGAACATTATTTTTCATATAAAGGGAGATATCATCAATCAAAAGGAAAGGAAGGGATGGTGGAGAGGAAAGGAAAAGAAAAATCAGGAATGAAACACGTTATTTTACTGACTAGAAATTAAGAGGTTTTTTAGTCGCTTCTTAAAGCGTGCCAAGGACGGAGCGAGTCTTATATTGGTTTGTAACTGATTCCAGAGTCTCACTGCATGGACAGTAAAGGACAACGTAATGAAAGAGGAGCGGTGAACTGGAAAGGCCAATAAACAATCTCTGTTTGAGCGTAGCGCTAATCCATGATTGGAAAGACGCTGAAAATTCTCGGCGAGATAAGAAGGGGTGGCGGGACAGTTAAGGATATTATACAATAGAGACAGTATGTGAATTTGGCGTCTATTCCTAACATTCAACCAGTTCAATGCCTTCTGGTATGAAGTTATATGATCGTACTTACGTAGGTTGAAAATGAATCTTAGACACACATTTTGAAGACCTTGTATAGTTAAGTTTAATAATTATTAAAATAAACATGGAATCATACAGAAAAACACAAAAAAATCATTATATGTGCTAATTTTCTTTATGAATTTAAAAGAAACGTTATATTAACAAACATCCTATCAAAATTATCACTCACAACTTTTGACTGGATCGGAAGAAACGATAATCTGTAACTGATTTGAGAAAAACGATTTTTACGTGCTAGATTAAAAAAAAAATACGAAGTTTTTAGAGCTACTTTCATAGTAAAGAAACCAAAGTATTTAAAGCTACGAACATAATAAAAAACACAAATTTCATCCATTCATATTCAATTAAAAAGTCATTATTCTATGAATGTTTCTTCACAAAATTACACAGTTTAATCGGCACTACTCATTAGGAACAACTAAATTTCCATAAGTTTCACAGGAAAGCCTCGCATATTGCTGAATAATTAATTGATGAAATGCTAAAATACGTTCAATTATTCAATAATTTAGCTCCCTCCGTGTGGGACGCCATTGAATAACAAATGCCAATAATGTTGAAATAGCCCGCCATTCAATGTGTTTATACAATTAAACTCGTGTTTAACTTATATTGTATTATATATCAATATAACTTTTCTCATTACAATATACATTCTTTATTCATTACCCTTGAATAGGGGTGCAATTGAAGGCTTCATCAAAAAATATACTTCTACTATTAATATTTTTATATACAGCTTATTTAGTTTAAAGATATGGAAACTAATGATACTCATCACACAAACTATTGATATTGTCAAATACTACCTTGATCAAAAAGTTTTAGGACCGGCCACCGTGTGGCGCTGTCAGTCACCCGATTGGATTTTTTTGTTAGGTTACCACATCTATCATTGAGACTTCTTTCCGAATTTCAGCGTCATAGCTTGACATTTGTAAAAGTTACGCTGTACTGAGTACATCTACCTTCGTGCGTGTTTTCGATTTTTTACAAGTTTGAAAATGGCAACAACTGTGCATCAACGAGTTTGCATTAAATTTTGTGTGAAAAACGTATTTAACGGTCCGCAGACCTTGGAAATGTTGGAGAAGTGTTTTTCAGTGGCACGAACGCTTCAGAAGTGGTCGTGAGTCGGTCGAGGATGACGAACGCAGTGGGAATCGAAAACCGATGAAAACATCGATAAAATCAAAGAAATGTTGGCCGAAAACCGCAAATTGACCATAAGAGAGCTGGGAGAGGACTTGAACATCGCTTATGGATCCGTTCAAGACATTTTGGTTAGTGATTTGAGCCTCAGACGTGTCGCTGCAAAACTGGTGCCGAAAGACCTCAATTTCATGCAAAAAAAGGACCGCGTTGATATTGCGAAAGACATGATTCCCATGAGTTTTTAACCAAAAACAACATGATTACTATCTAGCAACCTTCGAATTCACCTGATCTGGCTTCCTGCGACTTTTTCCTGTTCAACCGACTTAAACTGCCCCTTCGCGGAACGCGTTACAGCACCCGAGAGGATGTCATGAAAAAATCGAAGACGGCTCTGATGGACATACCGAAAATTGAATACCAGCGGTGTTTCGAGGATTGAATCAAGCGCTGGCGTAAGTTAACTTGTATTTTCGATTTTATGAATAAAATCCTAAAAATTTTTGATCAAGATAGTATATGGAAAGCCGAAGCATCACTATATCTGCGAAATTTTATCTATTACTAGCATTCGTCTTTTTAATTTTTATTTATGGAATAAAATTATACACGATATGAGTCTGAAAGATTAAGAGATGTCACCATTGTATCTTTCAAATCGAAGTCTGAAAGATATTCCTTAGGAGAGGAGTAGAACTTTGATGTGGGTTTAAGGGGGTATTCTACTCTAGAAATAAAAAAAAATCATATTCTTAAAGGCTAGACCTTTAAAAATATGTTCTCAAAAAGAAATTTTAAAGCCCTCAATATTTACGAAGTTATAGCTTAAAATGAGGCAGCAATTACGCCGCACCGGAATGACTCGGACAATAATCTCAAAACTCGAAACGCGTTTTTCTCAAAAGTACTTTTTTCGACCTGGTCGACATAAAATCTCAAGTTTCATTCAACCGATTGCCTTCAAATTTGATATGAAACTTTGATAAATGTTTTTATATCGTTCCTATCTTGGAAAATTCAATGCTATACTTTTTACTATTAAAAAACTAAAAAACTTGAAAAAAAGGATAAAAAAATTGAATTTCTTCGGACAGCCACCATTTTCCTTTTTTTTTTGGTACCAACTATAACAACATAATTTGGTATCAATAAACTGCGTTTAATTTTGGTTTCAAATTTACGAAAGGGCTCCAATAATGTCGACCAGCTTACCCTTTTTTTACGACAAGATATAACAGCTGATAACATCTTGAATTTTAATTTTTTTTTTTCATAAATTTTTTTGTTCATTCTCAAATCATCAATAAACAAACTGTAATAAAATGTATTTAGTTCTCAAAAACGCCTGAAATTCACGCCTCTAGAGTAAAATACCTCCTTAATCTTTATCGAATAAATTGATTGTTTCGAATCAATCCAAAAGGGAAGGAATATTATGACAGCGTGTTTGCCGTTTGCTGCTGTAGGGTGAAATGGTCCATCTCTAAATATGAAAGATATGTGTGACGTAAGCAGATATAGAAAATATTAGAATATAATCCTTTTTGGGAAGTCTCATCAAAATATGTGATTAAACCATACACTGCACTCTTACGCCGAATGTGTCTATTACATACCGGAAAATCTACAAAGGCTTTTTTGTACGTTAGTTTTTCGTTGGTAAATTTTCTGCGATATTTTTAATTAATGTGTTTTTTTAAACATATACAAATGCGGGGATGATCCTTATTTTATGACTGCATCTACCACTACCTTTGAAATCTTAAATTCAACATATTTTTCTTTTTGTAATTTTTTAATCAGTCAATAATAGTGGGTCCGAATCCTAATTAGAGCGCCCTTGAGGAGGGTCTGCTGTCGAAACTGCGTTTTATTAATTGCCATTTTATTTATAATTAGATGAAAAATGGTAAACTAGATTTATTTATCATCATCAATACCTCACCAGTCTCTTTTGGAGAAGAAAATTAAACAATCTCGACTATTTCATAAGCTGCTACACTTTTTCTACTTGCTTCACGTTCACAGCCTCAATTTTTGTGCTAATGCTTCCAAAAAAAAAACGTTACATCCAAATTTAATTCTGGGAGTTAATTAATATATTTAATTTCTCATACCAAAGTCGAAATTATAAAACAGGACCCAAATCAATTTTAGTTCAATTATTTTAAAAAAACACAGTCAAATGGTTAATTGAAACCAGTGAACTGTTAAACATTCCTCTCTTTCCCTTTGTCTGAGCTTTTGTATCGGTGAGTGAGATGGAAAATATTTGTCTTGCATATTATAACGTTATCAATGATAGTAGCAAAGGTATCTAACCTTTTGCCCGCGACCACCTTGGAACCTAATAAAGTCAATATTCTCGCATTTATTCTTGTTTTAAATGTTTAATAAAATGGAACATTGTTCTTATTTTGCTGTTTATTTTTCATTTAATGGTACATGGTTTTTATTTTGCTGTTTATTCTTAATTAAATAATACATGGTTTCTATTTTGTTGTTTATTTTTCATTAAATGGTACATGGTTTTAATTTTACTGTTTACTTTTGAATAAATGATACATTCTTATTTTTGTGATGTTTATCAAATGGTCCATTGTTTTTATTTTCAATTAAATGGTACATGGTTTTTATTTTGCTGTTTATTTTTAATTAAATAATACATGGTTTTTATTTTACTGTTTATTTTTATGACTTCTTATTTTGCTACATATTTTTGAAATTTCAATGGGGTTCAAAAGCATTTATACTAGAACCATACAGTGTCTAAATCTGTTATAATGACAGTCCATAATAATACTTTAGTGCCAATTTTGATATTTGGGAGGAAGCCGAATAAATTTTGAAGATATGCGTGCACTGATAAGAGTACATGAGATAACAATGTATGACAGAATACGGAATAAAAATGTAAGGAATGAATATGACTTTACGACTGATGAGTAGATTTAGGTGAAAAAGAGCACCCTGAGATAGTTTGAGCACGTAAAACGAATGAATGAAGAAAGACTAACAAAACAAATATACATTGTAAACGTAAGTAGAAAGTGTAGGGGGAAAAAGATCAAGGAAAGTATGGTTAATTCAAGTGTACGATATTTTGAAAAACAGAAAGTTAAAAAGTCAGAGAAATTATACGAGTTGTATGAAAAGGTAAATGGATATAGCAGAGGCGAAAGATGTATGTTGTGATAGGAAATATGGGCGTTCTCTCTGTCTACGCAGATAGCGAAAAAGCGTGGTCTTATATAACATATGTTGTTTAAAGTTGTTTTAACAGAAAATAGCTCTTGCCATTTTGAGTTAACTTCAAACAATATCGAATTACAATAACTTTAAGTTAAAAAGAGCACATAACGGTGAATACGTGTGTTAAACGCAAGTAAAATAATTGTGTAACATTTAACTTAAAAAAGGCTTTCTTCTATGTAAGGATATAAACCATTCTGCTAATATAAGCCAGTAAACAAGTTAGAAGTGCAAGTTTTGTGTGAAAAAGGTAGACTGAATGAACAATCGTGATGGAATCAACTGAACCAGATTTTAAAAGGAGGTAAACTCATATAAATATGTTTCAACGTTCAAACAGTTTGAGAACAACTGATAATATCATACGGCGCAATGAAGTAATCGGCCCTTTATAGGCGGCCGAGTGTGTCAACTGAGCTGTGAAATAATGATATGCTGCACATATTTATAGTCACTACGTGAGCAGAGTTTTCTACACTTAGTTAAGTTTGAAACAAATAATTAACCACTGATATTAACTGAAAAAATAACTTTAAAAAAGACAATCCTCCATGTCGTCAGACTTTGAAACCAACTATGTAAACTAGCGCAAGACTCGCGCTCTTATTGGATTATCCTAAACGACGATATAAAATTCAACTGAGCTGTGAAAAAGTGATATTCTGCACACATTTATAGTCACTAAGTGAGCAGAGTTTTCTACACTTAGTTAAGTTTGAAACAAAGAATTAACCACTGATATTAACTGAGATAACTTTAAAAAAGACAATCCTCCATGTCGTCAGACTTTGAAACCAACTATATAAACTAGCGCAAGACTCGCGCCCTTATTGGATTATCCTAAACGACGATATAAAATTCAACTGAGCTGTGAAAAAATTATATGCTGCACATATTTATAGTCACTAAGTGAGCAGAGTTTTATACACTTAGTTAAGTTTGAAACAAAGAATTAACCACTGATATTAACTGAAAAAATAACTTTAAAAAAGACAACCCTCCATGTCGTCAGACTTTGAAACCAACTATGTAAACTAGCGCAAGACTCGCGCCCTTATTGGATTATCCAAAACGACGATATAAAATTCAACTGAGCTGTGAAAAAATTATATGCTGCACATATTATATTTATAGTCACTAAGTGAGCAGAGTTTTCTACACTTAGATAAGTTTGAAACAAATAATTAACCACTGATATTAACTGAAAAAATAACTTTAAAAAAGACAATCCTCCATGTCGTCAGACTTTGAAACCAACTACGTAAACTAGCGCAAGACTCGCGCCCTTATTGGATTATCCTAAACGACGATATAAAATTCAACTGAGCTGTGAAAAAGTGATATTCTGCACACATTTATAGTCACTAAGTGAGCAGAGTTTTCTACACTTAGTTAAGTTTGAAACAAATAATTAACCACTGATATTAACTGAAAAAATTACTTTAAAAAAAACAACCCTCCATGTCGTCAGACTTTGAAACCAACTACGTAAACTAGCGCAAGACTCGCGCCCTTATTGGATTATCCTAAACGACGATATAAAATTCAACTGAGCTGTGAAAAAATTATATGCTGCACATATTTATAGTCACTAAGTGAGCAGAGTTTTATACACTTAGTTAAGTTTGAAACAAAGAATTAACCACTGATATTAACTGAAAAAATAACTTTAAAAAAGACAACCCTCCATGTCGTCAGACTTTGAAACCAACTATGTAAACTAGCGCAAGACTCGCGCCCTTATTGGATTATCCAAAACGACGATATAAAATTCAACTGAGCTGTGAAAAAATTATATGCTGCACATATTATATTTATAGTCACTAAGTGAGCAGAGTTTTCTACACTTAGATAAGTTTGAAACAAATAATTAACCACTGATATTAACTGAAAAAATAACTTTAAAAAAGACAATCCTCCATGTCGTCAGACTTTGAAACCAACTACGTAAACTAGCGCAAGACTCGCGCCCTTATTGGATTATCCTAAACGACGATATAAAATTCAACTGAGCTGTGAAAAAGTGATATTCTGCACACATTTATAGTCACTAAGTGAGCAGAGTTTTCTACACTTAGTTAAGTTTGAAACAAATAATTAACCACTGATATTAACTGAAAAAGTTACTTTAAAAAAAACAACCCTCCATGTCGTCAGACTTTGAAACCAACTACGTAAACTAGCGCAAGACTCGCGCCCTTATTGGATTATCCTAAACGACGATATAAAATTCAACTGAGCTGTGAAAAAATTATATGCTGCACATATTTATAGTCACTAAGTGAGCAAAGTTTTCTACACTTAGTTAAGTTTGAAACAAAGAATTAACCACTGATATTAACTGAAAAAATTACTTTAAAAAAAACAACCCTCCATGTCGTCAGACTTTGAAACCAACTATGTAAACTAGCGCAAGACTCGCGCCCTTATTGGATTATCCTAAATGACGATATAAAATTCATTTTATCTTTCTTCAAAGGCGTAGCGTGTTTATCCCTATCTCCCATTCTATTTTCATTTATGTCTCCCTGTAATATGTTACTTTGAATGTTCTTAACATAACATTTAACTTTTAAAATGTTTGTTAGTTTGTTTTAACCGTTCATCTAACATTTGTTACAAACTGTTTTAATCTTATCTATTCTTGTTGGGCTTAGAGATTTTCTCATGTCAAAAACTCGCCAATTGTATGTTGTGTGATAAGATCCCTATAAATAAATATAAAATAAGTTCTCCGACAAAACTGGAAAGCTCCAACAGTTTTTTTATATAATAAATTTGGAGGTATCTATTATTGATCTTCTTTAAAAAAAACGTGGATGACTTATAGTTCATATTATAGTTCAATCTCAATTAAAAAAATTAAAACTCTTCTTTGTTTATAAATGTCACTGAAGATACAACACACTACACCTTTATCGCGTCTTGTACGGATAGATGTGGGCAAGCGAACAGTTGGTGGGCAGAGGAAGCGCTATAAGGACAGCCTGCGAGAGTCCCTTACTTTGTGCTGGGTGCCTGAAGACTGAGAGGGAGTGGCTCGGTACCGTGAGGGGTGCTGAGCCGTATGTTCTCAGGCTGATGGCGTCTCAGCGGCTAGACATATGAGAAACAGTCAGCGCGCTGCGAACATGCGTCAGCATGGCCAGGCGGCTCAGCAGGGTCCACATATCTGTGGCATTTGCGGGAGGGAGTGCGTATCTAGGATCAGACTGTTTTCTCACAGAAGATCAAATGATCGACGTGGAAGGATAGTTCAAGATTGACGTTGGAGTGGCGAAAAGATCCTCAACTACGAGACTCGGCAACGACGACGACACTACACCTTATACCGAATGTGTTAATATCATGTATCAAAAGTTTTCTTTAAAGTTCGTTTCTCTTTGGTAAGTTATTTGCTGTTTTCTTACCAAATGTATTTTTCTAAACATATGCAGATGTAGGGAAGTACCTTTACTAATGACCATAGTCACCATCTTTTATCCTTATACTTAACTTACATACATTTATTTTATAATATTTTTAATCTCTTTATAATAGTGGGTTCGAATGCTGAGATTGATCAACCTTGAGAATAGTCTTATATCGAAACGGTGCTGTATAAATTGTCATTTTTACTATCATTTTTTTTATATACATAATACAGTTTCTCCTTAAAGTGATGTATCCTGCTGGTGGCTGACCACCATCAAGGCAATCTTTATCTTGTTTACTACAGCCTGGAACAACTCAATAAAACTGCACTAAATCCCATGTTCAGGTTTATAAAAAGAGCCTTGATTTTTTAATGAAAGCACTTGTTTATAGCTTAAGAAGCATTTTATTTTTCATTTATCCACTTTTCAAAATGTTTATGTTTTTTTATATGTTTAAAAACTTCGGTAATATTTTTTTACATAAACAATTCTTCATATTTGACTTCTCCTTATAATATGTCAATATGGACGAGTGATTACTCGTCTGAACTTTGTTATATAATATGCAGAAATATAATTACTAAATTCTACAAAAAAAATTCAGAGAGTATGATACTTTCATCAATTGAAATGTGCCTGAAGCTTTCTGAATTTATCATAATTAGTTTTCACAAAAAAAAAAACAATTTCTATTTACTCGTATTGCCTTTAATTCACTTCAAATGATAACTTGTTTGAATGGCTCGATCTTTACTAAGATTAGATTTATGGCTTAATAAACGTCGTTTAGCCAAGGGCAAAAACACAAAAACCTAGTTTATTCTGTGTTTAACAAGATTTCTTCGGAGAAAAAAGCTAAGCTTTCAGCAAAACTTCACAAAGCAATACAGTTGATTAGCTTAGACTTATAGTTTAAAATCTACCATTATGATATTATATTTTTATGGACTGTACGTAAATAAATATTGCAAGGATTGTTGTATCTAAAAATTGAGGATAGAAATCCTTTGAAATCAGATTTATGAAGCTGAAAAATCACCGTAGCTAAAATAAACTAATGTTCACTTGATACTTAGTATCGAAGATATGAAAGATACACCACAAGGAACGAGATCAGGGCGTTTGTTGCTGGTGTCACCGGAGATGACTGTGCAAGCCAATTTGTGTTAGAAATATCCTGTTCTATATAGGACATGAGATTTAAGTATTTACCGTATTCTTCCTTTTAAAAAATCCAAACTAATGGTGGTAAAAAGTGTAAAAGGAAAATTTTATTTGATAAAATTAAATGTGAATACTGAAAAATTAGATCTAGTAGAAATTGTATTTTAAGGGGTATATTTTCTCAGAAGAGGAAAGGGTTAAGAGGGATATCAAACTGCGTGTAGCGACTGGAAACAAAGTCACCGAGGTACTTAAACATATGTACTCCAACAGGACCGTTCCACAGTTTTAGTGCAAACTTTGTTATATGGGAGTGAAAGGTGGACGTGGAAAAGACTGAGAGGAGCCGAATAAATGCGTGTTTTTTGACAGATACATGAAATTACAATCTATGTCAGAATACGGAATGAAGAGACATTGAATAAGAACACATTGAAATGGTTTAGGCATGTGGAACAAAGAAATGAATACAGACTAATAAAACAGAGATATAGTGCAAAATTTTGTGTAAGGCGTGTGAGAGAAGACCAAGGAAGGTATGGTTGAAAAAGGTGAAAAATATTTTGAAAGAAGGCAATGTAGAATATCAGTAGAAGTATGTGAGTTGTATGGGTGTAAAAAAAGTAAAAGATATGTGTCAAGATACGAAAGTCTGGAACTCTGTCATCTATGCCTACCCCGATAAAGAAATAGCGTGATGAAATTTGTTCAGTCTCATTCAGGTATTTGATAACTAATAACTATTTTAAACTTTTATTTAAGGGTCGATTCGTTACTATTGGCACACATTTGCCTCCAATTTTCCTAAAGTACCTGAGGATTTGCAATAAGATTATTGAATAAAAACATTGTCCAATTTGTAATTCTTCTAAAATTTATGAATATCTAACGTATTTTCTAAAATGCACGTAACATACGTCGCCAGCATCACATCTCCTGGGAGTTTATTTTCTTGCTTATTTTTTCCCAATGTTTTGACACTATAGAAATATATAAAAATTAAACTGATCACGCCATAAAATACACGATGAATCTCCCATCATTTGCACTATTTTGGTGATAATATAGCGTGTTTGCATAAAGTTGGGCTAGCAGTACATTTATAGAAATCAATTCCTTTATTAAAAGTACTAAGTCATGTAATATTTCAATTTGTTCAAATTGCTCTGTCTAAGGTTTGTTTAAATTGGTTTTGAGTTCTGTGATAAACAGGTTAAAACATGAAGCTTATATTTCGAATCATATTTATTTATTAAAGCAAGTTAAGAGTTTTTGCTTTCCGATTTATTTTAATAGTCTTTTTTAATGTGTAATAGATTGTTTTTACTAACGAGCTTTTTTTAATCGAAACTCGTTATTTTCTCTATTCAATCTTTATCAAACGACATAAATGTTTGTTTAATTTTAGCTTAAATTATGTAAGAAAACTTCGATGCACAATAGAAATATTGGCACCCTTAAATTTCTAAAATGATAGCGTGAGCTTACGCTGATTGTGTTTCAAGAACATATTATCTCGTCTCAATGAAGGTAATCAACTGAACACTGCCCACTACCTGTAAACACCCAAATTTGTGGGAATAACTATTAAAAGAAAAGTGAATAACATTTCTTAATAATCTGCGTTATATTAAGTTAACACCTTTGTTTGTTTAGTACAGAATCCCATTATGATAATTATTTTTGACTATAACTAATTATCAACAAAAAAAACGAGTTATCAAAATTATGATGGCAATATTTTTTTATACAAAAAAAAGTTTTGTTCTAGTTGCAATGCTAAGAGGGTATTTGAGTCGATAGAAAACAAACGTCACGAACTCCGTCAAAGTGAGTCTCGAAGTGTTTAGTAAACAAAATGTTTATGCATACTAAATTAGTTTGAGAGATTTAAAATGTCCGTTTTTATTTTGTTTATGCTACGTCAGCTACATAAAAACCGATATTCCTTATTTATTTTATTTATTTAACACTTTTATTGCAAATACAATCTGGCGGGTGCATTGCCAGGCGGCAATCTCTTCCAACCAACCAGACAAAAGTAAATGAGGCAAGTTGCATGGTAGTGCATTAATCATTCAAATGACTATCCATCCCCACGAAATCCATAAACACATACGTGAGCATATTCCCACAAACCCCACAAAGACGGACAATCACCTGAACATTATTTTTCACATAAAGTGAGATATCAACAATCAAAAGGAAAGGGAGGGATGGTGGAGAGGAAAGGGAAAGAAAAATCAGGAATGAAACACGTTATTTTACTGACTAGGAATTAAGAGTTTTTTAGTCGCTTCTTAAAGCATGCCAGAGACGGAACGAGTATCATATTGGTTTGTAACTGATTCCAGAGTCTTACTCCATGGACAGTAAAGGACGACGTAAAAAAGAGGAACGGTGAACTGGGAAGGCCAATAGACAATCTCTGTTTGAGCGTAGCGCTAATCCATGATTGGAAAGACGCTGAAAATTTTCGGCGAGATAAGAGGGGGGAGCGGGACAGTTAAGGATATTATACAATAGAGACAGTATGTGAATTTGGCATCTATTTCTAACATTCAACCAGTTGAATGCGTTCTGGTATTAAGTTATATGATCGTACTTTCGAAAGCTGAAAATAAATCTTAGACACACATTTATGGTGTCCAGACACTCCTTCTATGGTGTCCGGAATTATTTAAGTTTGATTTGCAGATAGTCGTCTAAGAATTGTATCAATACGACAGTAGATCTAGTTCAGATGAATTTAATGAGGAACATCTGTGTTTAGTAGTTGAGTAAAATATTCTATCTTCTTTCTGAGCATAGACTGTACCTCCGATCTGGTGACAGCAGATTTTGTATACGGGTACTCGCACCAACGCATCACACATCATCTTTTGCCGTTCACTCGGTATGACTTTGGTTCGATCTAGCTGGATCAATAAGCGGTGCAAAATCTTTATCGAAATTTAAAATTAAACTGTAAAAACATTGTACTGTTTTACACTTTCGTTGTATACAATACAGCCTGGTGGACTTATAGTATTGTCATGTAGCAAATATCTTCCAATCAATCAGCAAGATATTTTTTAAAGTGGCCTTAAGTGGCAAGCAGACTGCAATCCTTTTTTGTTTCAAAATAATCTGGGTTCGAGTGGGATTAATTAAGCAAAATATTTTTTAAAGAGGCCTCAAGTGAAAACCAGACTGGAAACATTTTTTTTCTATACACACAAACATACACTTAAATACACACGTATATATTCAGTCACTGAAACACGTTGATGAGTGCTTTCTAACGCACTCAATCTTAGAAGAAAAATTTATTCTGCTTTTGGTAATGTGATATGGAATATGTCAATATCCGAAGCAGTCCAGTTCAAAAGAGTTAAGGCCCTTCCGACAGGCATAGCGGCTGGAAGACCTGTTCTTGCGTATGTTATTGAGAACAGTTCTTACCGGCGCAGTCTAATGTAATTGTTAGGAACATTTAACGCTAATCTTTGTAGTAATGCTGGACAGCTTACAACTCCTCGAACGAGTTTGACAACGTTTACCAGAAGACGCAGATCTCTTCTTACGCTCAAGGAGTTATACCCGAGCATGCCCAGCAGAAACTGAGTAGGATAAAGCCATGGATAGACACCGAACTCACTCATATGGAGATATCGTAGATATTTTTATACCTTCTTTACCATGAATGATTTCTGCGCCCCCAGCGAGCTCCAAACGTAAGCATTGCTTTCTAGTTTGCTATGGATTAATGAATTAAACAGCGTTTTGAGCACCGTTTGATTTTTCAAACGACTAAAAGATTCTCATCACAAATCCTAGCATGTTATAAGTTGAAATGCACATAAGTTATGTGTGAGAACCAAATGCAGATCTTTAATATTATTTGTGATGGGAAAAGCTCAGGGCAAAGTAAGTGCTGGAACAAGACACATATTCTGATATTAAGAACTTACGAAAGTGATTTAAATGTCTCCATATATTTTTTTCAGAATACAGTTTGTAAGATCTTGATATTCATTATTTATTTATATTTTATTATTTACATGTACAAAAAAGTAACCATTTAACTGAAACAACCATTGTAACACTGGCAATGCTATGAAAACTGAAAATATTTTCATGAATAACATTTACTGAAATATTGAAGATGTCAATAGCCCAGGCCTTGTTTAAAAGGGAAAGACATTATAAGAAAGGAAGAGCACTCAACAAGTACGTTCTATTTATCAGCAGTTTAGATAGATCAATATTTATCTATCTTTAATAGTTGTCAGGAACATTTGAACATAACTTTTCCAACATAGTTTGGTTCGATGTTGCTTCCGTCAACCCTCACATCACTCTTACGCTTAGAAGGTAGAATCCCAACATACCTAAAAGAAACCTTGTAGGGTAGAGCCAGGGGTTGAAACCGCACTCACGCAACTAGAGATATCTCAAAAATTTGTTTTGGACTCTCGCCACCATTTGAGGGTAATGAATCCCCCGTGGGCTCAACACCAATGCTCCACATTCTAACTTCCTACGCACCAGCGTACCAAAGAGGGGTCTGAGAACCTTTCCCCGAAAATGACTACCTGTTGTAAAAATTCAAATCCATTTATTTAATTAGTCTTAATTCTGAATCATGATGATCGCATACCTCGTAGAGTAAAACTACTTTCAATGGTCAGAAAAGTTGATTTCAATGGTTTTAAGTAATCTATCTATTGGCAATTGATGTTGTGGGAACCACGGTCGTCGCTGAATATTGTCGCATACATACGGTCAATGACCGATGAAACGACCTTCGGATTCCTCGATAAATTATATTAAACAGTCCAAAGGTTACATGTCAACCATTGACGCCGGCCGAGCATCGCGCCGCATTCCATACTAGAAAGAGAACGCACCACGCTGTCTCGCCAGTTTCGTAAATAAAATATCACCCACATACGATATTAGTCGTTTTCTGCATTCACAGAAGCGAGACAGAAGCATATCGCGAGCGCACTCTCGTGCAAATTCCAAAAACATATAAATACCTACGCTACTATAAAAATAAACACTCTCTCTTTCCGCATTGCGATCAAACGTGTTTTATTTATTTACTAACAACTATCATCATCTCTTCAAATAAGAACCATTCTGCTGAAATGTGTTTCAATTCGGTTACTAAAATGTTTGTTTATAAGAAGGCTTTTTGAAAAAACGGTTACAATTTTAAGTGTTAAATTTAAGTCAAACGTTCGTAAAGCAATTTTAACTGGAACCAAAACTGAACACTTCATGAATCCATCTTACAAGCGGCTCCTTTCTTCCCGCCATCTTATTTTATTATACAATCGTTGTATACAGTATAATCTGGCGGGTTTGTTACCATGTAACAATCTCTTCATGGCAACCAAAAATGGGTTCAAAATAAAACGGAAATGTAGAACCAAACAGGAATCCTTTTATAAAAAAATTTTGATTTACAAAGTAAATCGAACCCGCAATTTCCGGGTCTTAAGACATATGTCTTACCAACTAGGCATGGAAATCATCTGTCGCATCATCCATCTACTTGGTTTAAGTTCTTTCTCATTTTTATACTTCAAACACAGTCTTTAGATTAATATACCAAAGCTCCATCGTTCTTCATGATATGAGTAAAGTTTTCTAGCATATGTATTACTTATTCACTCCTATGTTTAACAATCCAGAAGGCTTATTTTCTGGTTGACAAAACTTAAGAATCCCTTATTTTATTTATTTATTTTACACATGACAAGAAATGTACATAATTTGCGAAAAAACAACAAGTAATTTAATTCGGACAAACAATTATAATAGCTCTGGGTTTGTTGCCTTTCTTTTGTCGTGTTCCAAGTAAACTAGGTTTTTGCCTGTATCTCACTGAGGACATAAAGCATGAAAAAATAAATCGATACTTCTTTCCGATTTGGGATTATGTAAATCCCCGTTGCACATTCTCATCAACCTGACAAACAGTGACTCTCAATTACATATGTATACATCACGCGAAATCAAACTCCTCACCCTTCATCACTCCAGACAGACTAAAACATTCTTCCCACAATATACCGTACACAAACATAAAGCAAAAAAAAACAACAAGAAAAAAGTAAGTTATTGTACATAGTCATAGAAGTCAAATTATTATTATCATTCATTTGTGCAAAATTCATGAACTGTATCCAGCCTGTCGTGTAGCTCATGATTGAATATCCCATGACAATTCCTCCCCATTCATCTCTGCACTCCGCGGTTCGGAGAGCAGTTGTTCAAGTAGGCCTATTGGATCTCTAAACTACCCTTAATATTGTAATTATCTGTTGTGTCATGAATAGTATAAACAACAACAAAAGTTAGATATGAAACAAGGGAAAAACGAAGGGATGTTAGGAGAAAGGAAAATCGGAAGTAAAACATATAACATTACTAACTTGAATGAAACACGTAACATTACTAACTTGAATGAAAAACGAAGCATTACTCACTTGATTAAACCACTTAACATTACTGACTTGAATTTTAGAGTTTATTAATTGGCTTTTCAAGATATGCCAAAACAGTTATATTCTGTAGAAAATGTATGTTTAGTTTAATACAAATCATTTAAATAAACTGAACATATTTTGAAAATTAATAGAACCAAAAAAATCAAAGGGACTTGTTAAAAAATAGCAAATAAAACCTTCAAAAGTTGTATAATATATTTTTTTGTTTCAGATAAGGCACCATCCGAAGCTACTTTCAGAGGAACTGAGTTCCTCTCGTATGATCTGACACAGACTGGTGGAGAGCCCATAGTAAGCACTCAAGACGCTATTTCGATCTATTTCAAGACCAGGCAATCCAATGGACTACTATTTTATACAGGTAAGTCGTTTCTATACAAATAACATTGACATCAAACAAACTTAACTACAAAAGAAAAGGATCTTTAAAGAATTACAAGTCCGGTGATGCGACACGAGTCTAACTGTAAGATCTTTATACAGGATCCATAGGAAATTTGATACTATTCAGTGCACTACTGAGAGATCTAACTAATGGGTTACCTCAGATATCCTTTGTATTACCACCAGCCACCAAGTCTCCATGAGAGATATTCTTTTTCATAGGATTTTGAGATTGATTTTGTGATTGAGATTGATTTTGTCTTACTTTAATAAATTTGTTGTTTCGAATCGATTCCATGGAGTTGGGGACTAAGATAAAGCTTTTACCGTGGCTAATCATGTGGCGTGGAATGGTCTACATCTTAGTGGCAGATATATGGCATGTGCAGCTTTAGAAAGCACTTGGAGACAACCATTTTTAGGAGGTCTTAATAAAATGTATGATTTATTGTTTATAGTTGAGGCACTAACGTTGTAGAAGTTTAGATACATTTTGTAATTTATTTTATCAAACACTGTTTATTCCACTTTTTGTAACGGTATAACCCTACCGGTTTCAAGGCTTTCACCTCATCTTTAGGGGAGCACAAACAAGACTAAACTCTGTTCGAACTGGTACCGATATACACGGAGGCATGGGATGACGCCATGTCTCCCTCAGCCCTCAGTCCCCAACTCGAATGTCCTCAACCGTTGAAGCGTGTATATCGGTACCAGTTCGAACAGAATTTAGTCTTGTTTGTTCTCCCCTGAAGATGAGGTGAAAACCTTGAAACCGGTAGGGTTATAGCGTTACAAAAAGTGGAATAAACAGTGTGTGGCGGTCGCACACTCGGAACACTGTGGGCGTCCATACACACGGTCGATAACCGATGAAGTGACCTTTGCATTCCTTGACAATTCTAAACAAACAAGTCCGAAGTTCACACGCCGGTCATTCAACCCGTAGCCGGGAGCGGACCGCATTCCATACTAGAGCGAGAACGCACCACACTTGTCTCGCCAGTTCCGTATTTGAATGATACCTACATACAACATTAATCGTTTTTGCATTCGCAGAAACGAGACGTAGGCACATCGCGAGCGCATTCCCGCGCACATTCTATAATGATATAAATACCTACGTTACTAATAAAATTCCTCTTTTTCCGCATTGCGATCTAACGAGTTTTATTTATCAACAAATCATCATCATCTCTCCCTTAAGGACTAGCTCCTAAAAGTATTTAATAAAATAAATTACAAAATGTATGATTGTATATAATACTACACACACACGCATGCACTACACTACGTCTTGTGTTACAATCACATATCGAATAAACTTCAACGGATGCTTTGTAGTTAGTCTTCCTTTGGTAAGTTTTCTAAGGTTTTCTTATCAAATATATTTTTGGTGAAAAATCGTAGAAATTCTATAACATGAAAAAAAAATATTATTTAGTAGAAGATAATATTTTGGAGATGCTGGATGTAAACAGGAGATACTTTATTAGAATATGTTTTACTTGCGATAGTTTTATATTAACATTAACCACACTGACGTTTCTCTTACTGTATTTTACCAACACCTACGTCCATTGGGCCACTGTATAAACGTGTCATATTTCTTATGTAAAAATGGACGAGCAATGTGAATTGAATAACAGTATATTTATATCATCGAAATATGAGACCATTATACTCGGGAAAAAAAAGAGTCTAAATCAGGTAAAAGAATCCGTCTTGCAACGAATGTTGGTAAACGGATTTTCCGATATTGATATATTTCATATCTCGGTGAATAAACTGATGTTTGGCAAACTCATCAATCACTTTTGTTGACTTAAGTGAGCCACTACACAGGAAAGCACAAGTACTTTTGGTTATTATTTTTAAATTTTTGCGAATTAATATTTTTTCTCGTGCTGTATATTTCTTACATAATATTGTGGCGGTCGCACACACGGTTAATGACCGATGAAATGACCTTTGCATTCCTTAGCAATGCAAAACAAACAATTACAAAGTCCACGCGCCGGTCATTCAACCCATAGCCGGGAGCGCACCACATTCCATGCTGGAGCGAGAACGCACCACGTCTGTCGCGCCAGTTCCGTAAATAAATTATCACCTACATACGACATTAATCGTTTTGCTAATGCAGAAACGAGACGAAGGATATCTTGCTCGCATTCCCGCACACTCGCGGGAATAGTATAAATACCTACGTTTACTAATAAAAACTCTCTTTCCGCATTGCGATCGAAAACGTGTTTTATTTATCAACAAATCATCATCATCTCTCCCTCCAGGATACATATCCTAAAATATCATAAACTTGTATCAAATGTATTGTAAATAAAATAAAATAAAAACTCACATACACTAGACTATTCGAGTATCCTCGCCTCTTCATATGCAAGGTAGTATTGCCAAAAGGTTTGACGACAGATCGCGAGTTTTTACCTTTTAAGTGATAATTAACTCGAAAGCTCGATAAAAGTGGCTGAAAATAATCTTGACTCTTGACCACATTCTTCTATTTTTCTGAGTCAATAATTCAGATTTGTTGAAGAATGTCATTTGAATGTTTTTTTTCTTTCGTATGGCACCCTTAAATATAACTAAATTAGTGATTCAGATATATTGAGGAGCGTGGTTTGGAAACAATGTTGTCTTCGATCCCAGTAATTGAACCTTGGGCTTAGAACCCTTGAAGTAGGTTCGGAATTCACCTTTGTATTTGTATATATATACTATGCGTATCCAGAAAGTAAGTGTACTGAGGCTCTCACGATCAGATGGATTTTCTTTTCGACATGTTGGCTACACTTCCGTGTAGCCTGACCCTTCCCCTCCGCAACGAGACCGGTTCGAGGTCCGTACGTTGAGAAGTGTCGACGTGACAACACGTTTCGTGAAAAATGTCAATCCAATCTCCGCCAAGTGCGAAATACGCGGCGTCATCCATTATCTCGTTTGGAAGGGAAAACCTCCAGTTGAGGTTTATAATGAGGTAAAAACTGCATATGGTGATAAAACTATGAATCGTACGAGTGTGTACAAGTGGTGTCGCGAATTTAAAAACGGTCACGTCACACCTCTTCACCCTCCGCCAAAAAGTTCAAAACCACAATTTCAGCCAAGAAAATCATGGCATCCGTGTTTTGGGACTGTCAAGGCATAATTTTAATTGAATATATGCCTCAAGGGGAGACCATCAACTCTGCAAGATACTGTGAGACCCTAAAAAAATTGCGGAGGGCGATTCAGAACAAGAGGAGAGGCATGCTGACAAAGGGAGTCTGCCTGCTGCACGACAATGCCAGACCACACACGGCCAACGCCACTAAGGAACTGCTCGCCTCCTTTAAATGGGATGTCCTGAACCATCCCGCGCATTCCCCTGACCTAGCACCTTCAGATTACTATATATTTACCTCCCTGAAGCTGCACATGGGTGGAAAAAGGTTTTCAACCGACGAGGAGGTAAAGGAGGAGGTGGAGAAGTGGACGGAGGGGTTGGCGGGAAACTACTTCGAGGAAGGCATCAAAAAGTTGATACCCCGCTTCACCACCTGCATTGAGATGAATGGCGACTATGTCGAAAAATAGCTTACATATGTACTACGGTAACCACGTAATTTTTTTCTTTAAATAAAAAAAATTGTAACCTACAAAAATTCAGTACACTTACTTTCTGGATATGCCTCGTATTTGTATCACTAACGAAAATAAAAAAAATAGAAACACTTGTACATGTACTTGGCATGTGCGAGTATTGTTTCCAGGCGAACTCTTTTACCAAACTTTTTTTAGAGTAGCCTCGAGATTCGAACCCGAAATCCCTAAGCGGAAGTCAAGCATCTTATCTAGGCCACTAAGACCATCTACGATTGAATAAAGACAATGTAATCACACATGCTACACCTCCAAACTCAATTTGTAACCAGCTTATAGTTAAACCTTTGTTCAATATACCATTGTTACGTTCCACATATATCTCATTAATTTTAACTCTGCTTTCATCAAGCGATCTCTTTGCATAGTTATATTCCGTATATACGGAAGACTTAGTTCAATAATGAAGTTATTTTCCAAGCTAAAATCTCGCTTGATATTTTAAATCCTGAAAAATGATCCTTGTATTACATGATTTAGCTCTGTTCAAAACGGATGTAGCGATATTTAACAAAATTTTGCATAAATAATTATACGCATCCACCCAAACAATGGTATGAAGGAAGCAAAATTTCATGTTTGTTATAAAGGCTTCCTCGCTGTATCAAATTTCACTATTTTCACTCGACTGATTACAATAATATCTTCCTTGGTCTTGCACAGGAATGAGGTTTCGCAGCGAAATATTTATTCAAACAATTTACTCTCGTTGCGAGCCTGTGTTTTAGAGGTCAGGGGACTTAATTTGAATTTAAGCTTTTGAAAAATTCATTCGTACAAAGTAACTTTGCATTTAAGTAGAGAAAACTTTTTGTCTCTATAAACACACATACACAAGATTTGTGTATGTGTGTTTATAGAGATTTTAAATTTTGTCATGGTTAATAATAATTATTACAAATACAGTTTTTAAAAAAAAAAACAATTTACCAAACTATCCCTCAAACTTTTACCATTCAATGTCTTTTGTTACTTAATATAAAATATAACAAATTTCATTCCTAAAAATTATAACACAAATTTATGTAAGCTTTAATTACCCGGGGTATTAAGGGAAAAAATCACCCTGATAATATTCGTCAAAATATAAAAAAATGTTTAATTAAAATTTATC
The DNA here is from genome assembly GCA_949825065.1 of Odontocerum albicorne. Classification (NCBI taxonomy): domain Eukaryota; kingdom Metazoa; phylum Arthropoda; class Insecta; order Trichoptera; family Odontoceridae; genus Odontocerum; species Odontocerum albicorne. Next base: position 4,583,654 of record OX463855.1, read on the forward strand.
GAATATTATTGCTCATCGTCCACTCAATGCTAAGCGTCGTGGTCCTATGCTTTTTATCAAACTCTGCGCATCACCTGTATCCATCCCTATCGGTCTTGGGACAAGTTAAATTCAGAGCTTAAAGTGAATCCTTTTCACTCCTTTATTTAATCCACACATCTCGTAGGATACATTTCTCTTGTTCACTTTCTCTCAACTGTCCTCGTAATCATCAACTTATCCAGAGTTCCTTCATTCTTTCTAGCAATATGCTCAAAAGGTGTTACAATTCTTGTTCTTTTTTGGTAATCTAATTTTTTGAACGAAAGAGACGTTGATATGTATAATATATACGAGTGCTAACTCTTTAATTTAAAATACGACAGCAAATAATTTTATTTTTTATATATCTGTTCACTCCGCAAATGGTGTTACGCAGATTTCGCAACATTTCTGTTTCTCCGAATAACTGATTAGTCTTTCAACGATAGTGAAAGCGCCATTATATTATATTATACTGTAAAATGTTTTCTTGTAAGTGAGTACCTTATAGTATGTCTTGACTCTTATTTGCGCTACAACAAGACACTTGTTTACGCTCCCCTGATGATGATGAGGTAAAAACCTTGATACTGGAAGGATTTTGCCTTTATATAAAGTAGAATAAACAGTGTTTGACTAAAATCATTACAATGGATTTAAGCCTCCACAATGTTAACGCCTTAACTATAAATAATATAAATCAGAAAAAGTTAAGCAAGTCTTAAGTGAACACCAGACTGGACCCTTTAAAACATCAATACTTACAGTAATCGTATCCACAATCTCCGAGCTACGAGACCACGCAGGTTGTCAACTATAAAAAAAAATGGTTTGTATAAAAAAAATTTTTTTTTTAAGTAAACGAACCTTTTTGAAAAGTTCCTTGCTGGAATGACTACAGTATATTTATAACTTCGTTAATTTATATGGTAAACCTTCAAAATACCTGGATTTAAGATTCGGACATATTGAAGAACGTGACCTGGAGATAATATGGTATTTGACAGCGTTAATCGAACCTTCACATTAATAATCTCTGGTGTACGCATAGAACACGCAGTTCGTCATTCTGTTGCGTGTTTGGAATACTACCCTGCACGTGAAGAGGCAATAACACATATCAGTATTGTTACTAGACAAGTAACATGGTTGAGATGCATGGCGACGCGGTAACGCACTGAACTTCCGTGCAGAAGGTCGTCGGTTCGAACACCGCACTGTGCGACTCCCCTCGAACGACACAGGCACTTCTATCGCCTAGTGTTTGACGGTATAAGGATACCTATTACTTCGGTCATATCTTCTTCTTTTTCTTCTTTCCGGCACTGTCCCAACTCATTGTGCAGGTAGGCCGTTGGGGTCGGTTCTTCTCGTTCTCAGGCTATGTGCTCTTCGGTTCTGGGTGTTGCTTTCATCTAGGCCGTTCCTCTGCAGGATTTTGGAGCATTGAGTTATCCAGGAGTTCTTTGGTCTTCCTCTAGATGGCTGTCGAGGATAGTCTACAGACATTGCCTGATTTATCGTATGGTCTGGTAGTCTCCGTCTTATGTGCCCGTACCCTCTCAGCTGTCGCTCTTCCAGCTTACTGTTTATGTCAGTGGCCCCCAGGCTACCACAAATGCGTGAATTCTTAATTCTATATTTTAGTGATGCTCCTACCGACCACCTAAGCAATCGCACTTCTGCTGTTTCAAGTTGCCTAGAGTAGGAGCTGTACATAGTCCAGCATTCTGAGCCATACATGGGTCTAACGATAGTCTGGTATACATTTCCTTTTAGCTTCATAGTCATTTTTGGGTCACACAAGACTCCTGCTACCGATCTGAATTTCATTCATCCCACACCTATTTCTATGGTCAACATACGGTCTCGACTTCGATCATATCTATTCTTTTAAAAGAAAAAAAAAGAAGAAAAAAACCTTTTTGTTTGGAGTAGTATCGAGAATCAAACCCAAAACTGTCGGGCAGAAGTCGTCTTAACAACTACGCCACTGATGTGTGTGTCCATTTTTCAACAAAGAATCCGATAAAGTAACAAAATATTTAAATATTTCAGATGTTTATTTACATGTGAAAATGGAGACGAAACCCTTTTTCAAATTATATCCCTGAATCAAGTGATGGTTAAACTAAGAAAATTAAAATCTTTCTATTTGACTCCGCTAAATTAACGATAAATTTAAATTTTAAGGTATTTTGGACATTGTCTTTCGATTTAATTTTGTATTTGATAACATTAACTGGGTTGCGGGCATAAAAAAAAAACAAATTTAGCGAAACAGCAAACCAGGGCATAGAAAAATCAAAATTCTGTGCGATTGGATACAGACGATAATTAACCTAGAAATTAAGTTTTAGATTATGAAGAGACAGTGTAACGTGTTTTAGATGATGAAGAGACAGTGCAACGTGTTTTAGATGATGAAGAGACAGTGCAACGTGTTTTAGATGATGAAGAGACAGTGCAACGTGTTTTAGATGATGAAGAGACAGTGCAACGTGTTTTAGATGATGAAGAGACAGTGCAACGTGTTTTGACTGATGAAAAAAGATCAGGAAGAAGGATCGTTCGTCCGTTCGTTGCTGGGCCTCCTAGTCGAGGAACCCCTCGCAATTCAAAAGTCGATTCAATTGGAGAGCAAAGCTATACTGTGGATTTTTTTTTAAGTGAGTGAGCCGCTGCATACCAGCAAACTCGCCTCCCCCTGCCCTACCCCCCCCCCTTGTACAGGATCCGACACACCAAAGTAAGTGAGACGATCGAAGCAAACTGGCATGATTTTTATTTCTTTTAGTAAGAAAACATGTGACCGAAGTCATAGGTATCCTTATGCTTCCTAATATTAAACATAAAAAATGCCTACGTCATTCGAGGGGAAATTGACATTGTTATACCGTTGTTTTTAGTAGAATATACAGTGTTTTACTAAATAAATTACATTATCTTTCCTATGGGTTGGAAAAGATGGCGAAATATCATAAAAAATAAAAGCTTAAAACAAAACAATATTTTAAAATGATTTTTATGGTACTTTGGTGATTATATTCAAGCAAATTTTTGTTCAAAACGAAATCTAGTTTGATTTTTTTACTACAACCCAATAAAATACGGTTTAATATCCCGAACGAAATCACAAACAAGTTAAAACAACGACTTTGAAAGCTAAAGAAAACTAAAATAAATGATTGCTCAATTTAGTTTTTATACATGCCTCGGAAAATTTCTCTCGGCTTTTCCATTCTTAATTCGATATTAAGTCGAGAGAATCGTTTAAGGAAAATGTTTAACGAAACACAAATGCTTTTTACAGCAGCCGAAGAAATGTTTCAAATTGAAACCGTTACAACCACAAGATCAGAATTTATTGTTGTCTCGCCGTTTTGTTTTTTTTTTGACACCAATCTATTTTGCGATCTTGAGAATTTTTAAAATTATTTAAAATAAATAGTTTTTTTCTATCTCGCTTAATTTTTTTCAGTTCTTTGTTCTTATAATTTTTTTTAAAAGATGTAAAATTAAGAAAAGTGAAAAATTTTCCAAAATAATGAAAATTATTTTTCTATTTAAATTTGTTCAAGAAATATTTTGTCTCGACTATTAATGAAATTCAAAAATTTCCTCATTTTTTTTAAAAAAAAAAGGTTGTCGCAAAACAAAATTAAAAAACTATTAATTGGGTATTTTTTTTTTTCAAATTATTATCTACCTTTTGAATTGAAAATACAACTTAAAACAGTAATTAGAAATAAAAATTAAAAATGAGATAATTATAATGAAAAAACATTTATCAATTTGAAATGAACTCAATCATTCCAAAAAATCAATTTTACAAAAAAAATAAACGAAATTCAAATTAAAACAACAATCCAACAAACCTCAAACATATCCCATAGCAAAAAGATAAATCAACAACCGAATAGAAAAATATCAAAACTTGAATTCACGAACAAAGCGACAAAAAACATCAATACTTGAATTCACGATCAAAGCGGAAAAACATTTATATACAGGTACGAGTATAAAAGTCAGTCCATAAATTCGTGAGTATTTTTTAATCAATTTCTAAAAAACGCGATTTAATGACATTTTACTATTTTAATCAATGATTTTTTTTTCCTACATTATGTACAAAATGTTGCCATCTTACAGGTATTTTTTTAAATTCCGTTTGTTTGAAATAAGTTAAGAAAATTCTGTTTCGACTTCATCTTTATCGCTTAATTTTTTTCCCATAAAAATTATCAAGAGCCTAAAAAAAATATTGTCCCTTGGGGCAATATCTGGAGAGTAAGGAGGATGAGACAGCAGCTCCCAATGTATTGTTTTCCGTGATGTGTGTGGTCTAGCATTATCATGGTGGAAGAAACCCCTTTTCTACGAGGCGTATCCGGAAAGTAAGTGTACTGAGGCTCTCACGACCGGATGGATTTTATTTTTCGACATGTTGGCTACACTTCCGTGTAGCCTGACCCTTCCCCTCCGCAACGAGACCGAGGTCAGTACGTTGAGAAGTGTCGACGCGACAACACGTTTCATGAAAAATGTCAATCCAATCTCCCGCCAAGTGCGAAATACGCGGCGTCATCCGTTATCTCGTTTGTAAGGGAAAACCTCCGGTTGAGGTGTATAATGAGGGGAAAACTGCATATGGTGATAAAGCTATGAATCGTACGAGTGTGTACAAGTGGTGTTGCGAGTTTAAAAACGGTCGTACGTCTGTGCATGATGATCAGAGGAGCGGAAGACCTTCAATTGTGACATACGAAATTGTTTTGGGACTGTCAAGGCATAATTTTAATTGAATATATGCCTCAAGGGGAGACCATCGACTCTGCAAGATACTGTGAGACCCTAAAAAAATTGCGGAGGGCGATTCAAAACAAGAGGAGAGTAATGCTGACAAAGGGAGTCTGCCTGCTGCACGACAATGAAAGACCACACACGGCCAACGCCACGAAGGAACTGCTCGCCTCGTTTAAATGGGATGTCCTGAACCATTCCGCGCATTCTCCTGACCTAGCACCTTCACATTACTATCTTTTTACCTCCCTGAAGCTGCACATGGGTGGAAGGTTTTCAACCGACGAGGAGGTAAAGGAGGAGGTGGAGAAATGGACGGAGGGGTTGACGGGAAACTACTTTTAGGAAGGCATCAAAAAGTTGATACCCCGCTTCACCACCTGCATTGAGAGGAATGGCGACTATGTCGAAAAATAGCTTACATATGTACTACGGTAACCACGTAATTTTTTTGTTTAAATAAAAAAAAATGTTACCTACTAAAATTCAGTACACTTACTTTCTGGACTTACCTAGTATATTAACTAATCTCGAGCGCTTTTAATCAACGCTGAGTTTAAATGTTAAAACTGTTAACAAGAGACATCTGCATTAATTTTTTAATTAGTTTCTAACAGTACAAAGTGGATGACACTATTAAGAGAGAAGCACGGATGTTTATTCGCTACTGACAATTTGCTTCCGTTAGCTCATGTGGTATTCACTTGATAAGCTTGGATAGCATTCCTATGTCTTTAAGGTGACTAAATACTGTTCCATGAGATGAATTTTGCCTTTTTTGCAATCTGATTCACCGTTAGTTTCACCTCTGAATTCACAAGACACTTTAGAATGTCGTTGGGAAAATTAATAGGACTTCCTGAGCGGGGTTCACCATAAACTTTGTTGATCTGTTACTAATACCATTCTCACTATAAACACTGTTAATTTTTTTCAGCTGCGAAACTTGCACTTTCACGACTCTTATTATATGTCCGATGTTTACAAAAATTGATGATAAACTGACCTACATTTCAAAACAGGATACGACTTGTTAGGAAGTTTATTGTTCTACAAAATGAGTTGTGATGAATCATACGTATGGCATCAATGCACACTAATTTATGGGCTTACCTAATACGAAATAGGAAAAAGTTTGATACAAATCCTTAATGCTGTTCTTGAAATTTGGAGTAGAAATTGTTCTTTTATAATACATTTTGGTTGATCTGCTTGATGGTCGGCTGCCAGTAAGGTTGTAATGAAAAACGATACGGGATACCGTAAAAAAAATTTACGTGTTCGTGCAAAAATTACTTTCTTTTTCTTCACTTTCTTAACCATAACAAAATATTGTATTTTAAAACTAGCATGTGATATGTCAAACAAAAACGTACTTTCACGCCTTAATCAAATACTTGCACGTCCTTTGTAGTACTACATTGAGGTAATCATAGAGGACAAAGCGTAAGGCATTCTTATTTCGACACACATCCTTCACCTCATTTACATCCGTACACTTTCTCATATAGCTCCTATGTTTTCTCTTATTTCTTACATTTCCTTCTTTCACAGTATTATTCACTTGCTCCAGTCATATTTCTATTAATATCTTCACCACACTTTCCAGTCACATTTGCACAGTATTGAACGACGTGGAGCGATAGGAAAAAAAGGCAATGTGGTACTAAAACATATAAATTCGAACCGATTGTATCAAAATGTACTACTCGTAATATGATAGTCCACAACAATCTTTGTTACTTTTTTAATTTATGGATGTGAAACTTGAACGTAGAAAATATTCGATTAAACGCTTTAGAAATGCGTACACTGAGAATAATAATACATGGGGTGACAATGTATGACTGAATACGGAATGAAGTGATTAGGGATAAGTGAGAACTTAAGACTGGTGTATTGAGTAAGATGAAGAAGAGTACTTTAAAATAGTTTGATCATGTAGAACGGATGAGTGAAGAAAGATTAACTTAACAGATATACAGTGCAAATGTGAATAGAAGAATTCAAAGAAACGAGAAGAATTCAGAGTATGATTGGATAAAGTGAATGAAATTCTGAAAAAATTAAGTTTCATGAGGAAGCTAATGGATGTAGAAGAGGCTAAGGATGTATGTTGAGATATCAAAGTCTGATCTTCAGTCCTCTCTGCCTACCCCGACAGGGAAATGGTGTAATGGTATGTATGTAAAACATTTTTTTTTTATAAAGCTTAATTTTACTTTTGTTTATAATTTTTCTTATTGTACGAATTAGGGGAAGCTGTAATATATGTTACAAGTGATTGATTGAATTAATAAAATGGAGTTTTAATTAACAAAAACGAGAACCCGCAACCTCCAGATTGTAAGATATGTGTCTTAGTAGCTAGGCCACAAAGTTGGTATGGTTAGTAAAAAAATTACGCCTAAGATATTTAGTAATTACATTTTATTTTATTAGCACAGCCTTCATTTAAATTCGCTGTTGTTCCCCCTTCTCGATGTTAGTGTTTGAGTTTGTGTGTTTTATTTAAGTTTTGAATTTTTAACGGCGAGAGTATAAATTAAAATAAAACAACTTCTGTATAATTACGGGTCCACAGGATCAGAGTGCAAATAAGGTCTGAATTTCTATTTCGTCCAATTCCATTTCGACATTGTGGTCGGTAAACAGACCAAAGCAGCCGGAAATATGGGTCAAGGCTTCGTACGATATTCTATGAGGGTTGATTTAAAAAATCTGGTCATCATACAACTTCACATTATAATTTTATTCAGTTTCTAATGTAAACTACTTCGAATATTTTTGTAACATATCCTTTTAGAAGAGATATGTAGAAATCCATTAAACGGTTTTTTTACGCAATATCAACAACAGTAAAAATGTCATTACAAAATAGTATGCTGGTGTCCACTTTGATATATGGAAGTGAAACTTGGAATTGATAGACGGTAAATAAATGTTTTATTTATGCTGTGGAGATGTGTGCACTAAGAAAAACTCGCCGAGAGTCAATGTATGAAAGAAGGCGAAATGGAGACATTAGAAATGAATGCATAAATATTTATAAGTAATGAAGAAAGGAGCTATAAAATGGTGTGTACACGTAGAAAGAATAACTAAGTGAGTACACAATTCAGATATACAAGCTGTATGCGGAAGAGATAGACTAAGAAAAACATTGTTGGCTCAAAAGGACTAGATTATAAATCAAGGTAAAATGAAAAGTTTGTATAAATGTGAATTTGGTGAATGCTGTGCGCTTGGAAAATAAATTGGAGATCTGTTCTCTCTACCTATTCCACAAGGGACGTGGTGTTATGATATGTATGAATGCAATATATTTTTCTAAGCTGCAGTAAGTAGACCAGATCCGAGGCTTAGTTAGTAAAACAGTATTTTTAAACTGGACAATAACGTGTTGAATTCTCATTGGTGACATTTTTTTAAAAAGATTCCTGTCTAGTGTTCTGAATTCAGTGCATAAAAGTGTCTTAAAAGATCGTTGTTTAAGATTTTTTTCTTTTACAACATTCAACTTCCTGGTAGTTCTTCCATATGTAGTACTACGTTTCTTCAATATTGAGGATCTTATACATCAATCCGTCATCCTTTTCCAATATAAGCAATCGCTTCCCTTTTTTTTATCTGGTCAGTCAATCCATCAGAAGAATGTCCGGCATTTGCTCATTTCGCAATTATTATTTTTCACCAGAATTGTCCATTAAGACTATCAACTTCCCCCGCGTTATGTGTTCAAAGTATCGTAAGATTGTTCTTGCACACAGCACAGAGACGAACGTCTCAGCCCCAAGCTATTCAATAATAGATCAATAGGGTTTTCTGGCAGTCCATGAAATGCGCAAGAGCTGTCTTCAAGACCGCGTTTTATAGGTCATAATTATTGATATTTCAAGTAGATCTAGTGTCTATCATAAAAAAAATAATGCGCAAGAGCTGCCTTAAAGACCACATTTTATAGGTCATAATTATTGATATTTCAAGTAGCTCTAGTGTTCATCATAGAAAAAATAAATTAATAACTCAATTTGTTCACACCACATAATATATTTCATATTACAAGTATCGAGTATTATTTGACCATCCCTTGTAAGAGAACCTCCACATTATTTGACCATCCCTTGTAAGACAACCTCCACATTTATTAAGTATTCGAGTCCACGCGTCTTCCTCTCAACTGGTCCCGTACAGCATATGACACTCCGGAGATAAAACAATAAACCCCATGTTGTACACATGTGCTGGTGTGATTCTTACATTATTTTGATTGCTAGCTACTTAAGAACGTTATCCACTTTATTGACTCCAAAAATAGTGTACATTTTTAAACCACATTTTTATACTGTAACACAAATCGATTCCTTATGGTATTAAAAAGAAAGTCGTAGACTCGTGTAGTGTTCATTGAAAAAATATAAGTGTTACACTTAAACAAGCAGTAGTATTGCATACAAGTGTGACGAAGAATCACAAATAAGGTAATTACGACGACATAAGACAATTTAGCCTCCCAACTATGCTCTTCTACGTAAATTTTTAAAAGAATCTTGTTCTGAAATGACCAGTTTACATTACATTTCTTTTCTGACTTCATGCAGTATTCCAAGACCTTCCTTCAGTAAATATTCCAAGACCTTCTTTAAATATTCCAAGACCTTCCTTAAATATTCCAAGACCTTCCTTAAACATATCTTAAAAAGTATATTCTTATGAATCCTCTTTAAGGTTTCCATGTTATCAGCTTGTCTATATATCATAGCAAGTCTATTATATATGCTACGACTATAAAGCCAGTAAATCTAAAAGATCAATCAGAATACCTATAACATATGTTCGCTAGATCAACTCCAACAAGACTTTAATGTTAAATTACTAATTCAGGTTTTGAAAATATTAAAAAAATTATTGCCTATTATTTCTGAAAAAATATTTTTTTTGAATAAAAGTTCAAGTGAAGATTTTTTTTATGGAAAAAAAATTAAATGCCAAAATACTAATGTATTTTTGAGACATGTGATATGGCGGTTACAAATGTGTCAAAAGAAAATAATGAGAATCATATATATGAACATACAATTTATCAAAAAATTGTATCCAAATGTGTCGAATTTGGATACAATTTAGCAATAAATTGAATCCAAATATGTCGAATTTGGTAAAATAAATTAAAATTGAAGTTATTTTACGTCTTCCATTTAGTGGAATTGGGCTAGCATTTGCATTATAATTGTACATTGAAAAAAGTGACGTCCTTAAGAGGCAAAAAGGAGGACTAAGGTAGTTTGTCCAAGTAGAAAGAATGAATTATAAAAGATTCGCAGAAATAAGTCGTGCGAGGGTATGGAAGGCACGAGAAGTTTCAAAAGATTAAGGAAAATGTGGCACAACCAATAAAATCAATTCCTAAAAGAAAATAGAGGGAAGAGCCTTTATAATAGTATAATATGCCTGACGAAGTGGATGAATGTGACAGAAGCAAAAGATGTATGCAAGGATGTATAATAAAGTATCTGTTACCTACCTCTATAAGAACGTGGTATGATGATGATGAATATTTTAATAATTGAACAAAAAACATTAGATTTGAATTATTTATTTTCTGTCAATAAATGGACCTTGCTGACGATACATGACACCTAAATTGTTCTTGTAACAAACTAAAATCAGTTCGCTTGAAGAGTGTCTCTAGATAGAAGGCAGAAACACGTGTCATTATGGTAAAATTAAATTAGTGGAATAAGTAAGTTATTTTATGTTTAATATTAATGGTTTATTTCAACTCGAACAGCTATTTGAGATAAGCTTCATTTAATATGTGTGACATTAAAAAAAACCCAAACGAAGTTTTTTTTTCCTATGTAACAAAAACGTTAATTTGAAAATAATCATTACCACTTTCAAGATTTTTTTTTTTGATAAGCTACGATAGCTTAATAGGGGTAGTTTTATCCGTAACCCCGTAAGCGAGTAAATCGAGTCATTGATTTTTGGGCTTCGCTCACCAATTTTCTCTGTAAACTCGGCTATTTATACCAGCGTTATCGAAAATTCATCAAAACTGGTATAGATATTTTCAGGTGATATGAGCTTAAATTTCATACGTTTCAGAACTCGTGTACTGAAATAGATATGAAAATTTTTAACGATATTAAGATTTACATATTTTTGATGCTGTTTTGTATGGTTGGTAAAAATATTATTTTTTTCTTTATTGTTAATAGCTATATGGTACACGTATTATTGTACTTTTTGGAGATTTATTTCTTGTTAATAGCTATATGGTACACGTATATTGCACTTTTTGGAGATTTATTTCTTGTTAATAGCTATATGGTACACGTATATTGTACTTTTTGGAGATTTATTTCTTGTTAATAGCTATATGGTACACGTATATTGTACTTTTGGAGATTTATTTCTTGTTAATAGCTATATGGTACACGTATATTGTACTTTTTGGAGATTTATTTCTTGTTAATAGCTATATGGTACACGTATATTGTACTTTTTGGAGATTTATTTCTTGTTAATAGCTATATGGTACACGTATATTGTACTTTTTGGAGATTTATTTCTTGTTAATAGCTATATGGTACACGTATATTGTACTTTTTGGAGATTTATTTCTTGTTAATAGCTATATGGTACACGTATTATTGTACTTTATGGAGATTTATTTCTTAACAGTAATATATTCTATTACGCAGCTTATTTTGGATACGTGACGTTATTTTAATCAAGAATAAGGAAGGGGAATAAACGATAATAAGGACAATAGACTGTTCTAAGTTATGTAATATTCAATTCCCTGTTGAACGTGATTAAAGATGTTTCGAAACTCTGGTATTGTGTTAAACGTTTGTAGTATTGTATTTAATAAGATCGCGCAGAGCTTAAAGCTATAGGCTTTGAAGGTTTTGAAGGAGGCACGATAGTTTATGAAAATCGGACAATTTGAATGCACAGAAAATGTGAGCACTGTGACTTCGGGACCTTGACTCTGGTTACACGTGGGAGACGGTAGTGATGAAAGCAAAGCTTTTGTCATGGTTTGTTGTTGATTTTATCGGTTTTCTAGTTTTTATTTTTAAAGTTTTATAGGGTGTTTAATTTTATCATATTTTGTATTGAATTATTTGGGTAACCCTTTGTGTCTTTTATTGAGTTCTGTGGAAATTGTTGTTATAATGATATAAAAAGTGTGTTGAAATCGGGACCGGAACTGAACTTTTGAAAATGAACATTGTTAATTGAGCTTTTAGGATTCTGGAAAAATACCACCTAATTTGCAATACTGTGTATTCTTCTTTCGATGGTCTTACAGCCCATATCGAGCTTTGTCCTCCGTCAATCTTCGCTTTCAACTCCTCCTGTTTTCCGCCTCGACCCTCCAATTCTGCGCCTTCAGCAGCCGGGTTGCGTCCCTCTCAACTTCGTCCTCCCATCGCAGCCTTGGCCTGCCCACTCTCCTTCCCCCCCCCTCGGGGTGTCCCTCCAGGATTATTTTGGATGCTTGCGATGACAGCATTCTCTGCACATCTTCGGCCCATCTCAATCTGCTCAGTATGACATGTACAGATAGCCTGGGAGCTTTGTAGATATTATACAGCTCGTCGTTGTATCGTATTCGCCAGGTTTCGCCGTCATTCACGGTAAGAAAACATAATAATGTAATATAATACTGTGTATCATATCACATTATTATGTTGTCTTATTTATGTGTATACAAACATATCATAACGCCATATCCCTTGTAGTCTAGGCAGAGAGAACAGATCTTCCAACTTTTCTATTCATGCAAACAACTTTCGCCTCCTCCATATTGTATAAATCATCATGCAAAATCTTAAAGCATTTGTTCTTATCATTGTATATTCTTTCTAAATTTGGTCCATTTGATACAGTCATTTTTTCCTCGGTCTATCTCTTACACCTTGCACTACTGACTTATATATTCATTGAGTCATATGTATGTTTTGTAATAAAAAAAAATGTTTTTCACTTTAATTTTGTACCGTACAAAATAGTAAGTTGGTATGGTAATTAACGCATAACTCAATGGATTCTAGTATTTTTTTGAGTTTGTCTTTAGAACAGGGTTCTTGGTTTCATCAGGCAAACATTGTAAGCTTTGCACTTGCGACATTAAAGAATAAATCTTAAGAAACCCAATTCATTCCAAATATTATTCCTCGTGATGCAATTCCTAATCCTTCTCCGATGCAATTCTTTATCCCTGTGTTTCTTTTTCTCATCCAAAGGTTTATTTTCATCTTTATTTAGGGTATTTTTTTTTTCATTTAATAATAATAATAATGAAAGGACATTTTTTAAAGCTACGTTAAGAGCAGGCTTTTCTTAAGAGGGTTCTTACTCAGGAAAAGGTACATTTTTCTTGAATCTTCGTAAAAACTATAGTTTCACTTTGTGGTGCAATGATTTATGTAATTTTCAGAGTTTGCTCACCACCTAATTGAAAATAACCATTCTTTCGATATCAATCATGGGTTGCGGATTCTAGTTACACATAAGCCGAGGGAGATTGCAGCTTGACAATTTGGGAATTCTCGAGATTAAAAAATGTGTAAAATTAAGTATAAATATCATCAACAACCAAACCAATTTTAATAATAGCCCTCTGCTTAATATGTTTCCTATTTAAAATCCACCCCCCTTGGATATCCAGACCCTGGCCTACCCGAAATAATTATTTTCATTTCAACCTTACCCCTACTCCATTTACATTTGTATCACATCTCTTCCCCTACCTCATTCCTCTCATAATATTAACACTTGTACACGAAATGTATTTTTAACAATTAAGTTTATCTTCACCTGACGATGAAGACGGTGGTCTTCGAAACCGGTAGTAAACCAAAAAAAAAACAGTGTTGAGCACAAAAATATAAAATAAGTGTTTTATTTACTTATTTTACCTATAACATAAAATGTAGTTAATTTGAAGAAATTGTTTTAAAGCAATAAATTTGCTTAATGTATTTGTTACGAATTGCAAAATAAATAAATAAGTTTAATATTTATTGTTCATTATTCATTTTGAAGAGATTAGAAATGAAATTATGTAAAACAGGTCCTTAATAAATTGTATCTTTAGTTGTTTTAAATTTCGGGTTTACTGTTAATTAACCTAGTTTCCAAGACAGCGCCATTTGTGTTCACATGAACTTAAATGAGCTTAAAGCAGAAACTCCCAATTTACATATGAGCTTTCGAGTTTGAAAAACTCAGTTTTAGAAGTGAGTGATGTGTAAAGCGTTGAGAGTGGTTTTTATTTTTCAACAGCAATTTAACGTGAAAATATAAGCTTTTTTTAATTAATGAATGACAGAGACGAATTCAGTTCAAATGCTATTGGTTTTTTCCTATTTTTTTCTGTTTACTGACTATAACACTATTATTGCTTTAAAGTGGTTTACATTTTTCAACAGCAATTTAACGTGAAAATGTTAGTTCTTTTAAATAACTGAATGACATAGACGATTTCAGTTCGAATGCTATTGGTTTTTTCCAATTTTCTTCTGTTTACTGACAATAACACTATTATTGATTTAAAGTGGTTTACATTCTTCAAAAGCAATTTAAGGTGAAAATGTTAGTTCTTTTAAATTACTAAATGACAGAGGCGAATTCAGTTCGAATGCTATTGGTTATTTCCTATTTTTTTCTGTTTACTAACTATAACACTATTATTGCTTTAAAGTGGTTTACATTTTTTAACAGCAATTTAACGTGAAAGTGTTAGTTCTTTTAAATTACTAAACGACAGAGACGAATTTAGTTCGAATGCTATTGGTTTTTGCCTATTTTTTTCTGTTTACTGACTATAACACTTTTATTGCTTTACAGTGGTTTACATTTCTCAACAGCAATTTAACGTGAAAATGTTAGTTTTTTTAAATTACTAAATGTCAGAGACAACTTCAGTTCGAGTGCTATTAGTGTTTTCCTATTTTTTCTGTTTACTGACTATAACACTATTATTGCTTTAAAGTGGTTTACATTTTTCAACAGCAATTTAACGTGAAAATGTTAGTTCTTTTAAATAACTGAATGACATAGACGATTTCAGTTCGAATGCTATTGGTTTTTTCCAATTTTCTTCTGTTTACTGACAATAACACTATTATTGATTTAAAGTGATTTACATTTTTCAACAGCAATTTAAGGTGAAAATGTTAGTTCTTTTAAATTACTAAATGACAGAGGCGAATTCAGTTCGAATGCTATTGGTTATTTCCTATTTTTTTCTGTTTACTAACTATAACACTATTATTGCTTTAAAGTTGTTTACATTTTTAACAGCAATTTAACGTGAAAGTGTTAGTTCTTTTAAATTACTAAACGACAGAGACGAATTTAGTTCGAATGCTATTGGTTTTTGCCTATTTTTTTCTGTTTACTGACTATAATACTATTATTGCTTTACAGTGGTTTACATTTCTCAACAGCAATTTAACGTGAAAATGTTAGTTTTTTTAAATTACTAAATGTCAGAGACAACTTCAGTTCGAGTGCTATTGGTGTTTTCCTATTTTTTCTGTTTACTGACTATAACACTATTATTGCTTTAAAGTGGTTTACATTTTTCAACAGCAATTTAACGTGAAAATGTTAGTTCTTTGAAATTACTTAATGACAGAGATGAATTCAGTTCGAATGCTATTGGTTTTTTGCGATTTTTTTTTCTGTTTACTGATTATAACACTAGTATTGCTTTAAAGTAAAATGTGTAGTTAACTCGTTTATTTTATTCAAAAGAACTAATTTAATATAATATTTTTAGGGATTTTTTTCTTTCATAAACAATATTGTATGATTAAAAAAATACGACTGGAATCAATGATATCTATTCTCTTTTTTTTTATGAAGTAATATTTATAAAGTAACACAAATATTTAGGTAAGGTACACAAACATTTGCCAAAGTCTTTTGCCGATATACAAATTAATATCTTAAGAACTAATCTAATTTCGGTTCGAGGTCAGTACGTTGAGAAGTGTCGACGCGACAACACGTTTCGTGAAAAATGTCAACCCAATCTCCCGCCAAGTTGAATCGAGTGGAGGCCGGGCAAGAGTTTTTGAGGCGCTGCAAACTCCATGGAGATGAATTTCTCCGCTCCATCGTTACTGGAGATGAAACTTGGGTTGCACACTACACGCCTGAAACCAAAAGGCAGTCTCAACAGTGGCGTCACACCTCTTCATCCTTCGCCAAAAAGTTCATAACCACAATTTCAGCCAAGAAAATCATGGCATCCGTGTTTTGGGACTGTCAAGGCATAATTTTAATTGAATATATGGCTCAAGGAGAGACCATCAACTCTGCAAGATACTGTGAGACCCTAAAATAATTGCGGAGGGCGATTCAGAACAAGAGGAGGGGCATGCTGACAAAGGGAGTCGGCCTGCTGCACGAGAATGCCAGACGGAACTGCTCCTTTCGTTTAAATGGGATGTCCTGAACCATCCCGCGCATTCCCCTGACCTAACACCTTCAGATTACTATCTCTTTACCTCCCTGAAGCTACACATGGGTAGAAAAAGGTTTTCAACCGACGAGGAGGTAAAGGACGAGGTGGAGAAGTGGACGGAGGGGTTGGTGGGAAAAAACTTCGAGGAAGGCATCAAAAAGTTGATACCCCGCTTCACCACCTGCATTGAGAGGAATGGCGACTATGTCGAAAAATAGCTTACATATGTACTACAGAAACCACGTAATTTTTTTGTTTAAATAAAAAAAAATTTAACCTACAAAAATTCAGTACGCTTAGTTTCTGGATATGCCTCGTATTATAATAATGAACATTTAAAATTTCCTCAATTTATTTTATTTTTTAATAATCTTATTATTGGAAACATTTATTTAATGTCATTTCATTTTTGATACAATAGAAACAATGATTACTCGCGTTTTCCTGTAAAGTAGCGCAGTTATGCATAAAAAGTGTATTAACGGGCTCAATCCCCAAATTATTCACCAAAATATGAAAGATGTCAATATATGAAAGTTCGTTTAACAAGATCATTCCGTGTGCGAATTGTATCGCTCTTTATAGTTCAATTAGTGTTAACGGCACCAAAAATAATATTATTATCTGAAATATAAAACAACAGTTTATCAATCAACAAGAGGTTCATAATTGTATACTTGTTCGTAATTTTATGTGTTTAAACAGTTGCGTCCTGTATACTTTCCTTAATCTCCAGATAGCAGGGCAAATTGCCTTAACCAAAAAGAATATCCAGGTATTATATGATATCGAATGATATACGAGTTATTTATTTTTAAAGATAGCCATTACCTTTACGAGTATTATTCCATTGAATTCCATCGCACATTTCATTCAGTGTACTATACTCGTATCTTATTGATATTTCATTTAAAAATAAAACAATGTCACCTATGGAGTATTAATGAAACTATTATACTATATCAGAGTATTCTTTATAAGCTGTATGAGAATTCATTAAATTACAAACGGTCCAACGTCAAAGACCTGAGCAAAGTGTACCTTACTAAAATTAAACGATTTTATATTTACAAGGAATCAAATAAAAATGTATAATTTTTTTGTGCTCCCCTGATGATGAGGTAAAAGCCTTGAGACCGGTAGGGTTATACCGTTACAAAAAGTGGGATAAACAGAGTTTTAAAAAACTAATTACAATGTCTTTATACATTGTGGAGGTTACGATGTTAATGCCTTAACAATAAATATTTTTTAATTTTCAGAGGGTTGAATTCCTCTTCCTCTGTGACTTACGTGTCTTAATTAGTTAGATGCTTGTCTTCCAGTCAGGGTTGCAGATTTGATTTCCGTTGGAAATCGATATTTTAAAAAAGGTTATATTGCGGTTTTCACTTAAAATCTTTTAAACTCATTTTTAGTTAGCTGGAAGACATTGGCATATGACATTGACATAATGACAGTCAACATTTCTTGTAGAGCATGGACACTAAGACGTCTTCTGTTTTCTGGTATTTTGTTTCATTCTGAAGAAGCAGATAAGTAAGAAGCCTAAGAATCTCCGTGAAGTGAGATAATCGAAGTTATTTTCCTCTTTTTTTAAAGAATAAATATGACCGAAGTCATTGGTATCTTTGTACCCCTCGAATGCCAAGTGAAATGAATACCTATATCATTCGAGAGGAGTAACACAGCGCAGGGATTGAACCGACGACCTTCCGCACGGAAGTCCAGTGCATTACTGCGCGGCCATACACCTCATAGAAAATTAATAGTAACTTTATCGCTTCAGCCTTGAAGATGAAAAGTGCAACGTTTTCAAAACCTCAGTATCTTTATCGCTTCAACCTAACAATGTTTTTATCGCTTCAACCTTTGTGGAAGCCGTGCATTATTATCTCGTGGTTGGACGGAACCATGCACTCATAATACAGTTGAGATTCCGCTATAGGCAAAACAGTATCCGGCACACATCCACTTATAGCGACATTGCTTACAAACAAACCCTGAAGATTAAAACTGCAACGTTTTCAAAACCTCAGTATCTTTATTGCTTCAATCTTACAATGTTTTTATCGCTTCAGCCTTTGTGAAAGCCGCGCCATTGTTATCCTGTGGCTGAACGGACCCATGCGCTCACGTTACAATTGACATTCAGCTAAAGGCAAAACGGTATCTGGCGCGCATCCACTTACAATGACATTGCTTACAAACAAACCTTAAAGATGAAAACTGCAACGTTTTCAAAATCTCAGCATCGTAAACTAAATCATCCAATACATCACTCCGAAAGACTTAATACAAGTGTGCAGTCTTGGTATGCAATAGTTGTACAAATAGCTTGATGTTATTATTAATTTATTATGAAATAGCATATTTACCTAGTGAGCCTACGAGGACCATGTAATGTGACAAGCTGTGTATATGGTAATGGTGATGAATCTACTGGATATAAATAGACTTGTTTATAATAAATTTCCAAAGCCGTCCCTGAAATGGGGGTTCAATCCCCTAAAGATTAAAATGATCATCAGTCATTGTGACGAATTAACCGACCAGTTGCCAGGACACTGTGTCCATTTCCCTGATTAGGAAATATATTACATTATATATTAACAAAAGTAAAAAGTCGAAACACTTCTTTATTTTTTTTTTTTTCGTCATGGCAATTCGTGCCTTGTCCTTGGGACTAATTGAAGCACGGACGTTAAATAAAACAGGCGCCTGCGTGTTTTTTTTTTATTATTTTATTTGGCACATGTTCTTTCAAGGCTCTTGTTTGGATCAAATCGTAAAAACAAATATCTTCCTGTGACCTTATGAGATATTGCTGGAATACATTTTACTTGATTTAATAACTTAACAGAGAATACGCCAACATCGTAAGTAGTAGAAACATTGTTATCAAAATAACAAAGAGAAAATAATAATAAAAATTATGGGGTGCTTTTATCTAAGAAAGAACCTCTCACGTTTAAAGCGTTTCATATTTTAATATAAAATAAATGAATTAATAAACAGTAAATAGAGTAGACAAGGTAACGATACGGTAATGGCAGGGTAGTAAAATTCTCTTGTTTTTCCAATAGCTGTTGTTTTTTTTTCACTGTAACCAGATCATCTCTAGAATAAAGTTATTTTTTTATCTTTCACTTATAAAGATTATCATTACCCGGATTAATCCTCTAATCGCTGCCCTGGTGGCTTACGAGAGTCCGTCCGACCTACTTCTCCGTCAAAAGCATCATATGTTGCCTCATTAGTCCACCTACAGTATTAACAGGGAAGACTAAGGTCAGAGTGAACGAGTGGACATGTACTTCTTCTCCCTGGCTCCATCCCAACTCACTGTCTGCGAAGACTGTTGGGGTCAGCTCTCCTCGTCCTCAGGTTGTATGCTCTTCTGTCCCGGACTACGTCCCTCAGGCCGTGCCTCAGCATCAGGTTATCTTTTTGCACCACCCATGAATCCTTTGGTCTTTCTCTGGTTGTTATTCGAGGAAGATCCATAGAGATTGCCTGGTTCACAATGTGATCAGATGCTCTGCGTCCAACGTGCCCATACCATCTCAATCGCCTCTCCACGAGTGGACATGTACGTGTTAATTAAAATAATTTGTTGTAAGAAATGTTATCTAGTTATATATTTGTATGTTGGTGTTAACTATTTCTAAGAAATTAATTGTTAGGATTATTAAAAAATTTAATAACGTATAGCAAATTTTAATTAAGTAAGTTCAAAGTTATAATATACAAATTAGATTAGTTTTTAAGGTATAAATTTGTATATAGATATAGCCCTTGACAAATGTTTGTATGATAGATTACTCAACAAATTAAAATAACTTGTCAATATTTAATATTTTATTATAAATATAATTTTATTGTTTGTTTGGTTATCAATGTTTTTTAATAGTCGCTATTTATTTATATAAAGAATATTTGCAAAGTTATTATACCCTTTTTTTTCACTTGTAGAAAACACTTCAACATATCTGAGCAAGTTATTCCGATATGTTGAACTGCGTGGCCAGGAGACATTTCTTTCGGCCTCATTAATAAAATCTTTGGTTTAAGGTCCAATGGATTAAGCATGAAATTTACGGTTCATTATCACACGTGTTGGTAATAATATCCCTTGCGTAAAGAATCGATAACACTCACACACGTCTTGCGCGTACTATATAATTATTGTTAACAAACGAACTTTTTTACTAGACTTTTTTTATATTTTTAGGTGTTATCGGAAATTGAACCCACAACCTCGGGTGGGTATCAAAGGCCTTATCAGATCAGAATAAATGTGACAGATATAATACACATGTCTTGCGAAGAATATCTGGTATTATGTTATGTGATGCATTAATTAACCTTTCCCTTCCGGTGCTAAAACAATCGCGCGTTCCGGTGCTGTGTATTCAATACACATCAATACACATGTAAAAAGCGATTTAAAATCAGAAAAATAAAAATATCCATAGCCAATCGCTTAAATCAATTAAATTTGAGGTCAAAAGTGATATTAATTGAAATTTAATTCTGAAAACATGAAAAAACATCGACCGACGGACATTCACAAAACGGACGCAGAGACCACCTCGTATGAATACCCGAGAGCTACTGAGACGGAACTCTGAACACTAACACTGTGTATGTTATACCTCGAAGGAAGAAACAAATGCGAGCTGAGATTCTATTTCTTGCGTTCCCATATACCGAAGTAGAGGGAGACGTGAGACGTGAATAGCGTAGCTTCCTCACCCATAGCGGTTTTTAGAATGAATATACCTACATCACACACTGGCACACGTTTGATTGTATTGGTGAATTTATTCCCGATTTTCACAAAATATCTCTGACGTGGCTGATAAGTGCTTATTATTATAAATATTTTTTCATTCAATGCGTAAATGTATTACGGAGGAACACCTAAAATCTGAACCCAGTATTTATTATATTTATAGAGATATTAAAGTTTTTAGAAGCAATGTGTACTATTTACACATCACAGAACAGGAAGGGTTAATGAACGGATAAAGGGTAACTGTTAGAGGTGTTGGTTATAAGACGAATAAAGAAATAAATCTTAAGAGATGTTCACATTGATAGAATGAGTTGTGAAAGACTAATGAAACGAATATGTACTGGAATGTCTGAAATGAATTAAGAACGAAGTAGAGATAAACCGATGAAAAACTGTGGCTGTAATTTGAGAAATTTTAATTATTTGTAAAGTATGTAGTATGAGAAATAAAATGTCATATATAACGAGATATATGGATATGAATAAATCAATGATTGCTCGCGTGGAAAAAAGGTCTAATAATTTGTTCTCTCCGGCTTTCCTAAAAGGAACATACTTGATGATATATTTGTTTATTTTATATGCTGGTAGCCAATATGTTCTGACCCTAGACCAGGGTGTAAAGGAGACCTCCCATATTCAAAGGAGACCATGTGGATTCATTTGAAGCTGTGGTCATATTTCAAAGACCGCAGCCTAGATAGAGGGATCAGCGCCAGACACAGCTTTATTAGATTTACCGCAGGGCAGACCACAAAGCTAGCTTCAAAATTGATTCATTGCAAACAAAATCTATGTATCAATATTTATTTAATATACTCGTATTCATCCTTTTAAACCGTTTAATGATTATTCAAGCGAATATATGACTAATTTCAAATAATTATATTTTATATACGAGTATTATGTACAGTTGAGGCATTAACACTGTGGAGGTTTGTGTTCCCCTGATTATGAAGTGAAAACTTTGAAACTGGAAGGGTTATAGCGTTTTATAAAGTGAAATAAACAGTGTAATTTGTTAAATCCATCACTGTTTATTTCAATTTATTTCCCTTAGTATAACAGTATTTACCCTACCTTTTTCAAGGTTTTCACCTCATCATCAGAAAAGTACAAACAGTCTTGTTTGTGCTTCTCTGGTGATTAGGTGAATACCTTAAAACCGATAGGGTTATACCATTATATAAAGTGGAATAAACAAATTATATTGTATTTAACCTTTCCTTCCCTGTGTTGGGTATCTTCTACACGTTGCTTCTAATAACCATCAATATCTCTATAAATATAATAAATACAAGGTTAAGATTTTAGGTATTCCTCCATAATATATTTACGCATTGATTTAAAAAATAATATTAATAATAATAAGAATTTATCGACTACATCGAGGTGTTTTGTAAAGATCGAAAACAAATTCGCATTTAAACGCTGCGAGTGCCTCGTCTTGACGATAGGTGAATAGTATGCGGGAAGCGCGACACTATATTCGCATCTCACTCTTGCATACTAGACTGAATTGCGAGGAGCTGAATCGTCTCAACATCGCAAGCATTAAGCGTAAGCGCCGGGGTATGCGACTGACGTTCACTAGTGGCTTCTAAGCTTGCAAATAGGTTAGACGTACGCCCGTTCCGTGAGCGTTGCCAGATGGTTTTTAAATGTTTTCAGCAAATAAATCTCAATTATTATAATTTTTAACTTCAATTATAATTAATTAAGGGGATTATCTATGAATGTTCTTATTTTTCCGATTTAAAATCGCTAATTTTTTATTGCGTACTCACTACCCAACACCGGAGCACGCGTATTATTTTTATCACCGTAAGGGAAGGGCTAAACCTTCACAGTGTTATGAATAATGAAATTAACAGTGTTTAACTAAACGAAGAACAATGATATTTTTTTTATTTTTGTAAGTTAGGGATTATGATTGGCAGAGCCTTTACCTGTCTCTTGTTTGTATTTTATGTGTGATAGGCGGTATGCATGTGCCTACCGTTTTTTGAAAAAAAATTGTATCTGATTCAAATTATTTTTATGACAAATAGTTTTCTTTATTCACGAGCACTCAAAAATGTTATTTGAGTTATAAATATCTTGTAAATTTTTTCATGGTGGATAAAATACCGCAAATTTTAAGAAAATAAAATGATACCAAAATATATACCGTTGTCGTTACCCCTTGCCATTCCGACATCAAGTCAGAAAGTAAAACTGAGCCCTGGAGTTTTATTTGTTTTCTTTTTTTTTTCTTTTTTTTTCTCCTCTTTAAGTGAGTGATCCGTTGCAAACCAGCAACTCGCCGGTGACACCGGTGTACAGGATCCAATGGTACACAAAAATGAGACAATCGAAGAACACTGGCATGTTTTTTCCTTTCATTTTTTTTTAAGAATAGATGTGACCGAAGTCATAGTTATTCATATTCGTGTCATCCGAGAGGAGTAGCACAGCGCGGAAGCGCGAACCGGTGACCTTACGCACAGAAGTCTAGTGTGTAACGGCGTGGCAATGCAACTCAAGAATATTTATAAAGTGCTACTTTGTATTTTATTTTAATACAGGAATATTTCTTCTTCTTTCCAGTGTCATATCAGGTCCTCCTTACGTTGAATATCTCCTGAGAGTAGATATATTTGTCCCTGGCAGCCCGAAAAAGATCTCCAACGCCCCTTATGCCAGTCCAATCACGTAAATTGCGGAGCCAGGAGATTTGCTTCCTGCCAACACCTCTTGGCCTTCTATTTTGCCTTGGATGATCAGATGCTTTTATATAGCGTTATTTCATTGTATATACACTTTCGTTGTATACTAATTTGATTTTTACTTGCGGTCTTTGTAACATATTTCTAGTTGGTTGAAAGAAATTTTTCATCTGGTTATACTGAATTCAACAAAAGTGTTAAACAATACAAAGTTCATCTGAATATCTTGTTGTGTTTGGCAGATAATAGGTTTGCGTTGTGTACGATGATTTTGAACATTGGTGGCTTACCGTGGATGCACCGGAGAATGCTACGGATACCCTGGACGGACATGGTCAGCAACACGAGAGTTTTTCAAAGAGCCAAAGTTGATAGAGAGCTGCTGACTTATATTAAAATCCGAAAGCTATCCTATTTGGGTCATGTACTTAAAGTAGCAAAGTACAAATTGCTGCCCCTGATCATCCAATGCAAATTAGAGGTTCGAAGAGGTGTTGGCAGGAGGCAAATCTCCTGGCTCTGCAATATACGTGATTGGACTGGTATATGGAGCGTTGAGGATCTTTTTCGAGCTGCCGGGGACAAAGGTGCCTACTCTCAGGTGATATTCAACGTTGGGGGGGCTTGACATGACACTTGGAAGAAGAAGGTGGCTGAGTACTACTTGTTCAAACATGGCGTCATCATTCCGATTCGATATGGAAATATCTTAACAGTTTCCGTACAGGAACTGGGAGAATTAAGGGCAATATATTAAAACGGGGAATGTAACGTGATGGATTGATTCTGTAACTAAGGTAAGAAGCAGTATATGAAACACTCGCTGCAGTTTACGAAAATCACGGTGTCATACATCGACTTGATCCATAGAACGTTCAATGTTATCCAGGTGGCCTAATTCTGAGTTGTGTTGCATTTGACACGAAACGAAGAAGATCTGAAGTATACATTACAATTATTGGAAAATTTAATTCAGCAAGTAAATAAAGTTTACTTTATAAAATCGTCCATTGTGACGACCAATCCAAAATCCTTATAAATATCATTATTAACCCTTCCTTCCCTTTGATGTGTAACTAGTACGCATTGCTTTTAAAAACTTTAATATCTCTATAAATATAATAAATACCGGGTTCAGATTTTAGGTATTCCTCCATAATACATTTACGCATTGAATGAAAAAAAAATATTAATAATAATTAGCACTTATCGGCCACATCAGAGATATTTTGTGAAAATCGGGAATAAATTCACCAATACAATCAAACGTGTGCCAGTGTATGCTGTAGGTATATTCATTCTAAAAAACCGCAATGGGTGATGAAGCGACGCTATTCACGTTTCACTCTACTTCGGTATGTGGGAATGCAAGAAATAGAATCTCAGTTCGAGTTGTGTTTCTTCCTTCGAGGTACACAGTGTTTATCCGTTTCAGGTCTCAGTAGCTCTCCGGCATTTATTTGAGATGATCTCTTCGCCCGTTTTGTGAACGTCGGCTGATGTTTTTTTCATGTTTTCAGCAATTAATTTTCAATTATTATCACATTTGACTTCAAATTTAATTAATTTTGAGCGATTAGCAATGAATATTCTTATTTATTCGATTTTAAATAGCTCATTTTTACATTTGTATTGAATACACAGCACCGGAACGAGCGGATTTTTTTTAGCTCAGGAAAGGAAAGGTTAAAGAACTTGATTGATTTCTAATAATTAGAAAATTTACAACTTTAAACTTTAAATGACACTTTCGTTGTATAGAATTCATCTTGGCTGACTGAATTAACATATGTTATGTCACATATGCAAATTTCTTTAGAATCAACCATTAAGGCTTTGAAAGGCCCACGTGTGGAAAATTCAAATAAAGATACTCGTGGATTCTATGGTTGAGAGCCTCGATGGTAAACAAGCGTTTAGCTACTAGTTCACTGAGATAATTTATGTATAATGTTATTACCCCATTTTATTAATCTATTCCATGATGTCTGTCCATTAATATTAAATGACCGGTATATTTTTTTTAATGAAAAAGTTCTTTGACCGTTTAAGTTGGCAGAAATTTTTAAAAATTACCCCGTGGTTTTTTTTCTTTGTTTATTCAAATACATAAGAAAAGCATTAAAGTGAAAAAAATGTTTTTTAAAATGAGGACCTAAAGAACAAGGCTTTTTTTTTGTTCGTGTCTTATTGGGCATTATATCTTATAAAAAAATTGATTTTAAAGAATGGTATTGGTCTAGATTACAATATTTTTGTTGATTACAATACTTAAACAATTTTCAAACGATTCTAAAAATACATACATACTATCGGGGTAGGCAGAAAGGAGAGAGTGGCAAACGTTCCAATAGTGACGCACATATTTTGGCTCTTCTACACCCATAGACCTTCTCATACAACTCCTACGATTTCTCTGACTTTTTACATTGATCCAGCAATTCTTTCCTTGGTTTTCCTTTACCACGTCTTCCACTTACTCAAATTTACACTGTACATTTATTTTATTAGTATTTTTTCATTCATTCGTTACATACGCCCAAACCATTTCAGAGAACTCTTCTCCATCCTGCATAACATGGCTGCCTG
Organism: Odontocerum albicorne; assembly: GCA_949825065.1. Taxonomy (NCBI): domain Eukaryota; kingdom Metazoa; phylum Arthropoda; class Insecta; order Trichoptera; family Odontoceridae; genus Odontocerum; species Odontocerum albicorne. The sequence continues at coordinate 4,610,073 of OX463855.1, forward strand.
AATTTCATAATCATCCCTAATCATTTCATTCCGTTTTCTATCACACATTGGCACCTAATATTTTATTTATTTATTTATTTTTATTATTACACATGACAAGAAATATACACAATTTGAGAAAAACAACAGATAATTTGATTTGGACATACAATTTTAATGGATCTGGGTTTGTTGCCTTTCATTTGTCGTATCCCAGTAAACTAGGATTTTGCCTGTATCTCACTGAGGATATTTAGCATGAGAAAAATAAATCGATACTTCTTTCCGATTTTTGATTACACAAAAACAAAACCCCGTTGCACGCTCTCATCAACCTGACAAACAGTGACACTCAACTACAACTGGAAACATCTTGCGAAATTCAACTCCTCACACATCATCACTCCAGAAAGACCAAAAATATTCATCCCACACTTTACCGCACACAATCATAAGAATGAAAATTAAAATCAAAACAAAAAAAAATACACAGAAACACAAATACAAAAACAACCAAAATTAAAACAACAAGAAGAAACCCACACTCACGAGCTGACATAAATCCCTTCCACAAATATATAATTCTAATGGCACACACTCATGTATAATTCTTTCTACTGCATTTATTCTACTCTTTTTAGACTTTATTAAAAAAATGAACAGTACATTTATGCTGAAATAGATCAAAATTACTAGTGACTAGTCCACCTCCAGTAATAGCTGGGACGACCTAGGTCTAAGTGAATATGATGAAATACAAGAAGCTTGAACGAGTTGACTTGTTCTTGTTAAATTATTAGTTGTAAGAGTTGTTATCTAGTTATAAGTAGTATGTAGGTGTTAATTATTTCTAAGAAATCATATATTAAGATTATTAATAATAAAATGACATGTACGAAAATAAGATTAAGTAAGTTCGTAAATTATACTATATAAATAAGATTAGTTAAGTAATAAATGTGTATATACTCGTAGGTATAGCCTTGACAAATATTTGTACAATATATTACTTTTATTAATAAAAAATGGTCAAAATGAATTGAAAAATCAATTAAGGTAACAACAACAAAATCGAGACCAAGACAAGACTAACCCTTCGTCTTCATCACTTTTTAAACCCACACCTCTTATCCACCCAACACGTAAATATACTCAGGACCCCGTTGTCATATCACACACCTCAGTACATTAAAATATTACCAACATTTTATAAACAATCGTGTCAACTTTAAATCCTTAACATTTCAGGGTCCTATTGATAACAAATAATCCCATATAACCAAATTGTTTCAGTGCCAAAAAAAAATATCTGCCAAAGAGGTTAAAAGCTTACTCAGCCTCTTTGAATTGATCATTCTTATATCCTTCAAATCGATGCTGGAGCAGTCAAAGCGGCATTAACGATATCAATAGCCCGATGAATAGTTGGCATGTTATTCATTAATAATGTACTGGTTTTGAACACACCCTTAGACATCATTCCGCCCGGCTTTAATTTATTAGCGCTTATGAACTACCCTTACAAATTCTTAAACAAAACGCCCTTAAAATTATATTTTATAGCATACCTGTTTATTATAAGTTATCTACCATATATAATTTTGTTTTTGCTTTGAGGTACAGTACAATCATTTTGTGCATTTAATTAAGGGTAATATTTTCCTTTGTTATTATTATCCAGATTATAAAAGCCGTTTTGTCAGACAGATATATTGACAATAACTGTAAACTTCTATTTTTTACACATGACAATAAATATACATAATTTGTGAAAAACAACAGGTAATTTAATTCTGACATACAATTTATAGGATCTGGGTTTGTTGCCTTTAATTTGTCGTGTCCCAAGTAAACCATGATTTTGCCTGTATCTCACTGAGGACATGTAGCATGAAAAAAATCTCTTTTTCTTCAACTTTCTGTAGACTCAAGAGTCTGTTACTGCAGGATTCTCCTCTTCTGATGCTGAGTTCTGACTATCTCTCCATCGTTTCGGGGGTCTTTCTGGTGAATTCCGTCCATCCGGCACCCCATGCAGAGCTATGTATAGAATTCTTGTGGAATTCATTATCTGTACACTGTCGTCCCTATCTGACCACATCTTCGATCTCACAAACCTCTTGGATTGTGGTATTCATTACGCGATCACGCAGTCTTCCCAGCAATAGCACATAGAGTTTTCATTTCCGTTGTCCTTAGCATACTTTTGGTCCTGACAGTGTCCGCCCTCGCTTCGATGCCATATGTGAGGATAGGTCGCACACAGGTTTTATAAATGCGTACCTTGATATCTATATTCATATATTTATTCCTCCATATGACATCTCTCAAGCAGCCCGCCACAACTGCAGTTTTATCTAAAAATACATCGATAATAATTGTTCATGATGTTTGATTATTTAAAACCCCGTTGCACATTCTCATCAACCTGACAAACAGTGACACTCAATTACATATGGAATGTATACATCACGCGAAATCAAATTCTTTGATTCTCTATAATCTTAGAAAATCAAAGATTGTGCATTGATTCTATTCAACAATACAGATTAAAACTCTTTTGCTCATTTGTGGTAGAGTCTCGATTATTGTAAATCTTTTCATTCTGGTCTGCCTGATTCGCAAAATTTTAGACTACAGTTCGTTTTTAATGTAACTGGTGATCTATGGTGATCATAAATATTGTCATGTTACTACTCTTCTAAAATACTACATTAACCAAAGTGTCTCAGATTTATTTCAAACTTTGTCTCCTTATATTCCACCCCTTAAAAGGATGTATCCATTATAACTCTTTGATATGTTTTTGAAAGATAATTGATTTTTTTTTTAATCTCAATCAATCCAAAAGAATGGGGCATTATAACAGACTTTTAACCGTTGCTGATCTCTAAGGATGGAATAATCTGCCTCTAAATGCAACTGCCTAGATGAGCTTTTAACGGCTTACGTAGCTTCAGGTAGCATCTGAAAACAGTCCGTTTTTAGTAGGTCTTATTAAAATATATTAGTGTAACATATATGAAAACTATACACATTCTACACTCCACCTAAAGCCGAATATGTTACTATTATTTTTTTTAAGATTGATAAAGGTTTTTAATAGTATGTCTTCCATTGGTAAATTACTTGCAGTTTTCTTATTTTTTGTAATATTTTTTAATCTTACAACAACAATAGAATAGTGGGTTCGATTCCCGAGTAAGAGCGCCCTTGGGGGGGATCTGTTCTCTTACAGTTGCAATATAAATTATCTCTTTAATATTTTAAAGTTATTTTTCACTTGGAAATAAGAGATCAGTGTATGATAGATTTAAATCTAAATATATGATAGATTTCAATCTAAATATATGATAGATTTGAATCTAAATATATGATAGATTTCAATCTAGATATATGATAGATTTGAATCTAAATATATGATAGATTTGAATCTTTATATATGATAGATTTCAATCTAGATATATGATAGATTTGAATCTAAATATATGATAGATTTGAATCTTAATATATGATAGATTTCAATCTAAATATATGATAGATTTGAATCTAAATATATGATAGATTTGAATCTTAATATGATAGATTTGAATCTAAATATATGATAGATTTGAATCTAAATATATGATAGATTTGAATCTAAATATATGATAGATTTAAATCTAAATATATGATAGATTTGAATCTAAATATATGATAGATTGAATCTAAATATATGATAGATTTGAATCTAAATATATGATAGATTTGAATCTCAATATATGATAGATTTGAATCTAAATATATGATAGATTGAATCTAAATATATGATAGATTTGAATCTAAATATATGATAGATTTGAATCTAAATATATGATAGATTTGAATCTAAATATTTGATAGATTTAAACATAAAAAAATTAAAGAAGCATATATTGTCAGTTCTAAATGTCTAATTACGAGGCGTATCCAGAAAGTAAGTGTACTGAGGCTCTCACGACCAGATGGATTTTATTTTCGACATGTTGGCTACACTTCCGTGTAGCCTGACCCTTCCCCTCCGCAACGAGACCGGTTCGAGGTCAGTACGTTGAAAAGTGTCGATGCAACAACACGTGTCGTGAAAAATGTCAATCCGATCTCCCGCCAAGTGCGAAATACGCGGCGTCATCCGTTATCTCGTTTGGAAGGGAAAACCTCCGGTTGAGGTTTATAATGAGGTGAAAACTGCATATGGTGATAAAGATATGAATCGTACGAGTGTGTACAAGTGGTGTCGCGAGTTTAAAAACGGTCGTACGTCTGTGCATGATGATCAGAAGAGCAGAAGACCTTCAATTGTGACTGACGAAATTGTGGAAAAAATCTAAAATGCGCTCCGTGACGATCGCAGATTGACTTTGGATGAACTTTCTGCGATGTTTCCGCAAATCTCCAGATCTCTACTACACGAAACCATAACAGAAACCCTCGGATATCGGAAACTGTCCACGAGGTGGGTCCCAAAACAGCTGACAGACCAACACAAGTTGAATCGAGTGGAGGCCGGGCAAGAGTTTTTGAGGCGCTGCAAACTCCATGGAGATGAATTTCTCCGCTCCATCGTTACTGGAGATGAAACTTGGGTTGCCCACTACACGCCTGAAACCAAAAAGCAGTCTCAACAGTGGCGTCACACCTCTTCACCCTCCGCCAAAAAGTTCAAAACCACAATTTCAGCCAAGAAAATCATGGCATCCGTGTTTTGGGACTGTCAAGGCATAATTTTAATTGAATATATGCCTCAAGGGGAGACCATCAACTCTGCAAGATACTGTGAGACCCTAAAAAAATTGCGGAGGGTGATTCAGAACAAGAGGAGAGGCATGCTGACAAAGGGAGTCTGCCTGCTGCACGACAATGCCAGACCACACACGGCCAACGCCACGAAGGAACTGCTCGCCTCGTTTAAATGTGATGTCCTGAACCATTCCGCGCATTCCCCTGACCTAGCACCTTCAGATTACTATCTCTTTACCTCCCTGAAGCTGCACATGGGTGAAAAAAGGTTTTCAACCGCCGAGGAGGTAAAGGAGGAGGTGGAGAAGTGGACGGAGGGGTTGGCGGGAAACTACTTCGAGAAAGGCATCAAAAAGTTGATACCCCGCTTCACCACCTGCATTGAGAGGAATGGCGACTATGTCGAAAAATATCTTACATATGTACTACGGGAACCACGTAATTTTTTGTTTAAATAAAAAAAATTGTAACCTACAAAAATTCAGTAGACTTACTTTCTGGATATGCCTCGTACATTAAACATCCCCCAGACAATCCAGTCTTGCATTTATATTCACAGCATTACCATAAACACGGCACAACCCTGTAATCTTGAATCGAGTTCTGTCTTGTCTCAACAAAGCCTCGGTCTTGCGGCCTCACTAATGAAACCGACTGTGGCTTCAGACAACAAGCCCGAAGAATTTTTAATAACCCTGATTCTAACCTCGTTTAAGATCGGTACAAAGTGCCATTGCAACTGATTTTAGAGAAGGAAACTCAAGTTGGATTATTGACAGTGCTTTCAATTTATCATAGGATTATTGACAGTGCTTTCAATTTATCATAGGATTATTGACAGTGCTTTCAATTTATCATAGGATTATTGACAGTGCTTTCAATTTATCATAGGATTATTGACAGTGCTTTCTTATCATAGTTGCTAAAACTCGATAACATCAATACTGTAGAAGGTTATTGTTGTTAGGATTTATTGATTTCTTTGGTACACTCTTTGCTTTGAGAACGGAGCGTTATTGTACAAATTTACATTTTGTTTATCTTAGTTATCTAAACTTTATGAAATAAATTATTCATGTTTAAAACAAATTTGTGAAACAAGATTTGACTGAATGTTTTAAGGTTATCTTTGAAAACAAATCAGTCAAAATTACCAAACTTAGGGAGGGTTTAAGTTTAATTTATAACAACGTTTATTATTATCCATGACTCGTGAACTCAGTTCCTATAAAATTTACCTCTAATTGAAATTGAGTTTAAGAGCTTTTTTAATATGAATTTATTGTTAAACTAGCGTTACCTATCATATTTTTACGGAGCGTTTTTATGGTTACATGTGTTATAAGGTAACACTTTATAAGTCCGAAAGTTTTATAAGAGAGAAAAAGATCAATATTATTATATGTTATGGCCTTTGGCAACGAAAACACTTTTAGAATTTCAACTGTGTAATTTTATTTGTATAATCGTTGAATTACATTGAAGTATAATATTAACAGTATTATAGAAGTAATAATAACGATGATGTTAACATCGTAGTGGCTTTAAGAATAATGATTGCTGTCTCTGATATGACGTCCTATTTAAAGCAAAGATAATAAATAATACGCACGACCCTTAGATAGATAAAGAAGAAATTTGTCGGGTATGGTATCGTTGCCCTTAAGGTCAAATCGATTTCAGGCGATTTATCTGGAATGTATCGTTCGCTGTTTACTTCCATTTAGTGATATGAAACCTTTATTGAATTTGGATAGTAAGCAGTTCCTGATAATTCCAACAAGATAATAAATTTAAACATAATACATTGAGTTAAGTTTGACATACACGTGATAACACTAATATTTATCGGATGTAGATAACATAGAACATGATATGGTTAACATTGATAAGCTTAACATTGGTTTGCATGATTACTTGTGATATTTATTGGAAGTGGATAAGAGTATATGATAAGATTAGCATATTAACATTGGTAGGGATACATTACAATTATTTCTAAAAGTCTTTAAGAAATAAAACTGATCTTCTCCCGTCTATTCTTTATAAGACTAAATTGCTTAACTAAAAACTTCTTAAGCAAAAATATTCATTAATCTAGCTTGAACACATGTTCCATAATATAAACATCGTATATTTTCTGCCCATCGTGTTATATTAGTTTGATTTGACATATAAATGTAAGGACATCAGAAATATTTGTTTTATTCTAGTTAAAATACGAAATAACAAACTTTCTTACCAAAAAGGCTGTAGACTTGATTGTTCTGGTTAATCGGAAAATATTTCTTAGTGGCGTTGCACCGCATGCAAAGGAAGTGTGGTACACTACAGCACAATCATTTTTACCAAATATTTTATAAAATTTATGAATATTTTTTTTCCAGGCCACGGTCAAGACTATTTAAACCTGGCAGTGAGGGATGGAGGGGTGTCATTGACCATGGGCCTCTCCAACGGGAAGCAAGAGATGCACATCAAACCGGCTAGAGTCAGGTTCGATGACCATCAGTGGCATAAGGTCACAGTGCATCGGAGGATACAAGAGGTAAGCTATATTAGTTATTTTTTTCTAAATCGTAGTTGATAGAAAAGGACACTTTATCCAATAACAAATAAGGAGGTATATGATAAGTCGTATATTTTAAAAATCAATTTAAAAGTTTTGTGAAATTTTGAACAAATTCTTCCATTCTTAAAGAACTGAGACAGGTCATCAACAATATGCCTACGATGAGTCTCCACATTCTTTGGGCACGTTGCTCATGACCAAGGATATAGTTTGAAGGGGCTTATATTCCCTGGAAGCGTGGAAAGACGAAACACAAGATGAACAGCTCCAACACGTTGGACTGACCAAGTGGAAAACGCAACTGGATTATACTTAATAACTGCTCTTCAGATGCGGAGTGGAGGTATAGATGGAGAGGAGCTTCAAATGCTATCATGAGACTCACGATGATTGATAAATCAATATGACGATCGATACGATGCTCAGTCGTGAGCTACATGACAGAATGAAAAATTTTGGGATAATTTGGTTAAAGTATTCTTTTGCATTCTACTGTTGTATTACATTTTCATTGTATACAGCAAAATTTGGCGGTTTTTTTTTTATCCGTGTGACAATCTCTTTCAACCAACTTTAAGGAGACTTTAAGTAAAAATTAGACTGGAACCTTTTAAATATTATATATACTGGTACCAAGAAGCTGTCATTAAATTTGAAAATAACAAATCGAAAGGCATACCAATTCAGTCCGACAAGGTTGTATTTTGTCACCTATGTTATTCAATCTGTACTCTGTTGCAGTTTTCAAGGAATCACTATATAACTTGAATCTGGGGGTCAAAGTGAATGGTGTATGCGTCAATAACATCAGGTGTGCAGATGATACGGTTGTTCTGGCAGACAGTATTGACGATCTTCAAACGCTTATAGATAGAATTAATGAAGCCGGTGTGAGGCTGGGGCTGAACATGAACGTGAGTAAAACTAAGTTTATGGTGTTTGGCAGGCAGGATCACGTAGAAGCACGTCTTATATTGAACGGTACTGATATAGAGAGAGTGAAAAAATTTGAATACCTCGGAAGTATCCTAGTGGAAGACCTCGACCTAGAAACCGAAGTCAAGTGCAGAATTGAATCGTCTCGTGTGGCTTATAATAAAATGAGAAGCGTATTTTGCGATGATAATCTAAACTTAAAACTTCGACAACGGTTAGTCAAATGCTACGTTTGGTCAGTTTTATTGCATGGAGTGAAATCATGGACACTCAAAGTTGGTAGTATGAACCGACTGGAAGCATTCGAAATGTGGATGCACCGGAGAATGCTACGAATACCTTGGACGGATATGGTCAGCAACACAAGGGTTCTTCAAAGAGCCAAAGTTGATAGGGAGTTGCTTACTTATATTAAAATCCAAAAGGTGACCTACTTGGGTCATATACTTAGAGGAGCAAAGTACAAATTACTACACCTGATCATCCAAGGCGAAATAGAGGGTCGAAGAGGTGTTGGCAGGAGAAAACTCTCCTGGTTCCGCAATATACGTGATTGGACTGGTATAAGGAGCGTCGGGGATCTTTTTTGGGCTGCCGGGGACAAAGATGTCTACTCTCAGGGGATATTCAACGTTGGAGGGACCTGACATGACACTGGGAAGAAGAAGATATACTAATAGGATTTTGGGAAATCCACTATGATTTTTTAATGTTCATTAAATTCAAATAAAAGTGACCTCCGTGGCTTAATTGGTAACATGTTTAACTTGCACATGGGAGTTTCGATTTTGCAGCAGTTCTTTGTGATCAACAAACCATCTCAGATTCATACTAAACCACCCCATATCAGATCGCAAAATAAAGCCTTCCTAGCAGGGCCAACAACCTGCATTTTTTAATTTTACATTTCATACAAATTTAACCTAGACAGATAAAGTAATAAGAAAAACAGAAAATGAAATAATGTTCTTAATATTATTTAATTACAACTGAAACAATGATATTCATACTTTTATGTTAAGCGACTCAGTTATACCTGCGAAATTTGTTAGGGAGTTAAATCCTATTGTAGCGACCGTGCGTGCGGTCACTGAACCCACTGAGGCGATCTTTGGCCGCTCGGTCATCGAACTCGCTCTGCAAGGAATGCGAGACGGCGCTGGGCGAAGGTCGCCGTTCGGTCATTGAACTCACTAATAGCGAACAGCGAGAGTGAGACGCCGACATATCTCTTGCCTCTCCTACAGACCGTAGTATGAAATGTATATGGAACACGTGACAATAACCATGTGTCCGGCGAAGCGAGACGGCGACATCTTCTGCGCCGTTCTATACATTATAAATACATACGCTCTCAATAAACTCTCTCTCTTTACTTATCTCGATCTCGACGACTTTTATTAAAACAACCTCATCTTTCTATGCGAAACACAAGTCCCTAAACTATGTTTATCCACCGAAATATGGAAAATACCGATATCAAAATATGTATTTAACAAGAAAATTCCTTGAACTTCATGCGCGACACTTGTCCAGGCTAGCGCAGTCAAGCGATTACTATCACTTTTGCTGCACTAGGGTCGCATAAAGGATGTAGAGCTTTTGTATACCTCTGTCTCGAAGTACCATTGTCATAAATTATATCATACATTCAGCGTTTTTCTTTTTTCAATGTGTCGTAATGTATCAGTGAGAATATTGATCGACTTATATTGCATTATTTTATTTTCTCCTTAAAGCGAAAGGAAGATAAAAACAATTATTTTAAAAATGTATTTTCACCTGATCCTTATTTATGTTTCTTAGGTAACAACTTTCTTCCAGAAAATATTTGAAGCCCACAATTCGCCGTAAATCAAAACGATGTATTAAAATCCACTTAGTAAAGAACGTATGTTGTAATTCTTAAAACACGAAAAGCATATCGATGAAATTACTTTAAAAATTACCCGAAAACAACCCTGAAAAGTTCTTTATAGACTACTGAAACAATCTGATAAAGTTGTTACATAACAACCCTTGACCCCTTTTGATTAAGATATTCAGAAAGAAGAAGTAAAACTTTCATCCCCCATTTCCAATGCCTTGTTCCTCCCCGAAGCGCGATTAATTAATCCTAATAATTCACAGCCTCATTACAGCCCTTAATAAATTACTAACTGCGCTCACCCCCTCGCCGGAAGTTAATTCCTTAAGCATACACCTGGGTCCAGATGGTCTGTAAACAAGAACAGATATACTACTCGCTACTTCGTTATTGGCTGATGTTTTAATTGTTTGTCTGCAGTCGAGAAAAAAGGAAAAAATATTGAACTAAACATTTCTTTCAAATATGATTTTTTTTTATAAAAGTAAATTAAATAGAAAACAAAGTCAACAGTCCTTTCAGTGCTTACTTTTCACCACTCTATTTGACCTCTTTTTTCGGATCTTGGTTGAAACTTTATAACCTCCTTGACATCATTGGTAAAACGTGTGACTTCCAATCTAGGAGTTGTTGGTTCAATTCCCATTAGTGCACAATTGCATTAAAAAACGTAATTCTGGTTTTCAATAAAGGCCTTTCAATCATCTTTTTGGTTGATTGAAAGAGCTTTCACTTGAGAATAAATTTACCAGTTTGTTTATTTACTTTCTCAAATTGTTCAATCAATCGGCTCAGTTCAATCAAGATGAAGTTTTTCCTAATCATTGATTATCTGATATAATAACAAGAAAACATCAGAACACACAATAAAAAATGGATGTTAGATTTTTTATTCTTCATATTTTTTTATCGTCACATTCTGGGCTTATGAAAAAAAAAAACATCGCTGCAATTTTTATTAAATTATATGCACTGTACTGCGTATTAAAAAACCTTTAACGTTCGTAAAGATTTGTGAAACTTGAAATAACTTGAAAGCGTTTTCCATTTTCACCCCTAAACTTCACCCTTTCAATGCAATATTTCAGCCAACCATGATTACATCTCCACTATGTGAGGGTTCAAGAAAAACTACCCCTGATAGCATTTAGGCGAGTTTTTGCCGCTTTTTATTTTATTTTATAGATCTAGTCGCCCTTTACTGCGTCGCTTTATGGCCTTCGGAGACTTGATTTTTTTCAAACGCAGAGAAGGTCAAGGCTTGAAAATGAAACCACTCCTCTCTTGTGGTATTTTAATGGAACTATGCATTCTGTTGTTTGTCACTGACGTAACGTTTATTTTTATTAATTCATTCATTTGTTTGGTATCCCTTAACATATCATATTTGCGATGCGGACATGTTGAAGAGCGTGGCTGGGAGATAATATTGTCCTCGCCCTATTAATCGAACATCCGGATAAAGAACCTTAAAAGTAACCCCAGAATAATAATAAAAGGACAATTTATTTAGAGAGCAGACTTTTCTCAAGAGTGACTTGCAGTTTATCATCGCATGTGTTAGAAATACTACCCCAAGAAGAGGTTGCAATATTTGTACACATCTAACGTACAAGTATTATGACCAGAAAAAAATACATACCTGACTGGAACTCTTTTTAATCGCACCAGAAAATTTTATTACTAGGGTTTTATCAACTTTTTGTTAAAGTAACTCGCAAAAGTTGTTTGGAGAGAGAACTGTTCATCTTTTTCGGTCTTCTGTTGACAAGATTTTGAAACCAATCATACAAGATAATAATAGACAAACCCTCGTGATCGAGTATGATTGTCAATCTCCTGTACGTGTATTCTATTTTTTATGCAAACTATTGTACTTCAGTCAACACACAATCTTCCCCTATAAAACCCAAAAAACAAATGGCAGGGAGATTAAAGTTTCATGACGATCTGCTACAGTATTTCGTTAGTCCGAGTTTTATTGCATGTATCACTTTTTTCTGGTTTTTAGTAGAGATATAAAAAAATATAATACATAGTATGTTAGCAATAAAAAAACATAAATTTAAAAGTAAAACGTCGTCAGAGTAAAACCAGTCAGAAAGTGTATCCACCGCGAATCAAACCTGAACGCCTGTTTCTTAGGCTAACTGTTATTCCACGGACACCGTAAAATAACGAATGATAGATGAACGCGTACAACTTTAGCCTGTTCATATATTTCATCACACGCGCTCTCCTATTTCCCACAATTCTCACCTTTCCTTCAATTAAAATTACTCCAATAATTTCACTCCATTCTTTCCTCGGTCTGTTTATTTTTTCGCTCCCATTTCAAATACGTCTGTGTTCACTCAGTAAGTATTTTGCTAAGATTAGGAATTAGATTTCAATGTGGCCAAACCATATTCCTTTTGAATTTATATAATAGAATGACATATTTATCTTTCAAGATAGAACTAGACGTACGATATTCGTGAATCTTCTTCTTCCTGGCACTGTCTCAACTCATTGCCTAGGTAGGCTGTTGGGGCTGGCTCTTCTCATTCTTAGGATGTACGTTCTTCGGTTCTGGGTGTCGCTTTCATCTAGGCTGTTTTTCTGAAGGAGCATTGAGTCATCCAGGAGTTATTTGGTCTTCCTCTGGACGGCTTTCGAGGAAAATCTACAGACATTGCCTGATTTACAGTATGGTCTGGTGGTTTCCGTCTTATGTGCCCGTACCATCTCAGCTGTCGCTCTTCCAGCTTACTGTTTATGTCATTGACCCCCAGGCTACCACGAATGCGTGAGCTTTTAATATTATATTTCAGTGGCACTCCTGCCGACCACCTAAGCATTCGCAGTTCTGCTGTTTCAAGTTGCCTAGAGTAGGAGCTGTACATAGTTTAGCATTCTGAGCCATACATAATTGCAGGTCTAACGATAGTCTGGTATACATTTCCGTTTAATTTTATAGGCATTTTTGGGTCACACAAGACTTTCATTACCGATCTGAATACGATATTCGTGAATAAAACTTTATTTTTTTCTTTGCAATTTATTTTAATGTTACTTACTAACTTTGCATTAAAATCCCAGTCCCTTTACTTAACATTAACATCCCCTTCAGTACAAGCAATTAATTCCACTTGGAATTATTAAATAAATTTATCCACATACATTAATTGTATTTAAAAAATTTAATAAGGTTATAACTTAGCTATTTTGGGTTGATGGGGGAGGTATAATTTTATTAAGGCTTAGGAATGGAACATTATTCTGAATTTTTGTAGCGTTTCGGTACAATTTTATTCGTTTAATCTCCGGTCAAGGGGAATTCTGCTATACCTTTAGAGACCACAGGACACTTGTGGATGTGTCAGGATAATGCATAATACATTAGGCTTTTGTGGTTTTAACAGGAAAGAAAAATAATATAGCTTTACAGAATAGCTAGCAATGGTAAAGATTTCTTTATTTTTTTCTTAAAAAAAAAACAGTATACTTCTAAAGGGATTGCCGATGTGTTTTTTAATTATATTTAGTTTGAAAATTAACATACAAATATTAAATATGACCAATACTTACTTCTTTTTCTTCATGTCAGGTCCCCCTAACGTTGAATATCACTTGAGAGTAGACATCTTTGTCCCCGACAACTCGAAATGATCTCCAACGCTCTGTAGGAACTACGGTCGTCCCTGAATATTGTCAACACGCACGGTCAACGACTGACGAAACGACCTTCGGATATGTCCAAAGGTCGCATACCAGAACATTGATATTGTTAACCCGCAAATACTATTTACGATACATTCCACAGTAGAAAGAGAACGCATCGCGCTGTCTCGCCGTTTTCGCCAACAAATTATCTACCCACAATATTATTCGCGACGTCTGCGACCATCTCTGCACGCACAGGAGTGAGATAAAAATATATTGCGGGCGCACTCACGCGCCCCGTTCTGAATATGTATAAATACCTACTTATCGATAAATAAAGATCATTAATCATTTGACCATTTATCACTGTTTACTATTCATTGATTATTCACTCTCACTTTCCGCATTGCTAATCGACGTATTTTATTTTAAATACCAAACAATCAAAATCATCAGCGCGTCCTTCAAGGACATCCGCTAAAGCCCCTTACGCCAATTCAATTACGTATATTGCGGAACCAGAAGATTTGCCTCCTGCCAACACCTCTTCGGCCTTCTATTTTGCCTTGGATGATCAGGTGCAATAATTTTTACTTTGCTCCTCTTAGTACATGACCCAAATAGGACACCTTTCTGATTGTAATATTAGTCAGCAACTCTCTATCAACTTTGGCTCTTTGAAGAACCCTTGTGTTGCTGACCATATCCGTCCAGGGCATCACATTTCGAATGCTTCCAGTCGGTTCATACTACTTACTTTGAGGGTCCATGATTCCACTCCATGCAATAACACTGACCAAACGTAGCATTTGACTAACCGTTGTCGAAGTTCCAAGTTAAGATTATCATCGCGGAATACGCTTCACATTTTATTAAAAGTCGCACGAGATGATTCAATTCTGCACTTGACAAAATAATTACTTACAAAAAACTATTAAATAAACGCTAAAAAAATGCATGCACTTAGATTCATTCATGAATTGACTAAGTTATGTATGTCAAAATACAGAAGAAAGTGATTAAGGAAGAATGTGAACTTTAGTCCAAAATTTTAAGTTAGATGAATAAGTGCACCCATAATTATTTGGACATGGAGAACGAATTAATTAAGAAAGACTTACAAAACAAATAAGAATGAGAGGCGTGGTAGAGGAAGACCATGAAAAACATGGACGTATGAAGTAAATTACATTTTGAAAGGAAAAAAATAAAAGTCATAGAAATCGTAGAAGTTGTAAGACTGTGTATGAATGTTGGCATGCTTTAAAAAGCGACTGAAAAAACTCATCATTTCTAGTCAGTAAAATAACGTGTTTCATTCTTGATTTTTATTTTCCTTTCCTCTCCACCATCCCTTCCTTTTCTTTTGATTAATGATATACTTTATGTGAAAAAGAATGTTCGGGTGATTGTCCGTCTTTGTGGGGTTTGTGGGCTGTGCTCACGTATGTTTTTATGGATTTCGTGGGGAATGGATAGTCATTTGAATGATTTATGCGACCATGTAACTTGCTTCATTTACTTTTGTCTGGTTGATTAGAAGAGATTGCCGCATGGCAATAAGCCCGCCAGATTTTATTTGCAATAAAAGTGTTAAATAAATAAATGTTTAAGAGACTAAAGATGTGTTTCGCGATAGGAATGTCCGTGCTTTGTCTTCTCGGTCTACCCCGACAGGAAAACCGCGTGATGGTATGTACTGGGGGTCGTGATCTACGGAATGTCGGTTATACAGATTGTTACACCAAATTTACGCTCTTTTCGGTCACTTTCCGTTGGCATGGCAATGTACAGACTCTAACTAATTCCCAAACAACTAAATGCATCACATTAAGCATCTCTACAAAAACTCAAGCACCTACAAATAAATACATAACATTACACATTTGTTCACCTTTGGCTGACTGTAGTTGTGTTTCTTTGGAAAGGGTTGATAGTATAAAGTATCTTGGAGCTGTTTTTAATCAGTTTTTTCGCTGGGAGGTCCATATTAACGCTTTCAACACATGATTCGAAATATGCTCAGTAAAAATATTCTTAAAAGTATATACTTCGACTTATGTCAGTCGGCACTTTCTTACGGTATATCAGTTTGTGGGGGATGCACCTTAACACAAAAACACATACTCGTAATGCACGTTTCCCAAAAATTGATTACAAAAAAAATTAATAAACTTACCGCCCGGTATCCCACAGTATAGTAGAGCTTTTCAGGGAGTATCGTACCCTGAACACAGCCAATTTACATTTCAAACCCATTATCTGGCACTATCATCGAGAGGAAGGGAAGATGCAGACTCAGCGGAGACACATTACACGCATGGCAACTCGTCAAATGTTCACCATCCCTAGAGTTAAAACATATTTTGCCCAAAGGCAATATGCCTATTTAGCTCCCATGACATACAATGGGATGCCGAATTCAATAATGGCCGAAAAGAGAAAACAATTTAGGCAGTCGGTCGGAACGTGGTTGTTATTGCGACAGGAGTTTGAATACTTGGGCTTGCAAGAGCAATAACTTATAGTAAATGTTCATGTGAGCTCTTGGGTGTGGTTTTTTGGTTATTTTTTTTTTATAATTCTGTGCGGTACATTGTGGGATGAACGTTTTGGTCTGTCTGGAGTGATGAAGTATGAGGGATTGGATTTGCGTGATATATATCATACATATGTAAGTTAATTGAGTGTCACTTTTTGTCAGGTTGGTAAGAATGTGCAACAGGGTTTTTTATAATCAAAAATTGGAAAGAAGTATCGATTTATTTTTTCATGCTATATGTCCTCAGTGAGATACAGGCAAAAGCCTAGTTTACTGGGAACACGACAAATGAAAGGCAACAAATCCAGATCCATTAAAATTGTGTGTCTAAATTAAATTACCTGTTGTTTTTTCGCAAATTATATATATTTCTTGTCACGTGGTAAATAAATAAATTTAAAAATTTAAAATAATGTATGATAAATTGGAGGAGATTACTTCGTAATAGATGTGCCATGTTGCACTTTAGACAATCAAGTTTTAAATAAACAAATAAATAAAATAATTTTATATTGAAAAAAACAACAAAATTGATGTCCTTCAACGAAAAGTACCTAACAATTACTCAAAGTAGCTGAAAATATTACTTTTCATAAAAAATAATTGGTGAACGGTTTTAATTACTTTTAAGTGGGAAATGACAACTTTTGACTACATAAAATGAGTTAGATATTCAAAGCTCAAAGCGAAGTCTTTTAAAGAAAAAATTAAAATAAACTCGAATTATTTTAGATTTCCAGTCACGATTATTGAAATGAGCAAGAGGAAGTTGCTTTCAATGCGTTTCTTCGTAAGGTTCACTGACCACTGGCCGAGTTCTGCAAAGAGTCTAATCTTCCCATCCCACCCAAAGATTTAGATAGTTCTTGGAGTGAGGTTTGTAAATTTCTGCCTGGAGTTTCTCTTTCCGCATCCGCTGTACCGGATTTTAAACACTAGGGACCGACCTTTCTCTTTTAGTCTATATTCTGCCAACAGAACTTACCCTGTTTCTTCTTCTGGGATGTGGGATTGAAAGTAAATTCTGAAAGCAAATGTTGTTTCAAACAAGATTCGACTGGAGATCATCAAATTTTGGCATTGTTTTCGTTATGATAATAATAAAAATGACAATTTATATAGCACTGTTTTAAAAACAGACTGTCCTCAAGACAGCTCTAACAAATCACGTTACAAGACTGCTCTAACAAAGTGTCCTCTTTAGAAGTTTAATGACCACTGATGAGGACTAAATTAAGGCATTGATTGAGTATAACTAACGGTCTACGACACGTTGTTGTTATTATGAAAGTAGCATTTTTTCTTCTTCCTAATGTCATGTCAGGTCCCCCCAACGTTGAATATCACCTGAGAGTTGGCATCTTTGGCCCCGACATCCCGAAAAAAATCCCCAACGCTCCTTATACCAGTCCAATCACGTATATTGCGTTGCCAGAAAATTTGCCTCCTGCCAACACCTCTTCGACCCTCTATTTTGCCTTGGATGATCAGGTGCAGTAATTTGTACTTTTCTCTTCTAAGTACGTGGCCCAAATAGGACACCTTTCGGATTTTAATATTCGTCAGCAGCTCTCTATCAACTTTGGCTCTTTGAAGAACCCTTGTGTTGCTGATCATATCCGTCCAGGGTATCCGTAGCATTCTCCGGTGTATCCACATTTCGAATGCTTCCAGTCGGTTCATACTACCAACTTTGAGGATCCATGATTCCATTCCATATAATAACACTGACCAAACGTAGCATTTGACTAACCGTTGTCGAAGTTTCAAGTTTAGATATAATCGCAGAATACGCTTCTCATTTTATTAAAAGCTGCACGAGATGTTTGAATTCTGCACTTGACTTCGGTTTCAAGTATCATTTAATAAAATATTTTATTTTTTAAGCTAAATTTGAATACTCACTACCCTAAACGATAACAAAAAGTGCAATACAATGAGGGTGACTAGGACACTTGTCGTTAGTGCCGCTGAAGATGACTATGTAAGTCAATTTGTGATAGGCGTATACGTTTCACATGTCGATCGTCCAGTTCATTACTGAGACAACTCCAAATAACCTGTTTTGAGATAAAGAGAAAAGCAATATTATAATCATCACCATAAACCAAATACTATTAATGTTGGCTTGAGTTTTATATATTTTATCAATAGATTTTATCAACGCTAATTGATAAAATATATAAAACTCGGGCAAAAATGAATAGTATTTGCTTTATGGTGACGATTATAATATTGCTTTTCTCATTATTTCAAAACAGGTTATTTGGAGTTGTCTGAGTAATGAACTGGACGATCAATATGGCAAGAAGCTTCGATGTCTACAGCTTGTGTATTTTTTCTCCATTGGGTCTCTAATAACTAACGACAATTTTACGCCATTTAGTTCGATCTGCTGCTATTTGCTTCAAGTTTTACTGAGTTTTTATGAGAGTCTCCCACAGTACGTCCTTATATATATTGCGCTGTCCGCCGTGCTTTCTTCAACCCTCCGGTATTTCGCTTAATTATATTTCTTGGAGGTATATAGTCAGGCGTGATACTTACATGCTCAAACTAACACAAGTGAAGTTTTCATATAAACACTGCAACAAATCTAAACTGTAGCAACTTGTGAGTTTTAACAACTCTCATCAAAACATATATTTTGGAACAATTTCATTAAAAATCTTTGTCCTTGCGCCGCGGCCCAACAAATTTAAAATGAACAAAAGCACCTGTAATATATTGGATGTTTACATAAGTTGTGTCCGTTTTTTTTCCAAATTAAAAATGAGCACCAAAAGAATAACAAAATGGTAAAGGTTATAGTCATTCAAAAGAAAATTGTCTGCTCCACAAGGTATTGTGTTTGCTTTTACGTTACATATATTATTTTATTTGATTACAAGCGTTCAAAATGGAATGTCAAGTAGACGAAAGTGAGCATTTTTAACACCTCCTTCTGTTAAAGGACGTGAATTAAAGGAAGGGAATTAAAGGACAGCTCGTCGATGGTTTTTGCGTTTCAATGACGGTAATTTCGGCTTGAAATACATGGAGCGTTCCGGACGACCAATGAACTTCGATGAGGACCGCTTAAACCATATTATTCATGAAGATCTTCTTCAAACCACCGTAGCATTGGCTGAACAGATGAATTGTAGTCACATGACTGTATACCACCATCTTAAATTAATGGGAAAAGTCCAGAAGTTCGGCGCTTGGGTTCCACATGTTTTGAGTGAAAACAACAAAAATCAACGTTCGACAATTGAGCGGTCCTCATCGAAGTCCACTGGTCGTCCGGAACGCTCCATATCTTTCAGGTCGAAATTACCGTCTTTGAAACACAAAATACATCGACAAGCTGTCCTTTCATTAAAAGCACCTTCACTGTACACTTCGCAAATATCGCAAGCAGCTTTGGCAGCTTTATTCCCTCGATTGAACGCAAACAGGAGGTGTCGAAAATGCTCACTTTCGTCTACTTGACATTCCATTTTGAAGGCTTGTAATCAAATAAAATAATACATGTTACTTAAAAGCAAGCACAATATCTTGTAGAGCAGACAATTTTCGTATAACCGTATAACGTATAACCTTTACCATTTTGTTTTACTTTTGGTGCTCATTTTTAAATTGAAAAGAAACGGACACAACTTACGTTAACACCCACTACACTTTAAAATTAATGAACTATCATTATATGAAAGAATTTAAATTTCGAGCGACAATAATTACGTTTATTGTGGCACATATTAATTAAAAACACCGTATCTAACAATATATTTGATTTTTTATGAAAAAAAAATCATATTGTTTTATATTATAACGTTTCAAAACTAAAATATGAATAATAAAATCAATATGTTATAGAACTCGTCAGATCAACGTATTGTGATTCATTGATAATGCAAAAATGATTGCTATATCAAACATAAATATGTAATTGAAGTGAAAACTTGTAACAATGAAGACATAGTGTTTTTCTGCTTATAACAAATATAAAAATCATAATATAATTAACGCAAAGCTCGTACGACGGTTGTCGCCAAAGAACGAATACGAGAATTGAATTTTGAATACAAGAGAGCGAAAGAAGAATACTTGGATTCTCTCCGAAAGTAATTCGAAATTTGAATCTCGGCGGGTCCGTGATACTGAACGAATTTTAAATACCTAGCTAACAATTTTTGAACCGGTGTAAAAGGGGACGATGTATAAATGATAGATAAACAAATTTTACATTTATGAATATATAAATTTTCATAAATGTAGAATTTGTTTTACTTCCGTGAATATTTCACGGGTTGCAAATAGTATTTTTTAAATGTCCAAATTGTTCCAGTACAGTTTCTTCGTCTTGTAGTAGATTTTTTGATATGTTTTTCTGCATTTTTCCTGGAATGTGGAGTGCCAGCTTTCCCGCATTATTCCTGGAATGTGGAGTGCCAGCTTTCCCGCATTATTCCTGGAATGTGGAGTGCCAACTTTCCCTCTGGGTCTGCTAGGTGATTGACTTCTTATGGAGTAGCCATGAGACGCTATACGGAGAATAAGGATCTTGGCCATTTATTAAACGTGATACCAATGATAAAGTCATCTTTGTATTTTTCATTTTATAATGGTTTCGTTTTAACACACTCATATTATTTCTATTTTTCTCACTCTGTCTCTGAGTGCTTTTCGCAACAGTCTCATTTGTGATGTTCTAAAATGCGACTTCTTTATTTATTTATTTATTAATTTATTAATTTATTTTTATCTATTTTTTCAAAACAGCCTTAGCCCAATTACTTTGAAAAATACAAGACATTAAAAAAGAAGAAAAATTACATAGAAAATCTTTTTTTTAATTATATAAAATAAAAAATAATGCATACAAACGAGTATAATATACACACAAACATATGATATACATATATTCAATCACTTAAGTATGTTGATGAGTGCTTTCTAACGCGCTCAATCTGAGAAGAAAATTTACTTTTGCTTTTGGTAATGTGATATGAAATATGTCAATATCCGAAGCAGTCCCGTTCAGAAGAGTCAAGGCCCTTCCAACAGGCATAGCGGCTGAAGACCCGTTCTTGCGTATGTTATTGAGAACAGAGAGTTCATGCCGGCGCAGTCTAGTGTAATTGTTAGGAACATTTAACGCTAATCTTTGTAGTAATGCTGGACAGCTCACAACTCCTAGAATGAGTTTGACAACGTACACCAGGAGACGCAGATCTCTTCTTACGCTCAAGGAGTTATACCCGAGTATGCCCAGCAGAAACTGAGTAGGATAAAGCCATGGGTAGACACCGAACTCTCTCATATAGAGATATCGGTGGTATCAGCTCTGGTTTCAATAGCATTTCTGATTCGCCGACAAGATTTAAGCCTGAATTTATAGTTCAACTTTAGTTCTTAAAACTTAATGCTTACTTTTTTACCGAAAAAAGATAATAGTTTTTGAATGAAAATTTTGTTCAGATTTATCGTAGCTTCTTTAAATAAGGGAGTCACATGTTTTTTCTACCCTATTTTAAAACTAGGAGCGTATGAAATCTTAATCTTAATATAAAACGCGACATTTCGAGGTAAGAAATTAGTAATTATTAATAACGTCAGTTTAAGAATTCGGGTCTTAAGCTTTACAAGCTTTAGTGTGTTTACCAAATAAACTTCGATGCATTAATTAATTTAAAAAAACTTTAACTTAAAATTTGATTAAGTACTAAAAATACGGATAACAACTCTGTTTTAAAATAAAATTGTATTCAACAATATTTTGATTCGAATTGTTCCGAGTTCAATAAACCTTATCGTTGGCAGGACAATAAACTTGGATGTATGAAATTAAACTTGGAAATTATTTGCGAAGGCTCTCCCTGGACGCGTGGGGATTATTTGGGATGTTATTTATATACTTAGTGGACTACGCTTTAAGGGATTAACAAATGACTAAGTTATTTGGAAATTTTTGGAGCTTCTGCCATACTGACGAGTCCACTTATTGAATATAAAGTTTGACACTTTGAAAACGGTTTAAAACCAGGTTTATTTAGATAATGGACCTTATATTTACGAGTGTATGATTATAAATAAGATTATTCAAGAAAATAGCTTTTATTAGATTATTGGCTCTTCAAATTTGTTCAAAGTTTTTAAATAAAATGTATGCATAACCCTGAAGGTATAATAGGGAGATGACTTAATATTCGAATTATTAAATTTGACTTAGTGATGTCTTAATGTAAGAATATTAAAATAAAATTTCTTGCGAACTACGTTTATACAGCACCGGTACATAAACTGTAAAATAAATAGGTGGATGATTGCCGCTCAATTCTTGGAATGATTTTAATAAGTCTCGGTGAAGAGCTGAATGAAGAGAAGGGATTCCTTGTTAGACGGTAGAACTTTGTAGAAATAAAAGCACAGTAGGGCGTTTCAGATGATGATAAAATATATTTGCTCCAATTTGCGTCCCTTGTGTTTAGCCCATCGCACATCTTAAGCACCTTGATCGGACCGCTTATGTAGTCATTATGCCTAGTTCAATACTTGTCACGCGTTTATTGTGCACAGAAGCCGTCTGATCATATGTAGTAATAATGGAAGGACCACGCAAAGGGACGTTTTATTACAATACAACATTACATGCAATGATTTTCAAACAATGTTTACAGATAATAAAATAAATAAATTTACCAATTTATGTAACGCATACGTCCGATATAACATTATTTCATCAGTTTAACTTAAGAGTAAAAGCTTTTTTTCAAATACGACTTCGGAGCCTAGAAGCCCCTAATTCTTATCCCGGAAAAATGTGAGTCCAATGCCATTTGCTACCCGTATTTAAAAAAGAGATTAAGTCTGATTTTCACTTGAAGTTTTTGACATATTTTTGGTTACTTGAAAGAAATTGTCCCATGAAAATATACTCACCTGGCTGTACTGTAATACAAAAGTAGTACAAAACAGTACAAATATTATTGCCCGCTTTTTTATTTTTTAATATACGAGTATTCAAATAAATAATTTGATGATAAAATATGAAAAACCAGATTGTTATAATTTTGGGTTTCATCGGAAATCAAACCTGCAGCCAATAAGTCGTTCTAGCTATAGCTTAGTTGGTCAGACGCCAGTCTTACGACCCAGAGATTGCGGGCTCGATTCTCGCGGGATTCCAGATTTTTTTTAAATCCAGTCTGGTTTTCGCTTAAGGCCCCATAAACATCTCTTTAGTTAGTTGTAGGAAATATTCTACATGAAAATAATCTCACAAAATTATGCTGTACACAAAGAAAGTGTTATGCATGATTCGCTCGGGTGTCGCTATAGCTACCGGACGGGATTTTTTTAATAATAGTCGTTCAAGTCCCGAGTAAGACCATTCTTGAGGAGAGTTTGGTCTCTTAACGACGCTATATATTCGTACAATTGTCCTTTGAATTGAATTGAATTAAGCCGCGAAGTTTTTCTTTCACGGTTTCCAATAAATGTGTCTGTTCTGATAATTTTCTTAAATTTAATTGCACTATTTTTATAGATTAAATGAACCATATATTAGACTGATGTCTGATTAAGATATTCAACGACGTAAGGAGTTTAGTCTAACCTATGATATATGTCTGGTCTTGTTGAAGCCTTGACTTGAAAACCCAACGAATTCACACTCGTCGACGTGTGGACTGCTCGAGCTTGTGATTTTAACTTGGTAAACGAACGATGGTGTTAGAGGTGATGGCAAACAACACCTAGCGAACCCAAGTGTTAACCTCACCTGCACGCGGTATCCCCTGCTAGATAACGAGGCTCTGGCGACCGAGTATCAGCGGCATTACCGTAACATCTGCACATGAATAAATGCCTATGCCAGTTCCCCCAGGAGGGAAACCTTGAAATCCCCATGGCAACCCACATTTGGACAGCGTGACATGGAACTACTACCAGTAGCGTCCAAATTACCCCCAAATGGACAGTACAACCTGAGATAGGGAGTTGTGGAAGACCGAAGGGGAGGCCTATATCCAGGGATGGATCCAGAACAGCTGAAGAAGAAGAAACGAACGATGGTAGTGACATACGTCCCTTGAAGAAAAAATATAATCAGTCGTTTTAATTTGATCTATGGCGGTGGTCTCAAACAGTGGTATACGCGTACCACTGGTTGTACATAAGGAATTACGTGTGATACGTGGATAATTAATGCAATATGTTGAACAAAAGTGGTACTTTTAAGTCAACTATTGGATATAAAAAAGTAATTACATTTTTAATGTCATTTTGTTCAATGTACTTCCGCGAAACAGGATTTTTTTAAACAAATAAAAGTGGTCCCAATATTCTATAAAGTCCGGGAAACGCGACTACGTTGGTATGGACACGCGTAAAGACGGGAAGAAGAGTCTACGCTAAATATAATCAAGAATTGGAAACTTCCAAGTTGTTGCAGAAGGAGACCCAAAAAAGGCTTATATAAGAACGTGGAGGAGGACATTAAAAGACTCGGGCTATTCCCGAGTGATTGGCGAGATTAAGAGAGATGGAAGAAAAAGGTCCAAGCAGCTGACTTCAAATGGATGGGGTAAGGCAAGGGTAAAAAAAGAAGAACATTTTTTTTTATGTGCGTAAAAGACACATTGGTGGTCCTGAAATTTTACTTTGGTGGTCCTGAAATTTCACACTGGTGGTTCTGAAATTTTACTTTGGAGGTACGCGTTTATGAAAAGGTTGAGAAACGTTGGTCTATGGGCTAATTTGAATATGTAACGGATCTAAGGAATCAGGCTAAGAGAGCGCAAAAATTAACACCTTACCTGAATTAATTAAGAAAAGATACCAATATAGACTTGTCGAATCACGCCAAAAAATATATTTAGTTATTTTTTCAGTAAAATTTTAATTTATTTTAACGAAGCTCTTTTAAGTTAATCTTATATACATAAACACAATTTTAATGCTCTCTATTTCATGTTAATTATTTTAATTTAGGTGTTTATTTATGAAATAAGAACATAATTTCAATAAATAAAATTCATTTCAGAATTTCCAACCTCCCCGGTAGTGTATTAACGTTTGTGTATATAAATCTTCATTATGCTGGCAATCGATACCTTGGGCCGAGGGATGGCGAGAGAGGCGAGTGGGAAGCGTTGTTAGAGGGGTTGAGGTTTCGATATGGGGGTGGGTTGTAAATTTGGACAGCGGAAAAACCAAGAAATCGAGATAGAGGCGAGAATATGTTGGTATATCGACTTTCTTTAGTAAGAACATTTTCATTCAACTAACAACAACTTGCCGGGATGTTGGAGATATAAAATGAGGTTTTCGATTTATTGTAGAGAAATTAAATTTATTTTTCCTTGTTCCATGGGCATTAAATTAATTCAATTTAATGTGGATAGTTGGGAATCTAAATAATATTCTTGGACTTTGCAGATGACAAGGTTAAGATTAATACTGTAAAGATGCGTGCATTAAGAAAAGTTTGAGGAGTGTAAATACGAGTATATGAAAGAAGGTAGAATTGAGACGTCAAAAATTAATGCATATATAAAATGAATGTGTTAAGTAAGATAAATAAAAGAGCTTTATAACGGTTTGGACAAGAGAATGAATTGTGATAGAATGACTTAGATAGTATACAAGTCAGAAGTATACAAAGTGCATGAAAGATAGACCAAAAAGAACGTGATAGAATCGAGTTGATCAGATTTTGAGAGAAATTAAAGGGAGAAGTACAAATAATTAAAGATTGTATAGGAAGAGTGTATGAATGTGAAAGAGACCAAAGTTATTTATTAATTCTTCTCCCTTGCTCCATCCCAACTCACTGTCTGCGAAGACTATTGGGGTCAGCTCTCCTCGTCCTCAGGTTGTATGCTCTTCTGTCCCGGACTACTTCCCCCAGGCCGTGCCTCTGCATCAGGTTATCTTTTTGCACCACCCACGAATTCTTGGGTCTTCCTCTGGTTGTTATTCGAGAAAGATCCATGGAGATTGCCTGGTTCACAATGTGATCGGTTATTTATTTATTAAACACTTTTATTGCAAATGCAATCTGGCGAGCTTATTGTCAGGCGACAATCTCTTCCAACCAACCAGATCAAAGTAAATGAAGCAAGTTACGTGATCGCATAAATCATTCAAATGACTATCTATCCCCACGAAATCCAGGAACACATACGTGAGCATATTCCCACAAACCCTACAAAAACGGACAATCACCCGAACATTCCTTTTCATATAAAGTGAGATATCATCAATCAAAAGAAAAGGAAGGGATGGTGGAGAGGGAAGGAAAAGAAACAAAAACAGGAATGAAACACGTTATATTACTGACTAGAAACTAAGTTTTTTCAGTCGCTTCTTAAAGCATGCCAAGGACGGAGCGAGTTTAGTTTGTTAGTTTGTTACAAACATTAGTTTGTAACAGATTTCAGAGTCTCACTGCATGGACAGTAAAGGACGACTTAAAAAAAGAGGAGCGGTGAACTGGAAAGGCTAATAAACAATCTCTGTTTGAGCGTAGCGCTAATCCATGATCGGAAAAACTTTGTGATTTGATAGAAAATATTGTTGTTTATAGTTAAGGCATTAACGTTGTGGAGGTTTAAAGACATTGTAATTTATTTTAAGAAACACTGTGATAATTTCTATATAGGAAAGACAGGAAGATCTTTTGAAAAGAGATTTCGTGAACACAAATCCGCCTTAACAAATCCTCTAATTTATTCTGAAATGGCTAATCATTGTCACCGTGAGAATCATACTTTTTCTATCGATGATGCCAAATTCTTACATATTAGTGGTAACGGAAATAAATTGGACAGATTAGAGGCCCTAGAAATTTCTAAGTCAGTATACCGATCGGAACATCTATTGAACAGTTATTTCCCCAAAACCTCTCCGCTCTTGGCCGAAATTATCCCTAGCCTTCCTCACGCCCCAGCCTCCAACCGTTGAAGCGTCTATATCGGTACCAGTTCGAACAGCATTTAGTCTTGTTTGCGCTCCCCTGAAGATGAGGTGAAAGCCTTGAAACCGGTAGGGTTATACCGTCACAAAAAAGTGGAATAAACAGTGTTTGTTAAAAATAAATTACAAAATAGAAAATATTGGAGATATGTTCTCTCTGATGATATGTTTGTACATTTATAAATGTGAAACTCTACAGAAGGAAGTAAAAAAATAATACGGAAATTAAAACCTTTGTTGTCTGCTTCCTCTGGTCAGAATAGCATCATCTAAGCATGCAGGCGCCCCAAGTATGATTCTTGGCTGGTTTTACTCTTAGACCATTGTACATCTGTAAGATTCCAGGTGGCGCTTTTGTTAGCGACATTCAAATCTTTCAGCCCTTATTTATTTCGTTAATTGGTTGAGTTAGCTAGGAAGTGTTCTTAAGGTCAATTAATAATGGTCATTAAACAGCACTAGACAAAATTATATTAGAAAAAAAAAACAAAGAAATGAATTTGTTTTATTTTTTCATTTCTTAATGAACTCTTTAAAATATTCTAAATTCTTGCGTATCTGAAAAGCTTTCTAACGTAAGGTTTAAATCGGTGTTTATTTAGAAGTATTTATAACCTTGTTGGTAAAACGCTTCTCTTTCATCTAGGGATCTTAGATTCGATTTCCGATGGTGTCTGAAGGAAAAATAAGGATTGCAATCTTATAAAAGAATTTCTGCGAGTGTTGGTGCTTCTTTGCGTGTGGTGATAGAATGGTTCACACGTGTGATTTAAAAAAAACCGTGTCTACTCGAACTCAAAAGCTCGATTTCTAGAGCAGAAAACTTTTGTCTTCGGAACACGTTCTTCAATATATCCGGAATATCGATTCTGATGTGTTGAAGAGTATAAATACGTTTTTTTTAATCTACTATTTTACTTTTTATCTGTACAGATCAAAACACGATGTTCTTAAAAGATGTAGTACAAACAAGTACATTTTTTTTTCAATACATACAACCGCAGGACTGTTTTATTCACAATAAAAGAAGAACGTTTCCAACAACACAAGGTAGGAAAGTGTGGTGATATATCATCTATGCCTACCCCGATAGGAGGTTCATGGTCGCATAGTAACGTACCGGACTTCCGTGAGGAAAGTTGCTGGTTCAAACCCCGCGCTGTTCTTCCGTCGAATGGCACAGGAATCTTTTCTGCCTAGTATTTCGGGGATATAAGAATACATATGACTTCATTCATACTTATTATTTAAAAAAGAGAAAAAAAATAACATATCTCACTTCAATGTGTCATCAGTGATCAGTGAGTTAGCTAAAGTGCAACGGCTTACTCACTTTTAAAAAAACAACTACACCGGACAGCTTCGCTTTTCAACTTAATTAACGTTAAAATCATGGGAGAATCCTTGACTACGAAGACCCAGACGGGGAAATAGCATGATGGTTTGTAGTATACCATATACAACAACCCAAGTAAATTCAATGAAAGTATTAAGCTATAAGTAAAAAAACACATTAGAAATGTTGTCTACGTGCACAGGAGAAAACACCAAACAAATGAACCTCAAATAAGTTGATGGGAAAAGAACCATTTCATCAATATACTCGTACTTATACCCCAATCAATGCATATGCACTATCGGTTGTTATGGGAAAAGGTTATCTTTGAACTAAGTGCAGTAACTGCCACTGGCGACTGAAACAGTGCCAGACGCGAGTTCAGAACAGTTCAGTGGCTAAGCGTTATGAATACGACAATTAATAACTGGACACAAAATATTTGTAGAATTCATCCAGAAACTGATTTAAAAGAATAAACAATTATCGAGAGACTCTCTTTGCTTTAATATTTGTTTAAGTGTAACCTCTTGCGTAAACTCAAATTTAAAAGTTCCAAAAGTAACTGTAGATGACTGAAAAAAAATGTAGTCAGTAAAAATCAACAAAATTGTGAACAAAGGTATTCTTAACTGTATTACACAAAACGAAATAAGTAGTGGTGCACTCACAAAGAACCCCAAAGTATCGTTTCTATCAAATCCAATGGAGTCGTATCTCTTATACTAGTATATACTATAGAGTATTCTTCCTTCTTACGAGTTCCATGGCCGTACGATAATACACTGGAATTCGTGCGGAATGTTGCCAGTTCGTACCCCGCGTTATCCTACTACTCCCTACGAATGACCCAGGTATTTTTTCGCCTAGTTTTCAGTGGTATATGGATGCCTTTGACTTCAGTAATATCCTTTTTTGTCAGAAAAAAAATGTGTCAGTGTGCTCCAATCGTCTTCCTTCGGTATGACATCGGGTCTAGTACAGAGGTGGTTTAGGTAAGTTCGCTGGTGCGCAACAGCTCACTTACTTGAAAAAATATCCGGTCATGATATTTTATGGGATATTATGAAAACAAAAGATGCATATGAATAGGATAATGGGAATTGTGTTCACCCTGCCTACTCTTAAGAAATTAATTGTGATGATCATTGATCAAAAATTGTCAATCGATATAAAACTATTAAATAATACTATATTATAGCATTAAAACTACATTATACTATGGTTTTCTGTCATATTTACATTGCATATTTGCTTTATTGATCGTTCTTCATTAATTGATTCCACATGTCCAAATAATTCCAAAACACTCTTCTCAATCATATTCAATACGTTAGTTTTCACAATAATATAGTACGTCAAGTTCATATTCTCCTGTTTAATATGTACATCAAATTCACATCCTTCTATTTAATACGTCATGTTCACATTATCCTATTTAATAGTCAAGTCCACATTCCCCTATTTAATGCGTCATGTTCACATTATCCTATTTGATAGTCAAGTCCACATTCCCCTATTTAATGCGTCATGTTTACATTATCCTATTTAATAGTCAAGTACACATTCCCCTATTTAATGCGTCATTTTCACATTATCCTATTTAATAGTCAAGTCCACATTCCCCTATTTAATGCGTCATGTCCATATTCTTATATTAAATACGAGTATATTAAATACATCAAGTTCACATCCTTCTATTTAATACGTCATGTTCACATTATCCTATTTAATAGTCAAGTCCACATTCCCCTATTTAATGCGTCATGTTCACATTATCCTATTTAATAGTCAAGTCCACATTCCCCTATTTAATGCGTCATGTTCACATTATCCTATTTAATAGTCAAGTCCACATTACCCTATTTAATGCGTCAAGTCCATATTCTTATATTAAATACGAGTACGTCAAATTCACATTATCCTCTTTAATGTATCAAGTCCACATTCTCCTATTAAATACTCGTACGTCAAGTCCACATTCTCCTCTTTAATGGATCAAGTCCACATTTTCTTATTAAATACTCGTACGTCAAGTTCACATTCTCCTTTTTCTGTCCTGTCTTTTATTATCACCCCATGCATTCATCTTAGTTCACGCATTTTTACAGCATTTCTTCTGCTCCTTCTTTCTCAAATCTCTTTCCACGTCCATGTTTCTCAACTCTAAAGTTGCAGATTCGATTACGAAATTTTCAAAAAATGTCTTGTGTACACTAAAATTTGTTCAACTTATTTCTAAGTGGTTGGGTGAGATTGTCAAATGACCACGTTCTATTGTATTGTATTACACGTTCGTTATCAACAGTACATACAACCTGATGGGCTTATTGCCAAGTGAAATTTTTTTAACCAAACAAAAAGATTTTTAAAAGGTTTTACATGAACAACCAACTGGTTTCCTTTTTAAAAAATATTGGATGCTAATGAAACTCGAATCCAAAATCCCCGGATCGGAAAATGAGTGTCTTACCAACTAGGCCAAGGAGGTCGTCAAAAATAAAGGGAAAGAAAAGTGTTAAAACGTTACATGAGTATTGGGTCTTAAAATACTTTTGTAGAATTTCGATTCATGGACGTAAATTTTTCGACATTATAAGTGATTCGTCATTAAAACTATTGATAAGGTAGGTAAATAATTACAGTAGTTGTTGAAGTTTCGATTATACACCCTAATAAAGGCTTTAACGCTTATTAGGCACACGTGTTGTGGCCTCGAAGGCCTTGGAAGGGTCGTGACACGTGCTCCAATAATACTCGGAGCTTAATGGATGAACTCAAACAAGAATTTTCTTAAGTAAATATCGTAATATTGTGTTATGTTATATAAAACAATTTTATTTTTATTCATTTTTATCGAAAGTTTCGGTTTTGATTTTGTTAAGCTCTGTTTAAAAAGACTTTTTTTGTTAACTCTTTCCCTGCTGATACAAAATGCATGACAACCAGATCGGTGCTCAATATATTTGATTAATAAAAACTAGTTTCATCCCGTGAAATATTCACGGAAGTAAAACAAATTCTACATTTATGAAAACGTCCGAATGCGATGGACTCTTCCGAAGTAATGAACGAATATCGTATGCTGATGTAATACACTAACAATATTTAGGCATGGACACGCCGCGCGTGTTCTGAGCATGAAGCAGATGTTCACATGGACACGCCAGGCGTGTTCTCAGTATTGGATGAGTTAAGCTCTGTAGAAAAATTTTGTTAAGCTCTGTTTAAAAAGACTTGCTCCGTCGTTGGCTTGTTTCAAACAGCGACTAAAAAAGCTTTTTTTTTTCAGTAACGTAGCGTGTTTCCTACTTCCCTCATTATTCTTCTTCTTATCGAGATTGTAGGGAATACCCTACAATCTCCTAGCTACAGTTGATTTTTTTGTACTTTTTAAATTTGTATCGCAGCCGTCGCCTTCTTATATTTATACTCAAATTGTTTTTGGTTTTAATATATTCGACCTTGAGGAGAGTCTGCACTTTAAACAGTACCATTAAAATTGTACATACATGTGCATACATACTATACATTAACACTTGCCTTACTGTGCTAAACAATTCCGCCAGCCACTGTGCTTGACGCTCAGCATCCAGTGAAAAATGTATGTTTTAAATTAAAATTATGCAAAATCTGCTAGGCTTTTTTTTGTAATTAGCTATAAAATAATTTTATTATGTAAGTCCGGGTCCCTCACTATCCATCATAGGGTGGCAAGTGTTAATCACGCTGAGTCTCCTGAGGAGTAGGCGGAAAGAGCAGATCTCCATTTTTTTCTGTCTATGCAGACAAGTTTCGCCTCCTCCACATTCATACATCTCGTCATGTACAATCTTCTTTTATTCATACTTCTCACTTTACCTTCTTTGAAAATCTGGTTAATTTAGTAGCGACAGGGAAGAAATAACAAAGATAACCATATATGATTTTTTTAATATATGGCTATCGTTTTACTACAATCTCTGCTCTTTCCGGTTCTGGACTATGCGGACGTCTGTTACTTGGATGTTACCGAGGAACAGCTGAAAAAATTACAACGTCTTAAAAATATGTGTCTAAGATTTATTTTCAACCAACGAATGTACGATCATATAACTTCATACCAGAAGGTATTGAACCGGTTGAATGCTAAAAATAGACGCCAAATTCATATACTGTCTGTATTATATAATATCCTTAACTGTTCCGCCACCCCCTTTTATCTCGCCGAAATTTTTCAGCGTCTTTCCAATCATAGATTAGCGCTACGCTCAAACAGAGATTGTCTGTTGACCTTTCCAATTCACCGCTTTTCTTTTTTTTACGTCGTCCTTTACTGTCCATGCAGTGAGACTCTGTAATCAGTTACAAACCAATATAAGACTCACTTCGTCCTTGGCATGCATTAAGAAGCGACTGCAAAAACTCTTAATTTCTAGTCAGTTAACGTGTTTCATTCCCGATTTTTCATTTCCTCTCCACCCTTCCTTCCTTTTCTTTTGATTTATGATATCTCACTTTATGGTATATGAAAAATTACAATGTTTTTAAACCTCCACAACGTTAATGCCTTAACTATAAACAACAAATGAATTATACGTTTAATTTTTTATACAAAATAGGGAAATCATATTTTTTTATTTTTTTAGTTAAAAACCCAATTGTACAGTTCATTTAAAAAAATCAACTCTTATATAAATGCGAAATATTTTTTTTAAATTCAACAGCTCTTCACGTAACACATAAAAAGGATACTTGAAGGTGACAAGGTTGTCAGCAAAGGTGTTTGTCGATTGAATTGGCTCTTCCAATAGGAAGCCCCGGATATGAACCTGCGCCCAGCCACATCCGGTGCAAACAATTGAGGTGGTGGTCAGGTGTAGAGATGAAAAAAGAGGGTGTCCCTGATCTTTTGTTAAAGTGAAAAGAGAGAAATATTTGTCCTTACTTTCAGAGCTTTGATGTACATTAAGATGGCTTTTTTTTATCAAACGATGTTTTATATTTTTTTTCATAAATTGAAATTCCACAAAAAATATTTTATGTTGAATATCATTTTCGTTAATAATTTTAGTCCAAATAAAAACCGTTTTTTTTTTATTGATAAATGAAAGATTGAAAAAGAGTTTGAAATTATCACCAATGTCTTAAAGTATTATTTGAAGTGTAAAATGATGACCTCCATGACCATGAATTAGCATCTCTCGCTTGCTCTCAGAGTCCAAGTCTCCGCGCCATACACGAATATTGCGAAGACAAGATAATTAACCAGGCCCATTTTCTTCGTGATGGTGACAGTTCTGCTCTTTCACATCTTTTCCAGCTTTGACATCGTATTTTTTGTCATTCCAGTTATTATTTTTACCTCAGCCTCGCATCCTCCATTGTTGGTCATACTGGAGCAAAAGTAAAGTTCACACTATTCTGTAGATTGTTATATAATTAAAATTTAGATTCCGTTGGTGTATCGGACGTATGCGTCACCCTTAATATATGTTAATTCTTGTTGTATTTTGAGATCTGTATATGTATAGATTCTTGTCTGTAAATTTGATGTTGTTTGATATATTCTTGGGTTCTATGATAAATTTATGTTTGTTTGGGTCCGTGCGTTGTCGCAACCGCAATAGAAATGTGGACTTATGGACGAGCGTCGTGACTAGATAACTGACCGGTCGGTTTAAGCATTGCGCAAAACTCCCGAAAGTTGTTGTATTTTTCGGGGTGTGAGCGCTTGCGATGAGCGACTGACCGTTCATAAAAAGAGTAATTTTCATTTTTTAAATATATTCTCAGTACACTCTACCTCCTGGGTTTTACTTAAGACCTGCTACAACCTGCCATAAGAGGAATCTCTTCACTATCGCTACCTTCTCTCATCGATCTACGCCTTTTGGAATTGACCGAAATTCTCCGAGCATTGCGCAGCAACCATCGCATATATTTACAGTTCTTTGTACCGTGGTCCGGTACAGTTGGAGTGATCTTCGTTTCCTTAATAACGCCAGAAAATGTAAATATTTGACCTTCCTATCCTTATATGTAAATATATGACCTTCATATCCTATCCTTAAACTTCTATTTTTGATAATATTTTTATTATGTGAATAATAGGGATTTCGAATTCTGAGTTAGAGCACTCTTAAGGATAGTCTGCTTCCTAAACGCCGCTATATACCATAAATTGTCATTTTGATTATTATTTTTTAGGACTCTTTCAAGAAAAAAAACGTTAAGTGGCTAATTGAACATAGAACTCTTATAACGTACCCCAGGG
Source organism: Odontocerum albicorne (assembly GCA_949825065.1). NCBI lineage: Eukaryota > Metazoa > Arthropoda > Insecta > Trichoptera > Odontoceridae > Odontocerum > Odontocerum albicorne. Next base: position 4,644,926 of record OX463855.1, read on the forward strand.
GTTTTTAACCAAGCACATTTTGCAGCATAATTTGTTCGTAATAATATTGAATTCTGTCCAGATGCGAAAAAAAAAAACAAATTATTCAACGACATGAACTTAAAACATATACTTATATTCAAGAATAAAATTCTAGGATTTTTTTATCACTGAAGCAAGAGATTATGAAACACCTAAAAGAAGAGGCTCCCACCCACATCTCCTATATATTCAGAACCTTTTTGGAAATACAAATTGCCATTTTAATACGTGTCAACGTGTTTTGAGAGCACTTCTTCACTCTTGGAAATGTCACCAAGTTATTACGCAAATTGGGACTCCTCAAGTTCTCTAATTTCGACGCTTTTCTAAAATTACTTTTCCAAATAAGATAAATCACCAGTAATTCCGCGAAAAGCAAACTCTTCCTTCTTTGCCATTAAAATTTGAGTTATAAAATAAATCAACGTATTGTATTACACCTACGTTGTATTATTATGAAGTAAAAAATTTCCAAATAAGGATCTTTATTGTCAATTGTTATAAGGATTTTCCAGAGCTTGTTCAATTAATACATTTGTCACATCTATCCAAGCCCACACAACATAAATTATCTTATTTTATTTTATTACACTTTTGTTGTATATTTCTCAGTGAGATACAGGCAAAAGCCTAGTTTACTGGAGACACGACAAATGAAAGGTAACAAACCCAGATCCATTAAAATTTTATATCCAAATTAAATGACCTGTTGTTTTTTCGCAAATTATGTATATTTCTTGTCATGTGAAAAATAAATAAACTGTACAACTTAGGAGGTTTACTACCGTGGTAAATTAATTACCATAGTAATCTCTTTCAACCAACTAAAAATAAATATATTTAGTAGGCCGTAGGTATAAACTAGACTGGAACTCTTTAATACACGTGTCTACTTCAATGGTTCTAAAAGCTCAATTACGGGACCAAAGACAATCTGGTCCCCCGGCTATGCTCATCAATATGTCAAATGCTTATCAGCATGTGATGTGTTGGAGCTTATTAGCATGTGATGTGTTGGATCTTATTAGCATGTGATGTGTTGGAGCTTATTAGCATGTGATGTGTTGGAGCTTATTAGCATGTGATGTGTTGGAGCTCACTATACGAATAAACAAAAAGTTAATAATTAATAGAAAATATTTCAAAATGTTATTTGTTTCTATAATTAACAACTTTTTGTTTCACAAATTTGTATTTTGTTGTAATACACTTTCATTGTATACTATATTGTATACAGTGTAATACAACTACGAGTATCTTTGCAGTTCAATAACAAACTATTAACGATCTATCTCTGATCCAGAAACTTTTATTTGAGTGGTATTACGTCAACCGATAGACCACGGTGTCCGACAAATAATATTGAATATTGATATAGAAACATAAATTTCAACGATAATTTCAATATAAATTTATAATTACAAAGAAATTCGCAGTTTAAGCCTTACGTGGGAAGTTGTTAAGTTCTGGTCAGTTGACAGTTGTGGGTGGAGTTGTTTTGTGGTAACCTTGCCTTTGTAGTGGACTGGAAAGGGTGTTTCATTATTTAAACATTTTCAATGTTAAAATAATTGTATAATTTTTACTTAAATCTCATTTATTTATAAAACTTGACCTTTCATGCCTTTTTTTATTAAAGTTAAACTTAGATCTTCGTTCATTCTTAAATAAGTTTCAAAAATATTTCTTTTCAATAAATAATTTTGCTATCGAAAATTCGGTAACATGTTTTGCTTGAGGCAACTTAATGCTTGAAGAAAACTTATTTCAAAACTGTGTTTTATAAGTATTTTTTTTTATTTAAAGTCTATTTTACTTTCTAAGAAGACCTTCGTAGCATAGTAAATAAATAATACACTTCTAAACCGAAGTTGCGGTTCGATTTAATTTGAAACCCATTTTTTAAAATAGATCATTGTTTGGTTTTTACTAAAGGCATCTGTCGTTTATTTCTGGTTTCTTGAAAGCAACATGACAATAGGTTTGCCAGGTTCCACTGTATTTTGTTTTAATTTAACCTGGCGAGTTTATTGCTATGTGGCAATCTTTTCCAGCCAACCCAATTTTTTTGTTAATGGGCTCTAAGTGAAAAGCTGGGTTCTAACTAAGATTAAGCCCGCAACCTCCGGATCGGTAGACAAGCATCTTACCACCAGCACAAGGAGAGCGTCTGTATATGTATACTCGTATAACAAAAGTATAATGATGTTATATTTTTTCCAATATTATATCAGAATCATTTTACTTTACTAAAGCAATTCGCACAATATTTCTTTCTGTACGAGTACGTAAACTCAGCATTGGAAACCAAGTCTTATTCCTACCAGATATCTGACAACTACAATTCTTCCTGAAATGTTCCAGCGCCTGTCTTTTGCCGAACAGCCCTGTTCATTACGATTTGTTCAGCACTCAAGATGGATGTAACGGCATGAAAATCTTTACCTTTCTGAAGTATGCTGGTAGACCCTTCGAAATATGCTGGTAGACCCTTCGAAGTAAACGTTTTAGGGACTTTGGAACTCTGTTTTTGGTTATTTACACCTGGTATGTATACTACGAGTATGTCGGGGGTCTGTTATTACGTTTCTACCCTTATTACTCTTTTATAGTCTCGACCAAGATCTTTAAATACTTATTTCTTTTACTGGATAATCGAAAAGATTTCACAATACGTTTAAGATAAGTAAACGAGTTTCTATACTGATTTCACAATATCTCCAATATGGAGGCAAAGATATCTTTTCCTGATAACAGAACCTTTAGGTAACACAATATTTAAAAGAAGCCTATTTTCCATTCTTGTAAAAAATATCAATTTTTCACTTCTTTCAAGAAAATGTGAAATGAAAAATCAAACTTAATAAAATGGCGTAGTGATTTTTTTCTTTAAAAGCCTTTACTTTCAATTTTTCTTCGAAAGCCTTTACTTTTACTTTTTCTTCAAAAGCCTTTACTTTCATTTTTTTTTCTTCAAAAGCCTTTACTGTCAATTGTCTTTAAAAGCTTTTACTTTCACTTTTCTTTAAACCTCTTTGCTTTCACTTTTTCTTTAAAAGCCTTTACTTTATTTTTTTTCTTTAAAAGCCTTTACTTTCAAATTTTCTTTAAAAGCCTTTTCTTTTTAATTTTTCTTAGGTATAAAATATTCAAAAAATATTAAATATCAATTAGGCGGTCTCCACACGTAGATTAGTTTTGAGATGATGTAAGAATCTCAACGGAATTGATTTACTTAAAGTTTTATGCATCTCACAGGTTAGAACGATAGTTGACTACAAATATAATGTTTGGTCACCCTAATACAATGGTCATATACCATATATGGATTGAAGGAACTGTAGAGTTGGTTTTTGAGGTTGAGAATATTAAAACTAATATAGTGGCATTTATAGAGCACCGTTAACCTTTCCTTCCCTGTTTTGGGTATCTTTTACACGTTGCTTCTAATAACCATCAATATCTCTATAAATATAATAAATACAAGGTTAAGATTTTAGGTATTCCTCCATAATATATTTACGCATTGATTTAAAAAATAATATTAATAATAATCAGAATTTATCGACTACATCGAGGTGTTTTGTAAAGATCGAAAACAAATTCGCATTTAAACGCTGCGAGTGCCTCGTCTTGACGATAGGTGAATAGTATGCGGGAAGCGCGACACTATATTCGCATCTCACTCTTGCATACTAGACTGAATTGCGAGGAGCTGAATTGTCTCAACGTCGCAAGCAAAGGCGTAAGCGCCGGGGTATGCGACTGACGTTCCGCGCCACTAGTAGCCTCTAGGCTTGCAAATAGGTTAGACGTACGCCCGTTCCGTGAGCGTTTTTTAATATTTTCAGATGGTTTTTAAATGTTTTCAGCAAATAAATCTCAATTATTATAATTTTTAACTTCAATTATAATTAATTAAGGGGATTATCTATGAATGTTCTTATTTTTCCTATTTAAAATCGCTAATTTTTGACTGCGTACTCACTACCCAACACCGGAGCAGGCGTATTATTTTTATCACCGTAAGGGAAGGGTTAAAAATACAGACTCTCTTCAAGAGATTTCCAATTCAAGATTTGAACCCACAACTATTGTCAAACTAAAAATCTTTGAAAAATAAAGTTATTTATAAGTGTCCATATATAATCATAAATTTTGATTAGTAGTCGTCAAGTGCTTTCTAAAGCTGCATACGCCATTCATTAACTAGAAATTCCATAAACCTCGAGTTAAAACTATGACAATTGAACTTTGAATATTTTATGGAGCTCTTGACATTGACAACATTGCCTGATAGAGGGAAATAAACGGACTTGTTGGTGCTGTAATAATACTTGATTATTCTTACAATTTTCTTGAGGTTGTTTCCAAACTTCCTCCAGGCTCACACGACAACATCCATTGTTCTGTCGTAGTTATCGAGCAACCAACTTTTCCTGGAATTAATATATAGTTAAACTACATAAGATCCGTGTGGATACTTGATGAACATTTTAAAACTTTTCTTGTACCCGTGTAAACTTGTTTTGAAGACAATTTTTAACGACTCGAGAATTTCTATTGATGTTACGTAATAATTGATTAGTTTACACAGATTTTATAACTTATTATTACAATTTAATCAGTTAAACTAAAACACTGTTTTATTCCCTTAAAACAAAAGTATTATCCTACCGGTTTCAATACACACATCTTATTATCAGGGAAACTCAAACATAGCTGAATTATTCTTGGGCTGGCATCGGCAGACTAGACGCTTCTTATGGTAAAAATTGGACTGACAGCTGAAGGTAAGAGGAAGGCAGTTGATGACTTCAGCAAGCTGCAGTGTTGACCAGAGGCTTTGCCTAATATACTGACTTTGATATTTCCCTATTAGAAATCCCCCAGTTCGAAATTTACCATGAAAAGTTCGATTTCTAACCGTTAAATGTGTCTAGACTGGCGATGCCAGCCCAATCATAATCGAGTCTTGTCTGAACTCCCGTAATAATGAGATGTAAACCTTGAAACCAATACTGTTATATTAAAAGAAATAAACATTATTTTAGTTAAATAAATTAAAATGTATTTTAACATATACAGTGTGAACACCTTAAATATAAATAATTTATTGTTATCTTATTAATTTTCTTGTTCGTCTTTGTTATTTTTTTACTAATTTTATTAAACTTCTTATAAAATAAAATAGCTCAACTAAATTTTAACTAAATGATAATATAAAATAAATAATCAAGCATATTATTTCATTGATAATTAGCTCATGCGAATTGGGATTTCTTTGCCATTCAAACTCTCAAAATTGAATCCAAAACAGTGGTGTAAATTAAATTATGGCACGTGATTCATCTGGGAATATGACCCTCACTAGTCCATCGGATATTAAAGGGATTAATTAAGTTATCTGCTAATCTGATGTAATTAAAATCCATTCAGAGGCTGTCAACGAGGGCGATGATAGTCTTCATCGATCAGATGTTATTTTGAATAGAACAGATCAGTATTGCCCAAAGTGTGGCGGCTATTGGCATAGATTGGTTGGTAAAAAAAAAATTCTCGTCAGAATAGATTTTTTTTTACCGGACCTTTTTAAATTAATTTTGCCTTTTTAATAAAACTAAGATTTTTACAACAATTTATTTAATTGTGACAAGTAAATTTATATATTCAAATTCAATGTATGTATACTCGTATATTACAAAATATTATCAAATTTAGCCAAGTAAACTAACGTAACTGTGGAACACATATTTTATAGTGGTAAAGTATGAAGATCTATTATATATGCCTACCCTGCAAGAGAGATTTCTTGATAAGACACAGTTTGTCCAATGGGAAAGGTGACTGATGAGAAATGAAATAAAAGCTATTGTTTATTTAAAGTTTTAATTACTTTTCATTCAGAATACACTCCTTGTCAGTCAATACAATACTGGAAACGGTTGTAAAATTTTCTGAAGTACTCCTGAAACTCGTTCTTCGGGATTGCTTCCAAAATCACCGTTGAACACTTCTGAATGTCTGAAATCGTGTTGAACTACTTTCCTATCATGTAAGTGGCTCATACTGAAAGCTGACCATGTATATGTAGAACAAGAAAAATTAGATTTCTCGAAAATTTTATAAAAAATTAGCTCACTTGTAGCACGAAATGCAAATTACTTTGCAGAATCGAATATTTTCACATATTGATGCAGTGACAATCAACTCCAGAGGCAAAGTTTTATCCTTATATGTTTTATTTATATTAAATTATTTATATATTATTTATAGTTAAGGCATTAACATTGTGGAGGTTTAAAAACATTGTAATTTGTTTAATTAAACACTGTTTTTCCACTTTTTGTAACGGTATAACCCAACCGGTTTCAAGGCTTTCACCTCATCTTCAGGGGAGCACAAACAAGGCTTGTTTCTACTTGCCTTGAAACCGGTAGGGTTATGCCGTTACAAAAAGTGGAATAAACAGTGTCTGATAAAACGAATTACATTAAGTTATTTTACCCAAAATATGCTCACCGTGCCGAACTTCTCACGGTGTGTAACTATAGAAGCCTCGAAACACGAAGGCAAGAATCCATTGCGATATTCCTAATAAAGGTTTTCCAAGGTTCATTTAACTGTCCCGCGATTCTAGAAGCACTAAGTTTATATGTACCCAATAAATATAGCCGTGCAAGGAATCACCCTCTGTTCTACATACCAACTTACAGGACGAATATCATGGCTAAACACTCAGCCATGCGTGGTATAGAGATATTGAACCAATTGAATGACACTGTTGATATATTCTCGGTACCGCCTAGCAGTATGAGAAGAATCCTGGCTTATATTATTTCTAACGAATAAGTTAACGCTAGAAGCAAACGCTCTTTGTGTAACAGGAGAAATCCGTGCAAAGAGGATTAAAAAAATATATATATATATTGATACGTATCTCACGCATATTTCAAATATATCTACATTCATAAGATCGCACCTATTGTCCAATCATATTTTTATGGTATTTTTATTCCACGACTTGCATTGTAATGATGTTTAGACAATCTTTCATCGTCCATTTGTTATTAATGCCCATACAAATTCACCTTACTTAACATATTAGATATTATTTCACATTGATGTGCATTCATTCAGGCATATCTCGACATTTGTTGGTTCTAGTTCGTTTTTTTATTCTACATGTGCAAGGGTGTGGGCTGAAAAACATCTGGTGTCCCCATGGCTGGGCTCCTATATTGGTGGGGTGAATCTTGGCCGAGGGGATGTTATTAGATGAGCCCAGAACTTTTGATAGCTTCTGTCTTTAATGTATTTTCTACAATTTATGTGTTTTTTTAAGAGTATTTAAATATATTATGTACATACTATGTTGCTATCAATAAACGTATATTTACATAAAAGGAAAAAATAAGTAAATTAAAAAACTTATTTTATATTTTTGCGTTCACCACAGGTTTAATTTAGGTTCACAACTAGTTTCGAAGACCACCGTCTTCTTCGTCAGGTGAATATAAACTAAGTTGCTAAAATATATTCTGTACAAGTGTAAATAACCTAATATAAAAGAGGTGAGGTAGGGGAGTGAAGTGGGGAGAGATGTAATACAATGGTGAATGGGGCGGGGGAAAAGATGTGAAAGTGGATGGGAATCTTTAAGACAGGGGGGGGGGGGGATTTTAAATTGGGAATATATTAAGCAGAGGGCTATTAATTATAAAAATTAGTTTGGGTATTGATGATATTTAGACTTAATTTTATAGATTTTTTAAAGTGGTCTTCGAAACTAGTTGTGAACCTAAATTAAACCTGTGGTGAACACAAAAATATAAAATAAGTTTTTTATTTAACTTATTTTTTTTTTATGTAAAAAATGGCACCACAACGTGAAACTATAGTCTTTTCGAAGATTCATGAAAAAAACTATATTTATTTATTTATTTTACTTTCTTTCCTATCGTAAGTCACCGTTCATTATCCTCAGTGAGATACAGGCAAAAGCCTAGTTTACTGGGGATACGACAAATGAAAGGCAACAAACCCAGATCCATTAAAATTGTATGTCCAAATCAAATTATCTGTGGTTTTTCTCAAATTGTGTATATTTCTTGTCATGTGTAATAATAAATAAATAAATAAATAAATAAAATAAATTAAATTATCTTTCTCATTTTCCATGATCTATATATTACTGCAAAATCAAAATCGTTTAACTCACTATTCACCTAAATATCGCATTTATTTCTTTCGATATTTCCAGTCACCGTGAGTTTCGATTTTCCAACATTAATTCTCAGTTATTTTTCTTCACATTCCTTATTCAGGATACTCTGCTGTAATTCATTCAATTATTATTTATCTCTGACTTTGTTATACGAGTACTTGATTGATGTGCTATCCATTTATATTTAAGAGAAAAAATAAACATTCGCAAAACAATGATTCAATAAACAAGAAATGGATTATGTTATGGACCTAAACTACGGAATAATATGATTAGGGATGAATGTGAACTTAAGGCTGATGTGTTAAGTAAGATGAAGAAGACCACGCTGAGATGGTTTGGGCATGTGAAACGAACGCATCAAGAAAAACTAACTAAACAAATATATGGTACAAATGTAAGTGGAAGGTTTGGTAGATGTAGACCAAGGAAAATATGGTTTTGAAGGAATTGTTCTAGTATGAAAATACGTGTGAGCCAAATGCAATGGTGTATACGAGTAGATGAAGATATATGTGTGTTTTTGTTATTTATTTATTTTTTCAAAACAGGCTTAGCCCAATTACTTTGAAAAATGCAAGACATTAAAAAAGAAGAAAAATTACATGGAAAAAAATTTTAAAAGTTATATAAAATAAAAAATAATGCATATGTATACAAACGAGTATATACACACAAACATATGTTACATATATATTCAGTCACTTAAGTATGTTGATAAGTGCTTCCTAACGCGCTTAATCTAAGAAGAAAATTTGCATTTGCTTTTAGTAATGTGAACTTTTAGTGTGAAGCAGTCCCGTTAAGAAGAGTTAAGGCCCTTCCAACAGGCATAGCGGCTGGAAGACCCGTTCTTGCGTATGTTATTGAGAACAGTTCTTGCCGGCGCAGTCTAGTGTAATTGTTAGGAACATTTAACGCTAATCTTTGTAGTAATGCTGGACAGCTCACAACTCCTCGAACGAGTTTGACAATATATACCAGGAGACGCAGATCTCTTCTTACGCTCAAGGAGTTATACCCGAGCATGCCCAGCAGAAACTGCGTAGGATAAAGCCACGGATAGACACCGAACTCACTCATGTAGAGATATCGTAGATATTTTTTTTGTACTTTCTCCACCCTGAGCGAGTTCTGCGCCTCCACCGGGCTCCAAATGCAAGCATTGCTTTCTAGTTTGCTACGGATCAATGAATTAAACAACGTTTTGAGCCCCAATTGGTTTTCAAACGACTTAGAGATTCTCATAACAAATCCTAGAGTTTTATAAGCTGAGATAGAAAATTCTGGCACTCTGACCTCTCTACCTACAATAGTGGGAAAACAGTGTGATGGCATATATTCATTTGAATTACATATCAGCAATCAACTGGACTGCAGAATATACTGCGGTACAAGAGTTGTAAAATTACACCCATTAGTCGAATTCTCCCGTACCCAGATTGCATCAATTGGGTAATGGCTATGCTGCAGACTCTGACATATTTGGTGTTTGTTTATTTAAACCATAAATCCGACACCACAGCGTGACTATAATTGATTTATTTTCGTTGACATTGTTTCTGTCAAACTTTTTAAGATATCTGTAAATATATTGAAGTTTCGATGTGCGTTTTTTTTGTATTCGAGTGGATTGATTGTGCGTATGCAATTTTAATTTAATTTTCTTAGATAGTTTTTTTTCTTTACTTTTGTACACAAGATATTTAAGCACCTTAACCTTGGCCTGTCTCAAATTTGTAATTCATGTTAGGTGGGTGGTATGCATATGCATACTGCTTTTCAAAAAAAATTATATAAGATTTATGTAAATGGTATATAGTTGTAACAACTTGTATGTATGTTCATGCACACTAAAAAATATACAATAATTTAATTATTATTCTTTTAAAGAAAAATGATGAAAAAAAATCGTGTTTGCAATAAAATAAAAACGCTTGTATTTATAATGGTATTTAGCTAAGGAGCTTCTGGGCGTACGTTTTCATAATATTTTAAGGTACGTACATATCATCACGTCATTTCTCTGTCGGGGTAGGCAGAGAGGACATAGTGCCGTATTTTCTTAATATAAGACCCTTCTTTAGCTTTTTACACATCCATACACCTTCCCATATAACCTCTGCGATTTCTCTAACTTTCCATGTTTCCTTCTTTCAGAATACCATTCACTTGATCCAGCCATATGTTCCTCGGTCTTCCTCTCACATTTGCACTGTATATATGTTTCGTTATTATTTCTTCATGCATTCATTCTATATGCCCAAACTATCTCAACTTACTCTTCGTCATCTTACTTAAGCCTTAATTTCACATTAATTCCTTAGTTACTCTTGTTGATTAATTCATGTATATTTCATGCACCTGAAAACATAATACGCGCTTGAAAAAGTTTAAGAACGTCTGTTTCAAATGATTGAATATTTCAGATGATAGGCTAATGGTTAGTTAAACGAGGTAAAGATTATTAGATCTGCTTTTGAAGTTCGTCACTTTGACTTTTCAGTGAAAATGATCGGGGGTAATTGTTGCACCAATGCCTTATTTCTTCAGTCAATTAATAACGAGTATGCTTACCCATTTCATGTAAATTCGCTTTGATCCAAGGATGAATTTGGGAATATTTAATGAAAATATTTCATCCCTTATTTTTTTAAAGCAAGTTTCACTATTTTTGTTTGATCTGCAATTTGTCAAGTATTTAATAGAATTTAACCTCTTTTTAAAATGTAGGTATTTTATATGTAGATATAGATCGTTCAGCCAGAAGACTCATTTTGCACCTGTGTGAGTAACACTTTCTGTATTACACAACTTATGTAGTGTTATTGGTTTTAGAATAACACACGATTGGTTCGCGAAGAGCGCACGTTTGTATTGTTGTTAAAATACTCAGTGATTAGAAAAACACTACCATGTCGGAATTAGAAATGCGATTTTTGTCTAATATAATGCATAATTAAAAAAAATCGAAAGCTTAGAATGTACTTTGCTACAACTTAAAGCCTCTTAGAATTTAGTATCACTCCATCCACTATTATTTTAAAACTTTATTATTTGGCATTGTAATTATGTTATTATGATACATTATTATGTTAAATAATCTTACATTCATTTTATTTTTATGTGCAATCTAATTAAAGCTGACGAACATTTTTACTTTATAAATACTTGTGCTTACAATATATTTAATTTTAATCTCGAAAATTTTCATTATTGTTATTTAATGTTTCCTTAATCAGCCATGCCTAAACAATTAATATGTGAAATAAACTGACTTTCATTTTATTTTTATGATTATTACAATTTAAGCTGACAGCATTTTTAAATTACAAAACGTGTGTGTTCATTTCAATGTGTGAATATAAAATATTATTTTTATATTTTTTTTTGCTTTTTCACTTCATTAAAAAAATTAAGTAACAAGTTTTTGTAAACGCACTGTTTGTTACTCACACTATTGCAAAATGACTCTTCTGGCTGAATGATTTATATATTTTAGTACTGCAAACAGGCTATTTTTTATATTTAATATTATACTAACACATGATATTTTTTTTTCAGATTTCGCCTATCACGAGTTTCTGCAGGGTAAGTTTTCAAATAATTATTTATTTTATTAAATCAAAATATATTTAAACCAATTTTTTAAATATAAAAGTTTAAGCAATATTAAGTAACAAAAATTAAAAAATATATGTTTTCTTTTACTTTTTTGAAATATCTTAATTTTTTTCTACATGAACCCATTTTTACATTAAACGTTTCCATATGCTTAACCTTTCCCTTCCTGTGCTAAAAAAATCCGAGCGTTTCGGTGCTGTGTATTCAATACACATGTTAAAATGAGCGCTTTAAAATCGAAAAAATAAGAATATTCATAGCCAATCGCTTAAATTAATTAAATTTGAAGTCAAAAGGGATAATAATTGAAATTGTATTGCTGAAAACATGAAGAAGAAAAAAACATCGGCCGACGTTCGCAAAATGGGTGAAGAGACCACCTCAAACGGATGCCCGAGAGCTACTGAAGCGAGCGAACTGAGATTATATTTCTTGCTTTCCCATATACCGAAGTAGAGTAAAAGTAAGACGTGAATAGCGTCACTCCTTACCCATAGCGATTTTTAGAATTAATATACCTACGTCACACACTGGCACACGTTTGATTGTAATGGTGAGTTTATTCCCGATTTTCATAAAATATCTTTGATGTGGCCGATTGGTGCTAATTATTATTAATATAATTTTTTTGTTCAATGCGTAAATGTATTACGGAGGAATACCTTAAATCTGAATCCAGAATTTATTATATTCATAGAGATATTAAAGTTTTTAGAAATAATGTGTACTAGTTACACATCACAGGGAAGAAAGGGTTAAAATGCCGCCTCAAGAAGGCGGATTTATTAAAAAAATATATATATATCGTAGTCAAGCATTGTCATATGACTTTTTTTTACGACTTTTTTTGTCAATTGCGAGATTTTACAGGGCAAAACTTACCTTGTAAAAACCTGGGTGAGATAGCGACACAAAAATAAATAAAATCACAATTTTATTCTGGACCCTTTCAATTATATGAGAATAGTAAAGGGGCCAAATTGTTAAGGAAAATTCTTTGACAAAGTATTGTTTTGATTAACGAACGTTACCATTGATGGCTGAGAAGACTTTCTTTTAGATTTTTTTTTCCGATTCCCATGGATAAATGGGGTCAGTCAATCAATTCAATTGATATCGGATCTCCAGGTGATTTCTACTGATTCAATTCAATTTTCCTCCGCTTTCTATTGCCACCGGAATTGTTTTGTGATAGAATATTTCATAAACGAAAAATTTCTTTTTATATTCAGGATCCATAACATAGATGTTAAACCTTCAAACGTTACTCAGTATTCGGTTTATTAATTCGTATAAAGTATAAAACACATTGAATAACTATTAACTTTTTTTATTAAATGCCATCTTTAAATGTTCTCGTTAAATATTATAAAAAAACTGTAAAAACGGTTTTGACTGGACCTACTATATACTTAAGTATAAAATTAGCAGCAGAAACGGCAAATATTTTATTCGAGCATCCTTGAGAAGACTTCGCTCTCCAAACGGCGCTATATATTGGGTGTTAACATAAGTTGTGCCCGTTTTTTTACAATTTAAAAATGAGCATCAAAAGTAAAACCAAATGGTAAAGGTTATACGTCATTCGAAAGAAAATTTTCTGCTCCACAAGATATTGTGTTTGCTTTTACGTTACATATGTTATTTTATTTGATTACAAGCCTTCAAAATGGAATGTCAAGTAGACGAAAGTGAATATTTTTTAAACCTCTAGTGGACTTCGATGAGGACCGCTTAAACCATATTATTCATGGAGATCCCCTTCAAACTACCGTAGAATTGGCTAAGCAGATGAATTGTAGACACATGACTGTATACCGCCATCTTAAATCAATGGTAAAAGTCCAGAAGTTCGGCGCTTGAGTTCCACATGTTTTGAGTGACAACAACAAAAATCAACGTTCGACAATTTCTGCTGGTTTGCTCGCACGTCATCGAGCTACGCATGGTCACAAGCAAAGATGCCTTTACCGCAGCATTATTGGTGATGAAAAATGGTTTGAAAATGGTGATGAAAAATGTTTGAAGGGGATCTTCATGAATAATATGGTTTAAGTGGTCCTCATCGAAGTCCACTGGTCGTTCGGAACGCTCCATATCTTTCAGGTCGAAATTACCGTCTTTGAAAGGAAAAAACCATCGACGAGCTGTCATTTTATTCATAACATCTTCACCGTACACTTCGCAAATATCGCAAGCAGCTTTGGCAGCTTTAATCCCCTTGATTGAACGCGAACAGAAGGAGATGTCGAAAATGCTCACTTTCGTCTACTTGATATTCCATTTTAAAGGCTTGTAATCAAATAAAATAAAATATGTACCGTAAAAGCAAACACAATTTCTCATAGAGCAGAAAATTTTCTTTCGAATGACGTATAATTTTTACCATTTTGTTTTACTTTTGATGCTCGTTTTTAAATTTGGAAAAAAACGGACAAAATTTATGTTAACACCTAATAAATTGTCGCTGTTATTATTATTATCATTGTCGTTGCTGGGTATCTAACGTCAATGTAGTTGGAAAGCGAAGCTGTGCCTTGGAATTTACGTTTATTTCTTCCTTTCTTCTCTTCAAGTGAGTGAGGCGTTGCACACCAGCAACTCACCAGCTTCATAGCTGTACTGGATCTGATGGCACACTGAACTGAGACGATCGGAACACACCGGCATATTTTTTTCCTCTTTTAGATATAATAGATAGATATAACCAAAGTCATAAGTTCCCTTATACCTGCGAGTACTTGACGCAAAAAATGCCTGTTTCATTTGAGGGTAGTAGAACTGCGCGGGTCTCGAACCGACGACCTTCCGCACTGAAGTGCTGAGTGTTACCCCGCGGCCATGCACCTTTATTATCATAATAAAGACCTTGAACTTTTATACAACAAAATTGAATATCATATTATCTTATAAAAATATTTGACTTTATTTTTGTGGAACTCAATATAAGAGTAATCAACCATAAATGACTTTTTTATTCCACGAATTTTATTAATCCCCTCTACATGTGTTTAAATATCCTATCCCAATGATAATTTTACCTGAAGAGAGCTTTGAGATAGAGGTAGGAACCACATGTAGTGGATTTTAATGCAATTAGTGGAATAACAAATTAATTTATGGTTAAATGCCATATTATTTATTTATAACCGTGAAAACCTATTCATAACCATAAAAAAAACTATTCATAGTCGCAATAAACTATTCGTTGCCGCAAAAAAACTATTCGGCGCCGCCAAACAACAGTTCACAGCCGCAAAAAAAAACAAAGTTTTCTTCAACTTTTCCTCAGCTTGTCGTTAAAATCAACAATAACAGACAGAAAGTATTAGAGTACACAAACCATCCCCAATGGAGGCACAAATAATTAAATTCATACCCAGGGGTGGTAAAGAGATAAAAAAATTCACAAAATTAAATGTCTCCCTCGTTCTTGTGTTTTTTATCTCACGTTTCAACTGTTCAAGTATTAAAAAATCTAATTTGGTTTTGTATTTAAAAAAATGAATATTTTTTTTTAAGAATGTTATCGTAACACAATGTTCCGATCAGGGTATATAAAGAGAACAGATCTCTACTTCTTTCTGTCCCAGCATATCTTTCGCTTTTATCATTTCCATGTGCCTTATCATACACAATCTTTAAATGTTTCATTTTTATTTCTTTCAATATTTTATATATTTTTTCTATACTGTTCGATTATATTTTTTAAGTTTAAATTTCTTCGTTGTATTTAATTACCTTTACGGCGTATGCAGTGAAATCTGGCGGATTTTTTGCGTGTAACAATATCTTCCAGCCAACCAGAAAGTGGTCACAGATGGTCACATTTGTTAAATCCAGACTAGATTTTTTTTTTAATCGGATACTTAACAACTTTACTATATGCAAGTCACAGGTGGACGTAAAAAATACTGAAAGGATCCGAATAAACGCTGAAGAAATCGCCGAGAAGGCTACATTGATTGACAATATACGAGAGGATATGGAAGGGAGTAATAATAACAAACGAATGTGAACTTGAGGCTGATGAGTTTGTTTTTATTTATTTAATTAATTTACGACACGACAGTGTCTTTTATGTATACCTTAATGCACATATGACAAATAATACAAGAACTTAAAATTGTAAAAGCTCTCTGAAATTGTTTGAGAATGTAGAACAAATTGTAAAAGCTCTCTGAAATTGTTTGAGAATGTAGAACAAATTGTAAAAGCCTTCTGAAATTGTTTGAGAATGCAGAACAAATTAATGAAAATAGGCTCAAAAAACAAATATACAATGCAAATGTGAGTGAAAGACGTGGTAGAGGAAGACCAAGGAAAGTATGATTGGATTAAGACGAATATTTTAAAAGACGGAAATGTAAAAAGTCAAGTGATTCGAAGAAGTTGTATAAAGAGGCGTAATTTATATGTCGCGATAGGAAAATCTGGTGTTCTCTCATTTTTGTATACCCAAATAGGCAAACAGCGTTGTGGTATAAATTTAAATGTTTTATTATTATAATTAACTTTCGTATTCTAATATGCAACTCCACAAAGTCTATTTTTTTTAATATAAATAATATTGGCATCATTAGCATCCTTATACACCCAAATACTATGTGGAAAATGTTATGTTTGAGGGGAGTAGTACAGCGTGGTATTCGATTAGACGATGATGATCTACTGCATAGAGGTCCAGTGCATAATCGTGTTGCTCATGGCTGAGAATTATAGCTCACTGATGGTCTGGAACTGAGGAGATGATTTTTAGTACGTGAAAAGCAAAACAATCGACACCATATCTCAAAAAGATCCAGGAAAGAGGTATTCTTACCTTAGCGTGCATGTCTACATTGCATATGTATTATTGAAGGAAAACAATTTAGGCATCGATCGGAGCGTAGTTGTTATTACGACAGGAGTTTGAGTGCTTGGCCTTGCAAGAGGAATGACTTGTAGAAAAGGTTGGTGTGAGTTCTTGAGTGTGGTGTTTTTTGTTGTTTTATATATGTATATTTTTTTATGATTATGTGCAGTATATTATGGGATGAACGTTTTGGTATGTCTGGAGTGAGGAACTATGAGAAGTTGGATTTTGCGTGATGTATACATATGTAATTGAGTGTCACTGTTTGTCAGGTTGATGAGAATGTGCAACGGGGTTTTATATAATCGAAAATCGGAAAAAAGTATCGATTTATTTTTTCATGCTATATGTCCTCAGTAAGATACAGGCAAAAACCTAGTTTACTAAGGACACCACAAATGAAAGGCAACAAACCCAGATTCATTAAAATTGTGTGCAAATGAAATTACCTGTGGTTTTTTTGCAAATTATGTATTGGGTGTTAACATAAGTTGTATTCGTTTTTTTCCAATTTAAAAAGGAGCACCAAAAGTAAAACAAATTTTCCCATTGATTTAAGATGGCGGTATACATTCATGTGACTACAATTCATCTGTTCAGCCAATTCTACGCTGGTTTGAAGGGGATATTTATGAATAATATGGTTTAAGTTGTCTTCATCGAAGTCCACTGGTCGTCCGGAACACTCCATGTCTTTTAGGTCGAATTTACCGTATTTGAAATGCAAAAACTTATGTTAACACCTAATATATTTATTGTCATGTGGAAAATAAATAAATAACTTGATTAATCTGGGGTGGATTGTTATAATAATTGCTCGACTTATACCGTTTTTTTTTCTACTATAGAACACTGCTCACATGTCAATATTAAAGTCTACATGTTATTGATTTTTTTTATCGTTGTATCAAAAATGTCATTTGACTGTTGAAATAAAATATACAAGTTGAACGTAAAAATAGGAAAGTACCGGTTGTGGTCATAAAATTGTGTACTGCGCATCTGCAAATGTTCTGAAAAACATTTGTTAAGAAAATCATAGAAAATTTACCAGAGTAAGTATAATTACTTAGAAACGTTTGTAGATCTTCCGATATGTGATAATAACATTCATCTTTCCAACCAGAGTTCTCATAAGACGAATTTTGGTTTTGAGACGTTAAAACTGATGTTGACACATCTTAGTAAATTTGTCTATTGCATATTTCGCCATACCAATGTATCTGAGAATTCGTTCCGATTAACAACTTGCATTTTTTTTTAGGTTGATAAATATGTTATGTCAAACTGTTCATAGTCTCGAAGCAATGTGCTTCTTGTCAGCTGATAATATCGATCAAAATAAGTTTTTTGTCCTTGCTTTTTGTATAAATTTCAAGACATAATAGCTTGATATTATAACTCAATTAAAAAATTCTGCCTTTTCATCCTCGTTATTGGTGATTTTAATTTTAAACTAAACAAAATGATAATTAAAAACGTTTACGGATCATTTTTCATTCTTTCACATAAATAATATTTTACTAATGTACATTAACCATTAAAAATGGCGTCCAGGGAAAAAACAAAGGATAATCAATATTTCGGTCCCTTCAGCTTAAAATTCCTTCACTGCCTCCCACAGGAGCAAACAAAATATGGGATAATGTGTTTGAGCGTATGAAACTAATTAAGATGGATGACTTTGGAATATTTTGTCATTTAGGAAGGGTAGCAAATTGATTTTAAGTAAATATTTTATTAAAATAAAATATTAGTTAGTTTTGTGGACATAATATCAAATTATTTTTATCCTAATTGATTGAGTATATATATCCTAATTACACCCTATGACGCAAACCCAATTCGGTCAGAAAACATTATTTTAAAATAAGCTCTGTATTAAAAACATATCATAGTAAAGAAAAATAAGAAGACGACCTTCGTGGTGATCTTGTTGGTAAAACGCCAGTATTCTGACCAGGGGACTGAGGGGTCGATTTCTGTTGGAACCCAGATTTGAGTATTTTAGAGAAAAACTGTTATACATCACCACCACATTATATTCCTATTGGAATATGTACAAAAAACAGATCTTCACTTCATTCTTTTCTAGCACACATATTTAGCTATTTTGTATCCATAGCACTCGTCATTTATATCTTCTCTTACAAAGGCTTTCTCTCCCACTATTCCTTATACATGTATCAGAATTTGGTCATGTAACATCTTCCAAATCTTCTCAAACTTATCATACCTTCTATAATATTTATATTGATTATGATGAGAGTTTGCAACATGGTATTTTATAATCAACAATCGAAATAAAAACACCATCAATTTGTTATTCCATGTTATATCTTCTCAGTAAGATACAGGAAAAGCCTAGTTTGCTAGGGAAACGACAGATGAAAAGCAACAAACTCAAGTCCATATAATTTCTGTGTCCTCTTTAAATAACCTGTTATAATTTTTTTTTCATAAATTAAGTAGTTATAAATTATTTTGTCACGCATAAATAAATTAAAAATATATGGTCAAATAATTTGAAGAATCTTTAATTTATTTTAAACATTGTGTCTTCTTTCAATATTCATTCCTTTCTTCTCATTCCTTTTCCTGTCATATATAGCATCATCCTGTCGTGTAGTTCATGACTGAGCATCGTAACTCCCATGACAGTCTCTACCTACTCACATTAATCCATCTCTGCACTCCGCGGGATAGTGGTTAATGATAGTCTTCTTACATCCCTTACTTAGTCAGTTCAACGTATTGGGACTTTTCCTCTTGTACGTCGTCGTTCCGCGCTTTTAGGTACCACAAATCTCTCTAAACCTTGGCCACTACCAATAACAATAAGAATAATTAAAATACAACAAATAATTTGTGTCTGTCTGGAGGGATGAAGTGTGAGGAGTTTGATTTTGCGTGATGTATACATATGTAATTGTGTGTCACTGTTTGTCAGGTTGATGAGAATGTGCAACGGGGTTTTATATAATCGAAAATCGGAAAGAAGTATCGATTTACTTTTTCATGCTACTATATGTCTTCAGTGAGATACAGGCAAAAGCCTAGTTTACTGGAGACATGACAAATAAAAGGCAACAAACCCAGACATATTAAATTTATGTGTTCAAATTAAATTACCTGTTGTTTTTTTTCGCAAATTATGTATATTTCTTGTTATGTATAAAATACATAGAATAAATTGTATTTTATACATAACAAGAAATATACATAGTTGCGTAAAACGTGTAAAAATGGTTTTTTACACGTTTTACGCAACGCTTTTATTTACACTGCATTTATTTTACTGAAAATAAAATTATAAAAGTAATTTAGAACAATTTTTATTATGTCATTTATAAAGCTTTTATTTGTGCAAAATAAACCGTTATTTTTAACGACAGTTAAATCCATATAAAAACATTGATTAAAATCAGAAAAATCGAAGAAAAGTTAAGAGAATAAAATAATAGAAAGCAGAGCCTGCAAACATTTATATTGATACGTATCTTTATCTGTATATCTTTAAAAATATATTTAATAAAAAAACTTATGTGTTGATGGAAAAGAGCACTCTGAGATGGTTTGCGCACGTAGAACGAATAAATAAAGACTTACAAAAAATTAACAATGCACATGTGAGTGGAAGGCGTGGAAGATGGAGAGGAGTGAAGGTATGGTTGAATCAAGTGAATTATATTTTTAAAGAAGACAAAGTAAGAGCCGTAAGAATGGCCAGGGACAGTATCCCCCAAGCAAGCAGACCTCCAGGACGACCTCCCAAAAGATGGAAAGACAGCTGGCAGTCAACGTCACAAGAGGCAAACAATGATGCAGGACCATAACAGGCCTAAAATAAGAAGAATAAGAAGATAAAGTAAGAAGTAAGATGTATCGTGTG
Organism: Odontocerum albicorne; assembly: GCA_949825065.1. Taxonomy (NCBI): domain Eukaryota; kingdom Metazoa; phylum Arthropoda; class Insecta; order Trichoptera; family Odontoceridae; genus Odontocerum; species Odontocerum albicorne. The sequence goes on from OX463855.1 coordinate 4,665,545, forward strand.
CACTATATAACTAGGTGTGTGGAAGTGACAAATGTGCGTGCCGTGATAAGAAAGTCTGGCTATCAGGGAAGTGACGTGATGGTATATATGTATGTTAAACTGCAGAAAACTTATAAATGGATATTGAACAGCAATGAAATCCTAAGCATCTTTTGATTGTTTATATAACCACACAAGTTTTTACTTAGATTATAGTGTGATGAATATTTAAGAGTCTTCTCAGAAGGGATGACCTTTTCATTTTCCTGGATATATAAACAACCTTAATTTTTCTTACCCTTAAAGAAATATTATTCCAAGGTATAGGCAAGTCACAGAAATTACGCTGAATTATAAAAAAAAATCTAAAGGTATAAGAAACTCTGATAGCTATGATATTTTATTCGAGTGTCATTGTTAGCTACCTTGTGGATGAAAAACTCATGTATATGTATTGGTTTATAGTGTGCAAGTTGTTGCGCTTCAGAAAATACAGTCTTGACGGATCACATCTTAAGTTATAATGGCAAGGAGATCAAAGTTCCGAGATAATCAGTAGGTTTGATCTGATATAGTCGGTCATTAGACAAAACTTTAGATAGCGCTATTTTTGTTTTGCTTATAAGTACTATAAGCTTTTATGATTCGCAGTATATAAATTACAGAAAAATACAAGTTCATATGTTAAATGGTCTACGAGTAAAACTCGTCCCATCTGGAATTGAACTCGAGACCTCAGGATAGAAGACAACCTTCTTACCGAGAAAGCCAAAGAATCGTCGTAAAAATATTTTAATAAATTTTCAACACACTTAACGATATACAATCAGAATTATAGATAGAATGAAATAAAAACATTTTATAAAATTCGACTCTATAAGCTGAAACTCAATTTCAAACTTGATTAATATTGAACTTTTACTTACTTTGTGCTTTCAAAATAAAGCCTCCGACTCGAACGTTTCAGAACTTGGAAACGTCACCTCTGTCAGAAAGAGGCTTAAGTATTCTAGTGACATACGTTCTCTAAGAGGCTTACGGGTATAAAAAACGATCAAAGGTCTCCGAAAGTCTTACCCACATACACGTCATAAAGAAGACCAAAAACATAAGCTACATTTAATTATGTTTCTCATATTTTGGGAAAAAATTCATTAAATTAGACGAGTTTGTATTTTAAATTAGGATACATCGTTTTTTTTTCTGAAACCATAGTAAGCTATACAGCAAAGAAACAAAAATCTTATTTTATTATACGAGCTAAAAATGTCAACCGCTGAAATTTCTAACAAAGTTAAAAAAAACATTTTAACTCAGACTTATTTTTCGTGAAGCTTTTATATATTTAAGTCTCCATTTCGTTACTATCTACTTTAAGGATTTCGAAAGTGTTTTGAGGGACTAGTTTTTTAAACAATTAACCGTGGACAGGTACAACGTAATTAAGAAGTTTTTGACATCAGTAAAATTACTCTTTGTAATTGAGAGCATCTCGAGACACCAACAAAAATAAATCAGTAAGGATGCTGGAATTAGGTAGATCTAATGAGGAATGTGTGGTTTATATAAAAACAGCAATAAAATTTTACCGCTTAATAAAAATGTAACATGTTAAATGAATTAAGGAGAATTATTTATTAAAATATCAATATTAAACGCAGGCCATGGTTACTCGATTAGATCAGAAGGACAACAAATAGGGGTTTTGAAAATAAACAACGTGTGTGACAGCAGAACAGTGCGAGAGATATTTTTTAAAACTTGTGATGGATGAAATAGGGACATGAGACACTCAGTAATGTGTGGTCAGTTGAAAAACATGTAAAAACTATATCATCATCATCATCATCATCATTGTCAACCAGGGTCGATCCACTGCTGGATGAAGGTCTCCCCAAGTTGACTCCAAACAGTTCGGTCCTTTGCTCGCCTATGCCACGTGATGCTGCCATGCTTCTTGATTTCGTCCATCTAGCGTACCTTCGGTCTTCTTCTAGGCCTCTTTATGCCTCTCGGGTACCATTGGATTATTTCGGATGTCCGTCGGGAGTCATTCTGGCTACGTGTCCGGCCCATTGCCACTTCATTCTTTTGCACACCTTTATAACGTCTTCTACCTTTGTTATATTGCGAATCCAGGTGTTTCGTTTACGGTCTCTTTTAGTATATCCCAACATGCATCTTTCCATGCCCCTTTGTGCGGTCTGGAGCTTTTGTGTGTTCTTTACTGTGAGCGTCCATGTCTCGCAGCCATACGTAAGTACTGGAAGAATGCACATTTAAAAACTATATATTCAATTAAAAATAATAACAATCGAAGGACAATTTTTATAGCGCCGTTTAGGAAGCAGACATTCCTCGAAGGCGCTCTATCTGAGGACTCGAACCCATTTGTCATACTTACTGGGCCACGTAGTTGCGGTCCTCCTAGCTATTCCAACATCAATACAGTTGGAAAGTGAAGCTGTGCCATGGACTTTTATCTTTCTTTCTTTTCTCCTTTTTAAGTGAGTGAGCCGTTGCACACCAACAAATCACCGGCAAAATCGCTGTTCTGGATCCGATGGCACACAAAAGTGACATGATCGGAGCACACCAGAATGTTTTTATTTCTCTTTTTGAAAGAATAAATATGACTGAAGTCATAAGTATCCTTGTATCCCCGAATACTAGGTGTAAAAAATGGCTGTGTCATTCGAGGGAGTAGCACAGCGCGGAGTTCGAACCAGTAACCTTCCGCACGTAAGTTCAATGCATTACCGAGAGGTTATACTCATCCATCGAACTCACTATTATACACAGATTAAAAATATCATTAAAAAATATATATACAAGTTTAGTTTAACAATAGGAAGGCAGTGACTGCGGCCATTAATGTAGACATTCGACTCGTTATGATTATCTAGTTATCCGTGTTTTAATACAAATATTGATTTTTAACATCGTATATCGGATTCTCTATTTAGTTTTTGTGTTTATTTAATACTTTGTGTGTAACTTTTTTTTAAAGTTTTAATTGAAATTGCTCGAGACCTTGCCGCAAAACTTTAAGCCAGTTTGCTAATAAATAATTTTAAACCCCGTATAAAACGTACAATAATAAATTATTATAAATTATAAACTGTCTCAAGTTTCTTCCAAAATAACCAGGTGTACTTTAAAATATCCCAGCGCTATCAATGTTATCAATGTCATTTATTGTTCATGCAGTGAGACTCTGGAATCAGTTACAAACCAATATAAGACTCGCTCCGTCCTTGGCATGCTTTAAGAAGCGACTGAAAACCCTCTTAATTTCTAGTCAGTAAAATAACGTGTTTCATTCCTGATTTTTCTTTTCCTTTCCTCTCCACCATCCCTTCCTTTCCTTTTGATTGATGATATCTCACTTTATATGAAAAATAATGTTCGGGTGATTATCCGTCTTTGTGGGGTTCGTGGGCGGGCATGTGCTCACGTATATGTTTATGGATTTCGTTAGCATGGATAGTCATTTGAATGATTTATGTGACAACGTAACTTGCCTTATTTACGTTTGTCTGGTTGGCTGGAAGAGATTGCCGCCTGGCAATAAGCCTGCCAGATTGTATTTGCAATAAAAGTGTTAAATAAAAATAAATAAATGTTACTGTTCATATCTCATGATTGATGAATATCGACCTCTCTCCACAACATGTTTGACAATAGACAAAAGACTGACCACATTATAACAAATATCCAATATAAAAGTTGTTTGATGAACTTAGGGTATATATTCCTTCGAATGCTGGTTGATAAGCTTGGTAAAATATTTGTGCATTCAATTACACTTTCATCGTTTTTGCGGTAAATTGCGTATTACTACCTATTTGTCAATTTAGCTTAATAATCGATATTCGAATCGGAAATCTCACAGTATAAGACAAACTTTCTACCACTTAACAACGAACATCGTCGAAATAATATTTATATATTTAGTTAACACTTTTATTGCAAATACAATCTGCGGGTTTATTGCTAGGCAATAATCTCTTCCAACCAACGAGACAAAAGTAAATGAAGCTAGCTACGTGGTCGCATAAATCATTCAAATGACTATCCATCCCCACGAAATCCATAAGCACATACGTAAGCATATGCCCACGAACCCCACAAAGACGGACAATCACCCGACCATTTTTTTTTCATATAAAGTGAGATATCATCAATCAAAAGGAAAGGAAGGGGTGGTGGAGAGGAAAGGAAAAGAAAAATCAGAAATGAAACACGTTATTTTACTGACTAGAAATTAAGAGTTTTTTCAGTCGCTTCTTAAAGTATACCAAGGACGGAGCGAGTCTTATATTGGTTTGTAACTGATTCCAGAGTCTCGCTGCATAGACAGTTTAGGACGACGTAAAAAAAGATGAGCGGTGAACTGGAAAGGCCAATAGACAATATCTGTTTCAGCGCTAATCCATGATTGGAAAGACGCTCTAAATTTTCGTCGAGGTGAGAGGGGGCGGCGGGATAGTTAGGGATGTTATATGTACAATAGCAACAGTATGTGAATTTGGCGTTTATTTCTAACATTCAACCAGTTCAATGCCTTCTGGTAAGAAGTTATATAATCGTACTTATGTAGGTTGAAAATGAATCTTAGACACACATTTTGAAGACGCTGTAATTTTTCCAGCTGTTCCTCTGTAACATCCAAGTAACATACGTTCGCATAGTCCAGAATCGGAAAGAGCAGAGATTGTACGAGTAAAATTTTGGCTATAGTAGGTAAGAATCTTTCATCGAAATGATACTGCCTTGAATAAATATAGATATATTTATTTAATCATCCTGCGTCTTATGTTTCTTTATATGAGTATTTATGTATTATGTACCGGACTGAAAAACTTCTAAACTAATTTCTCTTATATTTTATTGAACGGTTCTAATGAGAAATATCAAATACAACTTTCCAGAGTCTAAATCATAGCAACTCAGGTATATATCAAACCTTTGTTATCCTGTTATACAAATATTTCAAATATGATTTTATATTTGTGTGTGTACAAAGATTGTGGAATAGTAGGTTGCCGCTATTGAGAGGTATCCGCATCAGAGGTTACTGCGTGAGTTCAATGAATCTCGGTGAAGAGCAGGGTGAAGAAAAGAGATTTCTAGTAGAACGGTGAACTTTGAAGAAATACAAACAAAGTATGACCGTTCAGAAAACGAGAATATATTTGCTCCATTTTGCGTTCCTTATGTTTAGCCCATCGCACATCGCAAGCACCTCCCTCGATCAGGCCGCTTATGTAGTCAGTCTACGCTTATTCAACACTTGTCATGCATTTTTTACACCGTTATATGATAATTTCTTCAATTTAAATCCTGTTTATTTTTTGGAAAATCGAATATTGTTCAATATACTTTTTCAAATATAAATTGCGAACCGATAAATGTATTTTATGTTTAGGGGTTTTATAAGGATAGAAACCTTATCAGTTATAAAATTCACGCATAAAGGCATAAATGTGTAAAACCCATAAAAGAAAACAGTATCCTCTAAAACGGATGGGCCATTTAACGCAGAGTGGGGAATTATCGTTACTTTTTAAATATCTGTAATAAATAGGAATAACGTTAAATAAATCAAAAGCAATTTAAGAACGAAGCCTTTCAGATAAGAAGGAAAGATTTTGAAAAATAATCCTAGTTCTTTTTATTTATAATACAACCTGGTGAATATATTTCCAAATGGCAATCTCTTCTAATCAACAAGAAAGATGTAAAATATGGCTTAAATGAAAACCAGACTAGAACCTTTTTTAATAAAATAAAGTATCAATGTGAATCTAATCCCGTTACCGTCTAGTCAAAAGACAGGCGTCTTAACAACTGGACCATGAATATTGTTTCTTATTATATGAATTTTATTTTCAGGTATTAAGTGGTTAAGTTTTGTTTGTTGTTTAATTTCGTAGTTTCATTTCAAATTCACTTAAACGTGGAAAAATACTGAAAAAAGTCAAATAAATGTCGTGAAAATACGTGTACTTAAAATAATATATGGGATAACAATGTTTAACAGAATATGATATGTAGTGATAAAGAAGGAAAAAAGCTATTAAAATGTTCACCATCCCTAGAGTTAAAACCTCTTTTGCCCAAAGGCAATATGCTTATTTGGCTCCCATTACATACAATGGCGTGCCGACTTCAATAAAAGTAAAGGTAGGAAAACCATTTAGACAGTCGATCGGAGCGTGGTTGTTATTGCGACAGGATTTTGAGTACTTGGGCTTTCAGGATGAATGACGAGTGGAAAGGATTTATGTGAGCTCGTGAGTGTGGGTCTCTTATTATTGTTTTAATTTTGGTTGTTATTGTATTTGTGTTTCTGTGTGTTTTTCTTTTTTTTGTTTTGAATTTGTTTTGATTTTTATTCTTATGATTGTGTGCAGTATATTGTGGGATGAATATTTTTGGTCTTTCTGGAGCGATAACGTGTTAGGAATTGAGTTTCGCAGGGTGTTTCCAGTTGTAGTTGAGTGTCACTGTTTGTCAGGTTGATGAGCGCGTGCAACGGGGTTTTTTGTGTTATCAAAAATGGGAAAGAAGTATCGATTTATTTTTTCATGCTAAATATCCTCAGTGAGATACAGGCAAAAGCCTAGTTTACTGGGGATACGACAAATGAAAGGCAACAAACCCAGATCCATTAAAATTATATGTCCAAATCAAATTACCTGTTGTTTTTTCTCAAATTGTGTATATTTCTTGTCATGTGTAATAAAAAAAAAATATATATAAAGTGCAAATATAAGTGGGATTATAGAGGAAGACCGAGAGAATATGGTCGATCAAGGTAATGATATTTTGAAAGAAGGAAAATTTAAAAGGAAGAGAAATGGTAAGAGCTGTATAAAAGATAGTTGGATGTGGAAAAAAGGCAAAATATGCGTATCGATTAGAAAAATCTGTCGTTCTGTCATCTACCTACCCAAACAAGGAAACGGCGTGATTGTATGAATTTATGCATGATATATCAAGATTTTTAAAACACTTTTATCATATTATTTTTTTTAAATAGTTGTCAAAGAATGAAATAGATTAAAATAAAATTCCCTTTCGATTTAAAAATAAACTTTAGGCTCCTTCTTAGAAAAGCTTTTAAAAGAACTTTCAATAAAATTTTCGTAATCCATGATCAAGGACGCTTTTAAAGTGTTATTTATTAACTAAAGTATATTTTTTGATCAAGTGTCAAAGTGGTATTCTCAAGTAAACCCGATTTGTTTTATTTATCATTTTTTTATAAAAAAAGTTGTTTGTATTGTCATGTGACAATATGTTCCAACCAACCATAAACATGTGTAATAAGCTGTTTTTTATCCACTGCACGGATTTCTCATGTTGGTAGAAACTAAACATGAACCTTTTTTTTTTAAATATGTGTACTCCAGTGGTTCTAAAGGCCCGATTGATGGGGCCAAAGACAATATTATCCCCTAACCATGATAATCAATGTGGCCAACACTAGTTCGAATGAAGCTCACTTTACGAATAAATAAAAAACTATAAATAAAATTAAAATATTCCAAGAATTTATTTTAACGGTAATTGGCACTTTTCACATAATTATATTTTATTTTATAATACTTTTATTGCATACAGTACAACCTGGTAAATTAATTGCTATTTTTAACCTGTTCACCGCGTTAAAAATCAAATTCCACGAATCCTGTGCGCGGCACAATTTCAGCGTTTTTTAATTTCTAAGTTTAAACACATATTTTGTTTAGAACCACTGATATTTGATTACAACACCAAGTAAACATGACACTTAAGTAATTTTCTGATAATAAATAATAGTCATTACTCTTAAGGAGACTCATTAAATATAGGAGATAAACTTAACATTACGTAAAATAAACAAAGGAATGCTACGATCAAATCAATGCTTCATGACACTCACCCAATCAAATGCATATAGCACTAGTAATGTTTATTTACGTAAGAGAGACTTAGTTATGTTTATTAACCTAAGAGAGACTCATCGCAGGACTCGATCCGCGCGACAGGTCGTTAATGCTGGAAATATTGAGAAACCAAAAAAATTCGGCGCTCTGTTTATTCAACAATATCTCATAAACTAACATATTATTTGACAAGGTTTTCCGAGATGTCGCTAGAATAAAGATTATTTTAAATTTTAGTTCAATTTTTATTCCGGTTTTGTGTCATTTTTTTTAAGTATTTGTGATTTGAAACTTGGGTTGTCGTCAGATTATAGGCGTTTGTGCTCCCCGCGGGGAACACGTTAAATATCTTCCAACCAACAAAGTGAAGTTAAAATCAAGCTAGAATCCTTTTAAAAAAATCGAGTACCAATGGGAATCTTAAAAAACGCGTGTCTTACCAATGTGCTATAGAGGATGTCAATCTAGGATAAATATTTGCCATTGTTTCTTCTTCAGCGTTGTTTTTTTATCGATGTCGATGGGCGCTTCCATGAAAACGTTATTTATATTGAAAAGAAACTTTTACAAGACCTTCTAACGATTTTTTTTACAGTTGAACTTTGAAAACATAGACTAACATACCCCACGTGATTTTGCAGGCTCGACTGATTAACCAATTACTTTCATGACTTTCAAGAGAAGACTATTTATCTTTAATTTCATGTCAGTCCCCTCCAGAAGTCCTTACTTATTTCATAAATTGATAATATATTTTCTGGCGCTATTTATACGAGTAATATTCATGAACATTGCATACGTTTAAAAAAAATCATGTAGGCTCAAAGAGATTCATATATGCAATAAGTCCACCTGATTGTTTTATGATGAAGGGTTACATAAATAAATAAAGCTTGTGCTTATGCTAAAGAGATTCATTTATGCAATAAGTCCACCTGATTGTTTAATAATGAAAGGTTACATAAATTAATAAAGCTTGTGCTTATGCTTAAGAGATTCATTTATGCAATAAGTCCACCTGATTGTTTTATAATGAAAGGTTACATAAATTAATAAAGCTTGTGCTTATGCTAAAAAGATTCATATATGCAATAAGTCCACCTGATTGTCTTATGATGAAGGGTTACACAAATAAATAAAGCTTGTGCTTATGCTAAAGAGATTCATTTATGAAATAAGTCCACCTGATTGTTTTATTATGAAGGGTTATATAAATTAAAAAAGCTTGTTCATCAATTAGAACATCATATTTTATTTATTTATATCTAATTTATTGGAAAAGATTTCTATGTAGCAAATGAGATTATTTTACAATTAAATAATAAATGAAAACTTCTTCTTTTTCTTAAACTTTCTATAGACTCAAGAGTCTGTTACTGCAGGATTGTCCTCCTGTGATGCTGAGCTCCAGCTATCTCTCCATCGTTTCGGGGGTCTCCCTGGTGGACGCCGTCCATCCGGTACCCCGTGCAGAGCTATGTATGGAATTCTTGTGGAATTCATTCTCTGTACATGTTGGTACCAGTATCGTCGACGCTATCGTCCCCAATGAAAACAAACTTCTATAAATAAGTTTTTTTTTTTGTAACGTTTCAACTTTTTAAAGTACTTTGTTTTTTGATAAGGGAAACAAAACGTGAACTTTGAACCAACAGTTACGTTTTATAACTCCGAAGGTTATTAAATTGTATTTTATTTTCCATCTCAGCTTTCTATTTCTTAGTATTTTTACTAAGGGATACTTAACGTTTGTTTCCTAACCTAGCAACACGTGCTACCTCGGACAGTTTCCTCGTTACTTTTATATTAAAAATAATGTATTCAATTATTCAAAAAATTTACCAAAACATTAAAAAAATTGTTAGCTATAAAATTGCGATCTTCAGTTAATGGTTGAACCAAAAGAATGAAATTTTGAAAGAAAAAAAACAAATATAAGAAGGCAGGAAAAACGAACGAGCTGTTTAAGAATATGCATAGAACTGTGCAGCAAAATCAATTATGACTTCCGTGGCTATGTTGATAAGAAGTCTATTATTCCAGTCTGGAAGCTGTGGGCTCGTTTGTTTAGGTACCCAGATATTTTCTAAATATTCATGTTTCACTCAAGGTTTGATTTACACCTTTCTGTTTGATTGGTAAAAATCGCGATCACAGTAATAAACCCACCAGGTTGTAATGTATTACAACGAAAGTGTAAATTAATACAATAATATAAAAAATATTTTGATTTTGTTACAACAGCTTCATTAGGTAAATTTCATTTATTTTTTTAACACTTTTTTGCTAATACAATCTGGCGGGCTTATTACCAGGCGACAATCTCTTCCAACCAACCAGACAAAAGTAAATTAAACAAGTTACGTGGTCGCATAAATCATTCAAATGACTATCCATTCCCACGAAATACATAAACGTTTACGTGAGAACATGCCCACGAACTCCATAAAGACGGACAATCATCCAAACATTATTTTTCATATATAGTGAGATATCATCAATCAAAAGGAAAGGAAGGGATGGTGGAGAGGAAAGGAAAAGAAAAATCAAGAATGAAACACGTTATTTTACTGACAAAATAATGATGTCCATGAAATTAAAATGGATTGGAATCGTTAATTTCTTTATTGTCAATTAGTGGGACGTCTGGCGGCGTCAGGAGGCTTTTAAAATTTTATTTATTAACTTAAGTATATGTTTTGATCAAGTGTCAAAGTGGTATTCTCAAGTAATTTCAATTTGTTTCATTGATCATTTTTTTATAAAAAAAGTTGTATGTATTGTCATGTGACAATATGTTCCAACCAACCAGAAATATGTGTAATAAGCTGTTTTTTTATCCACTGCACGGATTTCTCATGTTCGGAAGAAACTAAACATGAACCCTTTTTTTTTAAATATGTGTAATCCAGTGGTTCTAAAGTCCTGATTTATGGTGGTCGCATAAATCATTTAAATGACTATCCATCCCCACGAAATCCATGAACACAGACATGAGCATAAACACTAAGAAAATACATACGAGTAGTTTACAGCGGGAACTGAATCCTTAATCTCTATTTTAGCAGACAGACGTCCCACTAATTGACAATAAAGAAATTAAAAATTCCAATCCATTTTAATTTCATGGACATCATTATTTTGATTTCATCATAATCTGCATATTTATTATTAAACTTCTTCATTTAAAAAGTAGAAGTAATTTATTTTTATGATAAATATCATAATAAAGTAAATTAGTTCAACAGCAAGATTCGAATAAAAAATCACTGTTCTCGTGACAACCGCTTTGCTAATTAAGCAACCGCATCACACCCATGTATTTTTAAATATACCCTACAATTACCCTATGTCGCTTACTGCTTTGCTCTGATCTTTAAAATATTAGTTTAAATTAAAATAAAGAATACAAATAAAATACTAACATTTATCAAAAATGGTAGACATGATTTTTTTTGTTTTCAATTCCCTATTTTTTCAATATAAACAACTTTATACTATCTCGATACAATAAAAAAAACAATTTCAGGAAACATCTTATTACTCTGAATTGTCCTTCTATTGTTCTTTTAAACAAATTTCAATTTCCAATTGACCTGTTTCAATTTACCTGTTAAAGCTTTTAAGGTAAAAGCGAGTCCTTCTCAAACCTTAGCCATCTTGTGAAACTGCTTTAATAATCGACAGATTATCAATATGTTCCCTTTTTACGTTTCACACAATTCATGTTTTTTATTCAAACAGATTTGATTACTGTTGGGATTTGGAATTTAAAATTTTGTAACTTAAACTGAAACTCAGTACCTGATATATAAAGCCTTGTGGTGACATGCTATACAGAATAGAGCTTAATTTGATTTTTGTTTAAATCTTGCTCTAGAACTTATTTACTTTACTATGATATTTGTCATAAAAATAAATTACTTCTACTTTTTAAATGAAGAAGTTAAATAATAAATATGCAGATTATGATGAGATCAAAATATTTATTTATTTATTAAACACTTTTATTGAAAATACAATCTGGCGGGCTTATTGCCAGGCGGCAATCTTTTCCAACCAACCAGGCAAAAGTAAATGAAGCAAGTTACGTGGTCGCATAAATCACTCAAATGACTATCCATCCCCACGAAATTCATAAACATATACGTAAGCACTTGCCCACGAACCCCACAAAGACGGACAATCACCCGAACATTATTTTTCATATCAAGTGAGATGTCATCAATCAAAAATCGTAGTTAAAATCTTAAATTATTGCATTTTTTTCTTTCAAATACTTCATTCTTCCCTTTTTTTCAAATTCTGTTTGCCAAAAAAATTACAAATTTATTAACTTATTGTACAATTGACTTACAAATAACATGACTTTTGAACAATCTTCCTAACTGAATCAGATATGCTTCATAATCATTTTTTAATTAAAAAATTAAAATGCATTTTAAGTTGATTTTGTATTTACGTTATAAACTCCATTTTGAAACGGGATTATCTACAATAACATTTAAAGGTGAAATTAAAAACTACACACAAAAAAAAAACAAAGTTAAGTTGTTGGCTTGGTTTGCTTTAAAAATGCATTATTAAACTGTTTGATAATGATTTTGTAAAACGAAACAGACCTGTTACTAAAGTTTATGTTTATTTTGTAATTTTTTTCACGTTATCGTATTAAATATTGTAATTATTTAAAAATATATATATTTTCCTGAAACTTACCCTTATTCCCCTAACTGCTTACATCATTATCTCTACGTTTCTTGAAATTCCTTTTTGTCTAAGTATTGTTACTTTTACGTTTGATAATCAATTTTATAAATTCAAGACATGGCAATGAATACAGATAATAATTTTAAAACTAAAACTATTGAGTTGAAAAAAAATACTTAAAAAATATATATATCCGCAATATATATTTACATGAAAGTTTAAATAAAGTAAAGAAATAAATATTGTAAATAATATTAAATTATTTATCTCCGACAAGGTAAAGTTTATTTGACCGTGCCCAGATGACAATCGAAAGGAAAAGTTTGAAAAGTCTCGGTCTAGATAAAAGGATTCGTCGAACGATTATTTTGCCCTCCGTAAAATCTTTGTTTCTGTAAAATTGGTTTATTAATTTATAATGCCGTTCCCGAAATTTAATCTCCATCAAATTGTCGAAAGCGGTGCTTCAACACAAAAGATATGAGAGTGGAGGTAAACGGAGAGGTGAATCTTCAGATTAAGTCGAGCTTCGCCGAGACAAATGACATCGTTTAAGTAGAAAGCAACCCTTTATTTTAAATCGAAAACTTTGATCATCCCACATTTTTCAAACATCCCTTATTTTAACACAGTTAGTAAGTTGCTTTTTGGTTTATATTTGTTTACTTATCAATTTGAAAATAAATAATTACAATAATCCAACAACGGTTAGTCAAATGCTACGTTTGGTCAGTGTTATTGCATGGAGTGGAATCATGGACCCTCAAAGTAAGTAGTATGAACCGACTGGAAGCATTAGAATTGTGGATGCACCGGATAATACTACGGATACTCTGGACAGATATGGTCAGCAACATAAGTGTTCTTCAAAGAATTCAAAGTTGATAGAGAGTTGCTGAATAATATTAAAATCCGAAAGGTGTCCTATTTGGTTCATGTACTTAGAGGAGCAAAGTACAAATTACTGCACCTGATCATCCAAGGCAAAATAGAAGGCCGAAGAGGTGTTGGCAGGAGTCAAATCTCCTGGCTCCGCAATATACGTGATTGGACTGGCATAAGGGGCGTTGGAGATCTTTTTCAGGCTGCCGGGGACAAAGATGTCTACTCTCAAGTGATATTCAACGTTGGAGAGACCTGACATGACACTGGTAAGAAGAAGAAGGATCCAACAACTAAGAAAAATGGCAATGCATAAAAGTATGTTAAACTTACAAAATTTATACTAAAAAATGCCGAAATTCGTCTGGTCAAGTATCTAGTATTCTTCATACCTCTTTAAGGAGTGGAAACGTAAATTATGAGAAAGAAGGCAACAATCATAATAGATGTCTTCGGGATGTTGTGTTGGAGGCAGATGCTTCTTATCCCATGGACCGCAAAAAATATCAACGTTTTTATCATTTAAGCATTGAATATTACTGATAGACTTTCGACAACTATTATGAAAGTCTGAAGAAGCTATACAGTGTTCACTGGGATGGTTGAGGGAAGGCAAGCAAGATGAATGTACCTTATGAGATGAACCAATCAAATAAAGGAGTTATTTATTTATTTAATGTTTATTTATTTAACGCTTTTATTACAATACAATCTGACGGGATTATTGCCAGGTGGCAATCTCTTCCAACCAACCAGACAAAAGTAAATGAAGCAAGTTACGTGGTCGCATAAATCATTCAAATGACTATCCATCCCCACGAAATCCATAAACATATACGTGAGCACATGCCCACGAACCCCACAAAGACGGATAATCACCCGAACATTCTTTTTCATATAAAGTGAGATATCATCAATCAAAAGGAAAGGAAGGGATGGTGGAGAGGAAAGGAAAAGAAAAATCAGGAATGAAACACGTTATTTTACTGACTAGAAATTTAGAGTTTTTTCAGTCGCTTCTTAAAGCATGCCAAGGACGGAGCGAGTCTTATATTGGTTTGTAACTGATTCCAGAGTCTCACTGCATGGACAGTAAAAGAGTTAATAGGATCCTCTTTAATTAATGCTTTCAGCATAGCCCAGGACTGGGAAGGGTGTAAACAGGTGGTGCGCTGAGGTCGAGACATGACAGAGAGCCACGATACTGAACATTGAGCGCACGATTAAAAAGATGAATAGTGTATTAGTTTCTACCTTGACGTATGGAAGTAAAACTTGAACTAGGTATAAGAAGGGTAGAGGCATGATTAGTGCTGTGGAGAAGTATGCAGTAAGAAAAGTTTGTAGTGTCTAAAATATAGACTTAGACGTCAAGAAGTAACGATTGTTTTTACCTGGGGGCTGCCAACTCGATTATCAGTGACCCATTGATTGATACCTACTTTGCAACCAAACGTCGTCTCGTGTTCAATTTCCGGCGGGGCCTGGACTAGTTTTACTTAAATGCCTCTTCCAATCATAATTCATAGTTTGTTCTGACGCTTTGTATAACATTATAATACTAGTTGCAACCCGTGAAATATTCATGGAAGTAAAACAAATTCTACATTTTTGAAATACCGAATGGAGCAAGATCAGCTTAAAGTTTTTAGGGTTCATTAATGTTTAAAGTTTAAAATAAAAAAAGGTACATCTTGATTGATGAATTATTCAATTCTCAAAAATCTCTTTATACACGATGTTTTGTGTATACATCTAAACATTACTGTTGTTCAATTTAAATCGTCGATAAAGTTTTCCTTGAAGACTCGTTTCAGATATATTGACTTTAATGTTTTCGCGTTTCCGACATCGTGAAAAAGCCACATATAATTGTCTGCATTAAAAAAAAGAGCATAAGATAAATAAACATAAGTAATTATAAGGTTCAATATAATAGGAAATAAATAAATTATTTAATGAATTACAATTGAAAATAAATTGGCATCGTCCCTTTTTACACCGGTTCAAATATCACGGACCCGTCGAGATTCAAATTTCGAAGTATTCCTCTCTCGCTCTCTTGTAATCAAAATTCAATTCTCGTATTCTTTCTTTGACGACAACAATCGTATGGGTTTTGGTCTATTTATACTATGATGAAGGTTTGGAATTTCCAGTTTTTTTTAGTGAGTTCTGTAAAATCGGTTGAATTTTAAAAGGATATGAGTTCTATAAAAAAATACTTTTGAGATTAATGTGTGATCAATTTGACAGAATAACATTGCTTCATTTGCCCAATTCAATAAAACTGGAAAATTAACAATTAAAAGAATGAACTGAACCCTGTCGAACTTTTTTAATACAACCAACAAATTGAATAAAATTATGGCTCAATCAATGGGATCTTTCAAAGTTTCAAGTGACTTTTTTATACATCAAAGTGTCAACATTTTAAGGGTTCAAAAAGTTCTGAACGGGAAAGGTGCAACTGTCAAAATGACAGCTTTTGAACCACAAAAATACTGTATTACCTCCGAAGCACCTTAAACCGTAGATTTTTCTTATATTTTTTTTGCTGCGAAGATGATAAAGATGAAGTAAACAATTGCAATATTCATATATAACAGTTACTTACATTAACTTATATACCATCATGACATTTCCATGTCAGGATAGGCAAAGAGGACAGAGTATCAGACCTCCCTACCTCGTCACACATCCTTTGCCTCTTGAACATGCATAATTTTTCTCATTTCTCTAAATTTTTTACATTTTCTTCTTCCAAATATCATTAAGTCAATCGAACCAATTTTTTCATGATTTTCCTCTACCACTCCTTCCACTCACATTTGCACTATATATCTATTTTGATATAATTTCTTCATTCATTCGTTCTACATGCCTAAACCATCTCAGAATGCGCCTCTTCATCTTACTCAACCTATCAGTCTTAAATTCACACTCATCCCTTATCCCTTCATTTCCCATTCTGCCATACAGTGTCACCACATGCATTCTTCTCAGTGCACATATTTCTACAAAATTTCTTCGGCTCCTTTTAGATTTGACCACGTCCAAGTTGTACTTAAATTCTTTAAAGACTATTATCTTAAAAGATTTAGATATTGTCCAGTTCGACTATATATGTTTCAGATTCATATTAACTTGGTTTCCTATCGCTACATGCCGTTCGATACCTTTTGTTACTCTTCTCACCATCTGACAAAATTCCTCACATGACATTTCTTCTTCTTCTTCAGTTTCAATCCTGGGGATTTGTTAGCAGCAAAACCCTGCATCTCCTCCTCCATTCAGCTCGGTCTTCATCGATCCTCTTAAGCTCTGTATAGGAAGTGCAGTCCATATCGTGGCATATTTGCTCCAGATACTCTCTGCGAGGACGCCCTCTGCCAATCAATCTCTCAATCATTCCCTCCAGTATATTATGCAGGAGATTTTCATGTCGCAGCATATGACCCATCCATTCTGCACGCCTTTCCGATATGGTGTTTGACAGGTGCCTGGTTTCTTCGATCCTACCGAGAACCTCGTCATTTGTAATGTGGTATCTCCAGGAAATACTTAGGATTCGTCTGTAGGTCCACATCTCGAAGGTTTCTAATATTTTTCGATCCCTTTCGCATATGCACCATGCCTCGCAACCATACATCAAAATGCTCCACACATATGTTTTAACCAATGTCATTTAGCGTATGATAAGACAATAATAATTATGTGTAAGCTTATCAAAATATAAAAAGGATAGATTTATTCAGTAAACTTGTAGGGTAGACCTCCCCTCATATACAAAATATAAAATGGAGAGTTTTCTCGAAGTCGTTAGTAAAATCAGGAAAATAGCTCTGAAGGTAACGGTTAAAGTAACTCGTCTGAGATTTACTCGTAAGATTTCGCTCGTCTGTGTTTGTTAGTAAATAAGAGATATTTGAAACTAAATTAAACGAAATATTTGCCTTCATTTTAAAGTGTCATTTAATGTTCTTATTGTAATATACGTTATTTTATTATATTAAAAGGTAAAATTCAATATTACCAGAGGTTTTTTTTATTTTTTATCTGCCAAATATATGGGATATATTTATTTTAATTTTGTACTTATTATTTTGGAAAAATGTATAACTTTTCAATACTTAAATCTGTCTGTTTTTCATATAATTGGTTTATAAAAATATAAAGAGAGATCAATTTTTACTGTGAAAAAAATTACGTTGTGAGTAATTTTTTTATCCAAAAAAAACTCATTATTTTCGATGACTAAGGAATCAAAACGAATATCGAACCTCCTAAATTGAAGTGTAGTCTAGTTTTCTTCTAAACCAGTTAAAATCCTGAAAATTTACTGAAAAAATTTATATTATGTTTTTTTACAAATTTGTTTACTAACGGTTCTACTTATTTCAAAAATTTTGAGACCCTTGAACATTTAATAAAATATAATCTTAAAAGAGTTCTTGGTTCAACTATACCAAACAATTTGACAGTAGAAAGAAATACATTTTATATATTATCAATAGTTAATTAAAACTGTGGAAGTTTAAAAGCATTGTTATTTGTTTAGTCAAACACTGTTTATTCCTGCTTAATTAAACAATTTACAAATACATTTCTGTTAAAAATACGTCGATAATAGTATTTTGTTGTCAACTTTGATATATGGTCGAGAAACGTGGGCGTTGAAAACGATTAAGAGGAACTCAATAAATGCTATAGAAGTGCGTATATTGAGAAGAGTACATGAAGTGACGATGTATGACAGAATACGGAATAAAGTGATATATGTTAACTCTATAGCCCAAGTGATGTAACTTCCTCAAATATTGTATCCATTGTTGTATTAATGAAGAATGAACTTAAGCTAGGATTATTCGGTTCATCTTTGGACCGATTGGCTACTCTGATCTAGTGGCGGCAAAATATTGACTTGCAACTTTCTAGGCTATTCGAACTCCAGACATTAAGCCGTTTTATAAGTATATTTTCTGCGCAACGAATAATTTTCCTTCTCTGGTGACAGTGAACCGTACGACGTCCGTCAACACTACTATTTTTTTTTTTTTCAAATTAAAATGTGTTGCCACCGGAAAAAAAGAGTATTTTATGCAATTCCTTCATCATCCCTACGTGACGTCACACTTATATAAAAATAATGAAGATTTCGATCTGCTAGTGTAGATCGCGCTGTATGAGGACTTATTTTATCCCACATAACAATGGATGGTGGTGGAATCGGACTGAAATTACAAATTTATCAAAAGTTTCGGTTTAATCTTTTTAAAACTACATATTAGAATATTTACCAATAAATAACTTTGTTATTCGAATAATTAAATTAAGTCTCAGCTAAACGTGTTTCGACATTCAATCCCATGGCTTTTTTCGGGTGAAATGATCTCTCATAACAAACTGGGATCATTACGCCTGAAGAGCACCTCGGGATAGGAGATAAAAACACGTGTAATGAGGCTACGGGCCGAATTGTCCCGTTTTGTTATGAGGGATCATTTCTCCTGAAGAAAGCCTCGGGCTAGAAGGTAGAAACGCGTGTAGCTGAGATTAATATATAATTACTGGAACAAAGTAATTTATTGTTAAATGAACTTACTGAATTTATTATTTTAACGCTTTTTTTAACTGAGTTAATTTCTCGCCTTTTAATATTTCATATGTTACAAGTGTTTATATTAATATATTGAGAACAAAATTTTTATTTAATATATTGAGAACAAAATACACACAAAATGATATATTTAGGCAAATTTGTATAACGCGAACAAAACGATATTATTTAATCTGCAATCTTTGAGACTTGCCTATATAACTTTTCGCATAATGTCTGCGAAAAACAAAAATATCGATATTATAAAAATGTTCGCAAATTGTAGCGTGGAATTTGCGAAAGTATCAAGATAGCAACGAAAACAGGAGAAAGAAAGGGAAGGGTACATGATGTTGGTTGAAAACTTTTTGATAAGTTTTACGTTTATCAATACAGAAATACGTGGTATCGGTGTATTGCGATGGCAAACTTTACGGTTGGTTCGTTTATTTGTGTTTGTTTATTTAACTGCGAAGTACGGTTAGTGAAAACGAATTCAATATTGGCGAATGTGCAATTTAATTTTTTGACAAGTATCACTCAATCCGAAAAGCAGTTAACAATATATTTTAATGAACCATTCGACACGTTATTATATAGAATGTTATAAATACGAGAATTTAACTGCAATAAATGCGCTTGTCAAATAGTCGCAATTTTTAAATTTGATATTTTTCCGATTAAATCAAAATCGAAAATATTCATATGATGAAATATGGTCCGATGAATTCGAAATCGAAACAGTTTGACATTTAATCTACTCGTATTTTTAAAAGACTCTGCAATCATTTTGTAAATGAAATAAAAAGGTTTTAATATAATTCATATGATCAAAAACGTCGTCAAGATCAAGATCGTCAGTGAAACAGTTTGGCTTTAACATCCTGTTATGATGAAATGAGATTCAATAAATTCGTAAATGGAACAGTTTGGCTTTTACATTATTTTTATGATGAAATATGATCCGATTACTTCGTAAATGAATGAGTTTGACTTTCCCATTATTTTAATGATGAAATTCGATCTGATAAATTCGTAAATGGAACAGTTTGGCTTTTACATTATTTTTATGATTAAATACGATTCAATAAATTCGTAAATGGAACAGTTTGGCTTTTACATTATTTTTATGATTAAATACGATTCAATAAATTCGTAAATGGAACAGATTGGCTTTTACATAATTTTTATGATGAAATACGATTCAATAAATTCATAAATGGAACAGTTTGGCTTTTACATTATTTTTATGATGAAATACGATTCAATAAATTCATAAATGGAACAGTTTGGCTTTTACATTATTTTTATGATGAAATACGATTCAATAAATTCATAAATGGAACAGTTTGGCTTTTACATTATTTTTATGATGAAATACGATCTGATAAATTCGTAAATGAAAGACTTAGGCTTAAACATTTTTCTTATGGTGAATGTTTAAGCCAAATGTTTCCAATGAATTCAGTAATGAAACAGATTGGCTTTACGAGTATATTATGATCAAATAGGATCCAATAAATTCTTTAACAAACAGTTTGGCTTAACAATCTTCTTACATTGAAATGCGATCCAATAAATTCGTAAATTAAACAGTTTGACTTTAAAATGATTTTCATGATGAAATATGATTCAATAAATTCACAAATGAAAGATTTTGGCTTTAAAATTCTTCTGATTGTGGAATAAGGTCCAAAAAAAATTATCAAAATAAAATTTGGTATTTTATCTCTCTTTAAAAGACTTTGCAATCATGTTGTTAATAAAATAGTGTAGTGTTAAAATTCTTCCTATTATGAAATATGGTTTAATAAATTCAGAAATAAAACAGTTAAGAGTTTAATTTATTCTTTGAATACTTTGCAATATGTTCATAAATGATGACCATCAACCCTTGAAGAAGATATAATATCTGAATTAAAAGAAGAATAAATAATAAATATTTTATGTTACGATAGAAAAGTCTGGCGCTCTGTCCTCTCTGCCTGCCCAGACAGGAAACGGAGTGATGATATGTAAGTAATGAAAAATACTCTTGAACATATCGACAACCAAGTATCAACCAGGCATTAATTTGAGAAAGTCTCAGCTTTTGCTAAGGAAATTAATACGATCTGTAAAGTATTTACATACTACCTTGATCAAAAAGTTTTAGGACCGGCCAGCGTGTGGCGCTGTCAGTCACCCGATTGGAATTCTTTTTTTTTTGTTAGGTTACCACATCTATCATTGACACTTCCCTCTAAATTTCAGCGTCATAGCTTGACATTTGTAAAAGTTACGCTGTACTGAGTACATCTACCTTTGTGCGTGTTTTCGATTTTTTACAAGTTTGATAATGGCATCAACGAGTTTGCATGAAATTTTGTGTGAAAAACGGATTTAACGGTCCGCAGACCTTGGAAATGTTGGAGAAGTGTTTTTTACTGGCACGAACGCTTCAGAAGTGGTCGTGAGTCGGTCGAGGATGACGAACGCAGTGGCAGTCGAAAACCAATGAAAACATAGATAAAATCAAAGAAATGTTGGCCGAAAACCGCAAATTGACCATCAGAGAGCTGGCAGAGGACTTGAACTTCGCTTATGGATCCGCTCAAGACATTTTAGATAGTGATTTGGACCTCAGACGTGTCGCTGCAAAACTGCTGTCGAAAGACCTCAATTTCCTGCAAAAAAAGGACCGCGTTGAAATCGCGAAAGACATGATTTCCATGAGTTTTTGACAAAAAAACAACACGAATTCTATCCAGCAGCCTTTAAATTCACCTGATCTGTCTCCCCGCGACTTTTTCCTGTTCAACCGACTTAAAAAACCATTTCGCGGAACGCGTTACAGCACCCAAAAGGATGATGGACATACCGAAAATTGAGTACCAGCGGTGTTTCGAGGATTGGATCAAGCGCTGGCGTAAGTGCGTTGCAGTCAATGGGGAGTACTTTGAAGGGGACCATATCGATTTTGATGAATAAACTTGTATTTTCGATTTTATGAATAAAGTCCTAAAACTTTTTGATCAAGGTAGTATCTGTAATTTATTTTATCAAACACTGTTTATTCCACTTTTTTATGACGGTATAACCCTACCGGTTTCAAGGCTTTCACTTCATTTTCAGGGGAGCACAAACAAGACTAAATTCTGTTCGAACTGGCACCGATATAAACGCTTCAACGGTTGGGGACATTCGGATTAGGGACTGAGGGGTAAGGTGTACCCATTACCCCTCAGTCCCTAACCCGAATGTTTGCTATGGATCAATGAATTAAACGATGTTTTGAGCACCATGTGGTTTTCAAACGACTTAGAGACTCTCATTAAAAATCCTAGAGTTTTATAAACTGAGTTGCACTAATTTCTATGTGAGGACCAAATGCGAGATTGCTGTGGAACAAGACACTCAGAAGATATATAACGTGATGGTGATTGTGATAATTTACTATACAAAAGAGAGTTGAACTCGTTTCATGTCTTTGTACAATTTTATTTGTAAAATCGTAAATAAATATAAACAAAACAATCCCTTAAAAGTTTCAAACCCAACCTCCCTCAGCGAAATAATATTAAAATTTTGTACAGACAAATATTTACATTATAACATGTTTTGCATTCACGAAATTCATTAAAATACATGAAAAATAAAAGTGTTTTTTCCTAAACAGGGTTAACATTTTTTAAAACGTCGAAAAAATATTTTTTTGAAAACTTTTCATTTTAATTTTAATAAGCAAATCGTTCCAAATATTTTGTTCCTTATTTTCGACAGTCTTTTTAATTAAGTTTTATTTTAATATTTCGTATTTTTATCTTTTTTCATTTAATAAAACGGTATTTTTAATATATTTTTCCTTTTATTTTTTTATTACACAAGAAAGGAGCGTTAATCTTTAGTAGCCATTTTTAACTGAATTTTTTTTATGAACTTAATTTATTTTTCTCTTATATTTTTATTTTAAAATTATTTATTACCTTCTCCGTGAAAATCAAAAAAGACCTTCATAAAATACAAAACAGGGTTTAAAGGTTTCTTATGGGTCATCACAAAATAACATGGAAATCATCCTCATAATAACATTATTTCGTTATTAATATTGTTAAGCTGTTGATTTGTCTTGATAGGTTGTAGTTATTTTCGAAATTTATTCGAGGAGATAACAATATAATTTTGAGATTTAAAATGACTTCCATTGATTTATTTTTTTCCTCCCTCTTCCCTTAAATATTCTAAATAAAGATCAAATAAAAAGAGTTCTTTGTCCTTGGTGCTACTTACAAGGACAGAAGGTGAAGATCTTTAATGAAAATAAGAAAAGGTTCGACTAAGAAAGAGCAAGACATTTAGTTGATTAGCATATCGTTAGGTGGATTGAACAAGTGGAGAGAGACAAAAGGAGATATTCAATGGCTGAATTAACACTGTTAATTTACTAATGGCGCTTTTCATCCGAGAATTCTTACCGACAGAAATCCGTTTATTCCTATTTTACATTTAATTTTTTTTATCTATTATATATTTCTAAAGAAATTCTCAATCGTACTGCCACGTTTTATGACTGTTATCATTGGGAGACATTTCTATACATAATATTATTAATATTTTTCATTTAATTTTTTTTTATATATTTCTAAAGAAATTCTCAACCGTACTTGCACGTTTTATAACTGTTATTATTTGGAGACATTTTTATACATAAAATTATTTATATTTTACATAAATTTTTTTTTTATCTATTATATATTTCTAAAGAAATTCTCAATCATACTTGCACGTTTTATAACTGTTATCATTGGGAGACATTTCTATACATAATATTATTAATATTTTTCATTTAATTTTTTTTTATATATTTCTAAAGAAATTCTCAACCGTACTTGCACGTTTTATAACTGTTATCATTGGGAGACATTTTTATACATCATATTATTTATATTTTACATTTTTTTTTTTATCTTTTATATATTTCTTAAGAAATTCTCAATCATACTTGCACGTTTTATAACTGTTATCATTGGGAGACATTTTTATACATCATATTATTTATATTTTATATTTATTTTTTTTTATCTTTTATATATTTCTAAAGAAATTCTCAATCATACTTGCACGTTTTATAACTGTTATTATTTGGAGATATTTTTATACATAATATTATTTATATTTTACATTTAATTTTTGTTTATCTATTATATATTTCTAAAGAAATTCTCAATCATACTTGCACGTTTTATAACTGTTATCATTGGGAGACATTTTTATACATCATATTATTTATATTTTACATTTTTTTTTTTATCTTTTATATATTTCTAAATAAATTCTCAATCATACTTGCACGTTTTATAACTGTTATTATTGGGAGACATTTTTATACATAATATTATTTATATTTTACATTTAATTTTTTTTATCTTTTGTATATTTCTAAAGAAATTCTCAATCATTCTTGCACGTTTTATAACTGTTATTATTGGGAGACATTTTTATACATAATATTATTTATATTTTACATTTAATTTTTGTTTATCTATTATATATTTCTAAAGAAATTCTCAATCGTACTGGCGCGTTTTATAACTGTTATCATTGGGAGACATTTTTATACATAATATTATTTATATTTTACTTTTTTTTATCTATTATACGAGTATATTTCTAAAGATATTCTCAATTCTCAAGCATTAAAACGTTCGCATATTGTCCCAATACACAAGGGAGACTCGATGGATGACTTAAAAAATTATAGACCCATATCTCTGCTGAGCATTCTTTCAAAAATTATTGAGAAAATAGCGAAGGACCGACTGATGAAATTTTTCAATATGCACAACATTATCTCTCCTAATCAGTTTGGGTTCCAAAGGAATGTGCTTACCAGATTGATGGAGGTGGGCATATGTGGGCGCACTTCTAGTTGGTTCTCTTCTTACTTGTCTGATAGAACTCACAGAGTCAAATTGGGTGATAGTGTATTTGGTGAGCCTCTTTTTGTAAGATTCGGAGTACCTCAAGGTAGTGTTCTGGGACCTATATTGTTCCTGATATATGTCAATCAGTTGTGTAATCTTTCTCTCAGGGGTAAGATTATTACTTTTGCGGACGACACGATTCTTCTATTCGAGGGCCGAACATGGGATGATGTATTCTTAAAGGCGAACGAAGAATTGCGTGTAGTTAAAGAATGGATGGACTCAAATTTATTGACTCTAAATTCCCAAAAAACTAAATACATCACATTTAGCATATCTACAAGAACTCAAGCACCTACAAATAAATACATAACACTACACACTTGTTCACCCATGTCTGACTGTAGTTGTGTTTCCTTGGAAAGGGTTGATAGTATAAAGTACCTTGGAGTTTATGTTGACCAGTTCCTTCGTTGGGAGGTCCATATTAACACTTTGACCGCAAAAATCAGAAAACTAGGATACATATTCCGTATGATTCGAAATGTGCTCAGTGAAAATATTCTTAAAAGTATATACTTCGCCTTATGTCAGTCAGCACTTTCTTACTGTATATCAGTTTGGGGGGGATGCACCTTAACCCAAAAACACATATTACAGGTTTCCCAAAAATTTATTGTGAAAATAATCAATAAACTTCCTGCCCGGTATCCCACGGCGGAGCTTTTTAGAGAGTATCAGGTCCTGAACATAGCCAATTTACATCTCAAATCCATTCTCTGGCACTACCATCGAGAGG
Organism: Odontocerum albicorne; assembly: GCA_949825065.1. Lineage (NCBI taxonomy): Eukaryota > Metazoa > Arthropoda > Insecta > Trichoptera > Odontoceridae > Odontocerum > Odontocerum albicorne. The sequence goes on from OX463855.1 coordinate 4,691,354, forward strand.
AGGGGAAGATGCAAACTCAGCAGACACACATGACACGCATGGCAACTAATGAAATGTTCACCATCCTTAGAGTTAAAACCCTTTTGCCCAAAGGCAATATGCTTATTTGGCTCCCATTACATACAATGGCGTGCCGACTTCAATAAAAGTAAAGGTAGGAAAACCATTTAGACAGTCGATCGGAGCGTGGTTGTTATTGCGACAGGATTTTGAGTACTTGGGCTTTCGGGATGAATGACGAGTGGAAAGGATTTATGTGAGCTCGTGAGTGTGGGTCTCTTCTTGTTGTTTTAATTTTGGATGTTTTTGTATTTGTGTTTCTGTGTGTTTTTCTTCTTTTTTTTTTTTTTGTTTTGAATTCGTTTTGATTTTTATTCTTATGATTGTGTGCGGTATATTGTGGGATGAATATTTTTGGTCTTTCTGGAGTGATAATGTGTGAGGAGTTGAGTTTCGCAAGATGTTTCCAGTTGTAGTTGAATGTCACTGTTTGTCAGGTTGATGAGAGCGTGCAACGGGGTTTTTTTGTGTTATCAAAAATCGGAAAGAAGTATCAATTTATTTTTTCATGCTTAATATCCTCAGTGAGATACAGGCAAAAGCCTAGTTTACTGGGGATATGACAAATGAAAGGCAACAAACCCAGATCCATTAAAATTATATGTCCAAATCAAATTACCTGTTGTTTTTTCTCAAATTGTGTATATTTCTTGTCATGTGTAATAAAAAAAAAAAAAAAAAAAAAAATAAAAAAAAAAAAAAAAAAAATTGTACAGGCACGTTTTATAACTGTTATCATTTGGAGACATTTTGATGCATAATATTATTTCTATTTAACATTTTTTTTTACTTATTATATATTTCTAAAGAAATTCTCAATCGTACTGGCAATTTAATTTACATAACTGTTATCATATGGAGAGATTTTGATAAGTACAAAATAATACTTTTATTTTATATTTATATTTTTTTATCTACTTTCAAAGAAATTTTCAAACTTTTACTCACATAACGTATTATTATTAAATAACAAACAAACGGGGAAGCTTATATCTATTAAATTAATTTTTTCAT